>OZ012681.1:120202131-120709631 GCA_963942445.1 Argyra leucocephala | reverse complement strand
ATTTTATATTTTATATATATTTTATATTTTATATTTTATATTTTATATTTTATATTTTATATTTTATATTTTATATTTTATATTTTATATTTTATATTTTATATTTTATATTTTATATTTTATATTTTATATTTTATATTTTATATTTTATTTTTTATATTTTATATTTTATATTTTATATTTTATATTTTATATTTTATATTTTATATTTTATATTTTATATTTTATATTTTATATTTTATATTTTATATTTTATATTTTATATTTTATATTTTATATTTTATATTTTATATTTTATATTTTATATTTTATATTTTATATTTTATATTTTATATTTTATATTTTATATTTTAATGTTAGTGTACATTATCTGGTAAATAATATATAATTGATTTAAGTTGTAGCTCGTTAGATTAATGAATTATCATTGAATGAAGCTTTTATTATGACTCTGGCTAACTGCAATAGCTATATTTTATTTTATATGCAACTGTGTAGAGCTATATAGACAAGTGTAGAATGATAAGAAACCGAAGATATTTAGCTCTGGTTAAAAGTAGTATAATAAAGGCAAAACACAATATGTTGAACTGTAGATCTACAATATGATGATCCTGAAGATGATGGATGTATACTTATTATACATACTTTCATATACAATTTTTTTTCACTAACTTAGTATCTATCATATTCTTTTTATTATTATAAAAAAAAAATATTTTTTATGCAATTTCTTTAGTCATAAAGTATAGAAACCTACTGTAAATAAATACATATATCCTTAAAATATCCTTTTATATCATTCTATCATTTGCTTTATTATTTGTTGTACTCTTATAATATTATGTATTTATTTGAGTAAATCCTAATGGTATAATAATTGAACATATAAAAATAAAAATTTGTCGAATTTTTTTGTCTTTTTATGATTTTGATTTTAGTCTTTTGAGTTATTTTTTTTATTGTCTTTTTTTTTTTTGTTTTCTTTTTTATTATTATTATTTCAAATAAATGTCTAAAGGATTTTTTTTTTATTTATTTTTTATTTTTTAACAAAACCACTCTTTTTTTTCGTATATGTAATAAAAATCGTCGAAATAAAAAACGCAACTTTCGTTTTTTGTTTTTGTTGTTTTTTTTTTTTTTACTTTTTCAAAAACTCTTCAAAGCACAATACGAGTTTTTTATATTTAATTTTTTCTTGCCATTTTTTAAGGTACATAATATTATATTCTTTGAAAATAATAACAAAAAAAAAAAAAATAGAAACCAAAAACGCCAAAAAAAAACTATAAAATCTATTTTCCCACCTGCAATAAACTGTCAGATTGCAAAAATAATAAGAAATAAATAATAATAAAATAAAAGAAAAAGAAGAAGAAGAAAAGTTGTCAGATTATACTGGTATATGGATAATCTTGGTCAACACTAGGATATTGCAACTTCGATTTTTATTTGATATTATGAGAAGTTCAAATTTAGTATGATTGAGGGAAGTTATAGAAATAGTATGACTGGATTGTCTAATCGGCAGGATGGAAGAAAAACGGAATCTAACGATGCGACAAGCTCTGGTTCAAATACCTTGGGATATAAACACAAAACAATTTAAATTATAAAATTAATAAATTTGCTTGTTGGCATTTTTCGATTTCCAATGAAAAAGATAAATTAATGTTGTAACAAGCACGGGTTCAATTCAAATACTTTAGTATATAAAAGGGATATAATTGGGATTGGCAATATCTTAGAATTTTATACTGAAAGATAGGCACAAAAACAATATGAAAAATTTTATTATTATTTTGTTAACCCTTGGTGCTAAAGTCCCAATATTATATAGATTATAACTAAACTTCATAAAGAAAGATGTTCCCTTTAGATCGTTCAATATATTTGTTTTTGGACTTTAATGGTTACAGTCTAAGTTATATACAACGCTTTACTAAGCCTTGGATACTTCGCATTTCAAAGAAAACATCAGAAATTATAATGATTTTCAAGCCAGGTAAAAAGCTAGAATAAGCTTCTTCGTACAGACCAAAAAGCTTGCAGCCAATTGTAGGAAAGCTATTCGAAAAACTTCTGATGAAAAAATTGATTCCAATAATTGAAAATAAAAGTGTAATTCCTAACCATCACTTTCCGTACGGACCATCGGTTTCAGTCACAGGTGCATTGATTAGGTGCACGAAATAAGTAACTACTTTGAAAAGAAAAATTATACTGTACTGCAGCATTCCTGGACTTGAGTCAGGTCTTTGACAAGGCATGGCATCTAGGTCTTTTGTATAAACAGAAGAAAAATCTCCGAAGTAAGTTTTACGAAATTTTAAAAAAAACATATTTACAAAATGTATTTTTTAACGTTAAAATGCAAAAAGCGTATTCTGAATTGTTGTCAATTTACTATGGAGTTCCTAAATGCATCAGTGTCCTAGAACTAACGTTGTATCTACTGTACACGCAGCTGATATGCGATACACTGATGAAGTTAAAGCACCAAATTTTACAGAAGATACTCCGAATTGTTTGCCGCAATAATCTATAATTGGGCACTCCCATATTGCAGCAACATTTAAATCTTCTTAAAAGTTAAAAGTTAAATTCTAGACATATATATTAATTGGAAAACCATGTATTGGCTCATAGGAAAAAAATCACAACTCTCTGTTGAAAACAAAATATTGTTGTACAATTCCATACTCAAAACCATCTGGACTTTATGCCAGCCAAAATGTAGTAAATTCTGCATGGTTCGTGCCAAATCAAGTAATCGAAAATAATTAACGCATTCCCTCAGTTCGCAATGAATTAATAAAATACACTAACAACTACAACAACAGATTGAAGCAACATCCAAATATTTTAACCCACACTCTGATGAACACGAATTTTAGAATTGAAATTTTATCTGGAGATATTTTAAGGTGAAATCAATTACGTATGTGACTGCACCATTGGGTGTACCATACTTCAAGACAATATCAACACAAAAAAATATTTGCTTATTGTATTTTAGTATAAAGATTGTAAATAAAATGAAGAAGTAAAAAAGAAAGTTTAACAACGTGTTGAAAATATTTTGGCAATATGACCCAAATATCTACAAAGTGTATGTTCAGCCGTAGCTAGCTATTAATTCATATACCATCACATCAAAGTTAGTATGTAGAAATACTTAAAAACCTGACAAAAACAAATAATGTCACAATAATGTGGGTACCAGGACATTCTGGCATAGCATGAAACGAAGCTGCAGATTACCTAGCAAGGAAAGCATCGGATACACCCTTCATAGGGCTAAGTTCGTTCTGTGGGGTTCCCTGGAGCACATAGAAAATGCAATTAATAGCCTGGGATTTTAGGGCCAACGTTCCTGGAAATCGTCAAACAAAAATGCTGATACCTAAACGCTCGCTCAAGAAAACCAAAACTCTTCTTCGCCTCAATAAAAAATCAGGTACGTATTTTGGCAGGGATAATAACAGGCCGCTGCCTAAAGCAAGGAAAGCATCGGATACACCCTTCATAGGGCCAAGTTCGTTCTGTGGGGTCCCCTTGAGCACAGCGAAAATGTAATTAACAGCTTGGGTAGATGGGATTTGCCTGGGTAGCCTGAGATTTTTGGGCCAACGTTCCTGGATATCGTCAAGCATAAATGCTGATTTCTAAAAGCTCTTTCAAGAAAACCAAATCTCTTCTTGGCTTCAAGAAGTACTTACGTACGTATTTTGGCAGGGATAATAACAGGCCGCTGCCTAATAAAGAAACACTTTTTTAAAATTGGTCTAATAGATAACAACCTGTGCAGAATATGCGAAATAGAGGAAGAATCTATTGAATATCTGCTTTGTGAATGCGAAGGGCTTTCTCGCAGCAGACTTCGCCCCTTCGCCACTTACCCAGCATACCATTGAAGAACATCCTGAGTGTTATCAGGTATTCTTAATTACTCTGACCTTAGTTACAATAACTAATAAACACGGGTTATCACAACAATAAGCGCATTTGCGGCTGCGGTGATATAGGGGACAGATCCCCTCCCGAAAAAGCTTAAATCTAATTTAATGTTCAGATCCATATACAATTATTTTTACGTCATCATAACTACATAATCGATTTTTGCCCGTTTTCTCAGCTCTTTAGTTACTATTTTATCATATTCGACCTTACTGGTCTAAATGTATCGGATCGGCGTACTGTAGGCATCCACTACTACCTACCTAGTCACTATAATCATTTTCTTAATCCAAATTTTATCTTTTATTACTAAGACACACTCTACTTTTTTTAACATTACATTCTAGAGATTGAATTCAATACCACCAGTGCAAATTAATTGTAGTACGGATTAAAGAATAATAATAAAAAAAAAACCCTTAAAATTTTCGAAAATTTCCCATCACCAAATGATAAAAAAAAAAATAAAAAAAAAATTAAAAAAAAAAACTTTAACTTTCATAGCTTTCTTAACACTTTTCTTTTTTTCTTCTTCTGTTTTTCATTTTTATTATTTTCCAGTTATTATTTTTATTTTTTATTTTATGTACTAAAAACGCAAAAACAAAAACAAAAACAACAAAATAAAAACAAAAAAACCACCACATATTTATGCGGTTTAATATTTTCTTCTGTTACTTTAGAGATGATGGGGGTTGGTCCGACAAATATATGGTACATAAGCATATGTATGCTGTTGCATAAAAAAATTTATGACTAAAAAATTATGCTGTTTTTCATTTTGTTTTTGTTTTGTATTTTTTTTTTTTGCACTCTCCAGTTTTTAACACTTTTGGTTAAAACTTTTTAATTTTTATTACTGGAAATGAAAGCAAAAAAAAAAAATACAATTTTTTAATATACAAGTAGTAGTAGTAGTAGTTAAAGTAATAGTAGTGGTATTTCTATGAATTTTTTTTTTCGTTCGTTAAAATGATGTGTGGCCAGTGCTGATACAAGTGGGAGAATATTTAAACAATGATGGAGGTGAGTTACCTTATAATATATATATATATATATATATATATACCTTATAGGAAAATAAAGTTTTACTGTTCATATTTTATTTGTGTTTTTTTTTTTTAATTTTTTTTTTATTATTTTGTTTATTTTTGTTTTATGTAATTTTCAAGGATACGTAGGTACTTGTGGTTTCACACAATTCACACAAGTTTTTTTTTTTTTATATGATTTCTTTAAAATAAAAACAAATAAAAGTTCTTTGTACAGAAAACTTAAAAAACAAATCAGAAACACCATTTTGTTTTTATTGTCTTTCACTTTATTTAGGGACATGTTTTTTTTTTATTTTTATTTTTTGTGTATTTTTTTTGTTGCAGAATTTATAAATTTATAAATTGTGTAGTGTAGGTGGGAAACCATATTATAGCTTTCGAATTTTTTTATTTTTAAATAAAAATGTCAAATGATTTATAGTTGAATATCTAGGTTTTATAATTTAATAAAATAACTTTAACTGATTTTGACAATTACGTATTTTGAATTTGATTTTGTGTAATCGAATTATTTTAGATTATGATAGATAGGTAGGTAGGTAGAAGTGGTTATTCCAGTTGATTCTGGAAAATTAATTAGCACTTAATTGTGCAATTTTGATACCACGACTGGAGTGACCTATTTGTTGTTATAGGTTATGATAGATAATTGTGAATGTTTAGCGTTGATGTTATATACTAGTTCAAAATAATTTTCAACATAATTTTAGGATATTTAATTTCAATTAAAGTATTATTGGATTGTATATGGAATATATAGTCTATATAATCTTTGGTATTTGGTGGTAAGAGATTTATTATAATTTGGAGTATGTTCATACTTTTGGAGTATGTTCATTTTGTGTGTATTATTTTCTGATGACAATAAGGACAGCTTAAACAAAGATAATTTACAAATAGATGGGGCAAACCCGTATAAAATAAAAACTTTAAAAATTCAAGCTCTTGAAAAGTGAGTAAAAAATCTAAAAGTTGTTTTTATTCTCATTTCAATATGTTATCTCCTTAAAAAAAAAAAAAAAAAAAAAAAAAAAAAATTTCTTCTCAGCTGCGTTCAAATCGTATATACAAATATAATATCATATAATTTATATTATAAAGAATATTCAAAAAATTCAAGAAAAACGTAAAATCAAAATAAAAAAAAAATGTATTTTATTTTTAATTGATACCTAAAAAGAAATTGCTTTTTTTGTAAATAAAATGTGTGTGATATATATTTTATTCTTTTTCAATTTTCAGTCAGGTCAAAATATAGCTAATGATGATGTTTAAATTGTTGTTAATAATGATGTTTGTAAACTATAAGCACATGTATATTAATACATATACTTATATAGTATTTTTAGAGTATTTATTTCATACATATATATTAATAAGTTGTTGTTATTTTAAATGCTGTATATGAAGTTATGATTGAATATTATGGATAATAATTTTGAATTTTTCAATCAAAATATTTTTGATTAATTATTGCTACTTTCACATCTGGTGTCGTTGGGATATCTGCCGTATAGATGAGATAGAGTGTGGGTTCAAGAATTAAGAACAGGCCTTCCTTGGGCTTTGAAAAAGTTTTGTGTAAAAATCTTGCTGTCTGACATAAAACGTACGATTTTATTTATTTATTTTTATTTCAAAAAGAGCAATTTGCTCATATAGAGTATGTATATTGTTCTTGGTGGTTGTAATTTACAATTCAGTGTTTTAAGATTAATAAAAAGAATAAAAAGTTAAGTTATAATAAAAAGTTAAATTTACAAAAATAAAAATAAAAATTCTGTAGAAGAGAGAGAGAGAGAGAAAATAATATAGTTACAATATAATTTTTTTTTTTTTTTATATCAATTCAATACAAAATTTTTTTGTTTAATTCCATTTTAAATTGAGTGTTGTTTCTGTTTTGCAAATTCATCGGCAGCTTATTGCAGCTTTGACAGCATTATTGTAAATCGAATCATTTCTAATACCACTGTCAACTCTATTTACTTGAAGCAGATGCCATGTTCCTAGTATTGTGTTGGTGTATTTCGTTTATTGTTGTTAGAATTGTATTTGTATTGATAGTGGTCCTGGTAAATATTTGATGTATTTGTGTGCAGATCATTTTCTGTATATACAGCTGCAGCGGCAATATTTTGTGTGTTTTATGTATTATTTGTTGTGTTGATGTTCTTTGTTTTAGTCCATATATGTTTTTATTGCTTTGTTTTGAATTATTTGCATTTTTTTAAATTTGGTTTTGTTCACATTTCCCCATCCCAGAATGTCATATACAAATGAACTATGGAATACGATAAAAAACAGAGTTCTCTTCCATTGAAATGGTATCCTGTGTGCTATTCTTCTGAATATCTTTCCTACCTTTTTCAATTTGATTATTTATTTGTGTTTTCTAGCTCAATTGAGTATCTATAACGACTCCTAAATATTTATATTCGTCAGTTTTTTGAATTTTCATGTTATTAAATAGCAGATTTAAGGATTCAAAATGTTTAGTCTTAAAATATATATATTTTGTTTTTTTAATGTATATAGTCAATTTGTGTTTGCACATCCATTTATATATTGTGGTTAGGTCATACTAATTCAGTTTTTATCTCTAAATTAGCGTCATATATAACTACAAGATCATCAGCATATAGAAACGGTTGTCCCTGTAGATTTAGTTCAACAAAACTGCTTACTCCCCTATATTATGCCACAGTCCGTTTTTCCGATTGTACTTATGATATGTTCTGTACATTCATATTGTTTCCTTTCCGTTAGATAGCACCTAAACCATTTTTGTTCAACACCACTTATACCATATTTATATAATTTGTGTAAGAGAATTTTTCTAACTACCATATCGAATGCTTTCGTGAGATCAACGTGCATTGAATATAACTTCTATAATTTTCTGTATAACTCCTCAGTAGTTCGTAGAAATCGTACGGCAGGAGGTCTTTTTTTTAGCTTACATAATAAGCAAATATGCCACTTATCAAAAGCTTGACTTATATCATAGAAATCCGGCAGAATAATATTTTTTTTTTTTGCTCCAAGTCAAAATTTATTTGTTTTACAACTCTATGAACTTGTTCCACAGTGGCATGCTTTATTTTAAAACCAAACTGGTGTTTTTGGTATAAGTTTTCTGCTTTCTTTAACTGTGTTGAGTCTTATTAAGAAGAGTTTTTCAAGTATTTTGGACAGTATTGGTATTAGAATGATTGGTCTGTAAGATGATGGTTGTTTTGGTCTTTTTCCGGCTTTATGTATCATCATTATTTCTAATACTTTTCATTGTGATGGGAAGAGTTTTTTCCTTAATACTGCATTATATATATATGTTAGTAACTTTGAAGCTTTAACTGGCAATTCCCGTAGTATTCTTCCGATAATCAAATCATAGCCAGGTGATGTTTTTTTAGATTGATCTCATTCTTAATAACCGCTACAACTTCTTGTATTTTTAATTTTTCTGGTAGAGAGGATTCATTATGTTGTTAATTTGTTCCACATCAGCAGAACTGGTTTGATCATCCCATGTTTTAAGCACATTGCATAAATGTTCAGCAAAAACGTTAGCTTTTTCCATTTTACTATGCGAACAGCTGCCATCAGTTTTTCTAATGGCTGTTTGCAATTGTGTTGGTCGTTTTATTCCTTTTGCTGCCTTCCACAGGTTATAATTAGTGATTTTGGTAGCTGAGAGATTGGAAAGGTATCTTTGAGTGGTTTTGTGTTTTTTTAACTCATATTTCAGTTTTTTTTTTGTTATACGGTTTCAGTTGAGTTTATTTATAATTGTTCGAATTGTGCCAAAATCTTGTCTTTAATTTAATTAATTTTTTAACATAATTTTTTAATATAATTATTTAATATTATACATAATAATTAATAAACAATAAATTTTACATTTTAATATTTTTAATTCAATAATTTAGAATTAATAATTCTACACAATATTTTAAAAAATAATTGTATTTAATATTTGAAAAATAACTATAGAGTTATAAGTCTAAAAGAAAATCTTGATTTTTCTTCTAAGCTATGTGAATTTTCCAATTTTAAAATGATATCAAATCCTTAATACCTATAGATTATTCTAAATTAAATCTAAAAGTCTGATTGTTATATTCTTAATCAAAACTTCTACAATGTAGGTACATAAAATATCTGTACATGAACAAAAGATTAAAAATATTCTTCATACTTAATACACGTTATATTTCCATCAATTCACTTTCAAAGTTCTTTTAAACCACATCCAGTACAATAAATTACTATTGGGCAGTAATTTTTGTTGAAAATAATAATAATTGAGCCCCAATTATTTTATTCAGTAGTCTATTTTGATTTAAAGAAACAACATTTTTACTTTTATTTCTATATAAATAATAATCATAACTATAAATTAGTTTTTCATTTCACAACTTTACAGTTTAGGTATTCATATATATATAATATATATATATATATATATATATATATATATATATTTATATTATATATACATATAATATAAATAAACCAATTGCTAGTAATAATAATAATATTCTGCGATTCAATATTCGCAAAATAATTTGACCATTATTAAGTCATTATCGTATTTTTATTATTGTTGTTTTTTTTTTTTTTATTGTTATAAATTGTTCAATTTATGATTACCGAAATGCAAATTTGTATCTTTATTACATTTTTTTTTGTAATATTTACTTTAATTTAAAAATTAATATTTACGTATTTATATGGATTGAATATAGACAGTTAGTGAGTACAAAAACCTCCCAAGTTGATCGTTTCGTATATACTCGTTCGTATTTCGATAAAAATTTTCCAACGAATTAAATTACCAATCAAATAACAATTTTTTTTTTTAAATTTAATTTTTTAAAATATTAAAAAAATTTATCTTACAATCATTTTTTATTTTCTTCCGATCACGTTCTCAATTCGTTTTTTTCCAAATTGGAATTATTATGCGGTTTTCGATCTTTTTGGGTGGTACTATAATGATATAGTTAAACAAAAAATTTAAATAATAAAAATCAATTTAATCAATTGATATTTGAAAATATAAATATTTTTTATTAAAATAAAAAAAATAAAATAAAAGAACAAAAACATAATAAAAGAAAAATCGCACGTATATTAAATGCAGTTTTTGATAATTTTGTGAGGACCACACACAAGATAAATATTGCAATTTTCAATCGGAAAGATTATTTATTTACACAAATTATTTGAATACATATAGGTTAAATAAACCAATAACATTCTAAAAATATCTTGGACTGAATATATCGATTTGATTCATGATGGGCAAATTTTTTTTCTGTTTTAGAAAAAAGCTTCCTTTTATTGTCTTTGTTATGTAAATTTGAAATTAAATTTTTTCACACAAAATATTTTTAGGAAATTGTTTCTATCATCATAACACTATTAGAACTCATCAGTAAGTATTTATAGTGTTAGACTATACCTATAGTCAGCTCCTATTTTCCTTTTGATTGATTTTATAACTTATTAGAAGATGTCAATATTATATCTGTGAGTTATAAAAATCGACCAAAATCCAAACGATCAAAATTTAAATTTTTTCTTTGTTATGTTTAGACATCTTCTGGATACAAATTAATAACTGTAATATTAACTATGATTTCGGCTCTTCTGAGGCGAGATGTTGCATCGACGTAGGACCTAATTACCATATCCCGAGGATAGCTGGGATTGCTAGCTTTCCAAAAATATATATCTTTCGGGACGCCATTAAACCATTATATCTGTTGATCTATGAAATATATGTATATTCAGTTATATATTCTAGAAAGATAATAATCTGGAACATATTTTAACATTTATTTGATGGTGATGTGCTCTCGTTATGGAGATATTGTAGTTCAAAGTAGAAAATTTAAAAAAAAAAAAATCAATTTTTATTTCTTTTCCTGAAAAAACAATAAATCTCAAGACTTAAACCCTCCCAATATTCACATTTTTTTTTATAAAGATCCTTTTTCTTTCTATAACTCATACATACATACTTTATTTCTACGTCGAATAGTTTAGAAGATATAAGCATTTATTCAAAAAAAAAAATGTTTTTTTTTTACCTTTTTCTATATACAACTAGGAATCCTCATGATTTCAAAAATTATGATTTTCAAAAAAGTCCGTATATTAGAAGCAATGAAAAGAAGATCAACAAGAGATCTTAACATCGCTGCGAATGTTATTTGTAAAGTAAAATTGATTGGAAAGAAAGAACTTTCATTTCTAATTCCTATAAAAATGAAAAGTAAACTTCACATCGTGGTTTAATAACATTTGTAGTGACGTATTAAAAATGAAGCAAAAATGTAAACGTAAAATACAAGCCTAATGTATCCAACGAAACCCCTTAAGGGTAAGAATTATCAAGTGGCCAGTAATAAATGCAAATAAATTATCAAAAAAAAAAAATTTCTGCAGTACCAAAGGTTGAAGCAAAAAATTCTAAGTCTTCCCAAAAATATGAAATTCCGTGGCCGTTCGCCAAAATTGTTAAGAATAATTTTTCAGTGTCTTCTTTCCCACAGATGATTGTCAACGATAGAATTATAGCTTCAAAGACTTCTTCAACAAATCGTTTGTAGTTCTTGGTGATGGTAGTATCGCTGGTTGTTGGTGTTGGTACATCAATTATCTCGTTTAAATCTGAATTCAATCTGAAGCACTATCTATGGCTATGCCCCGATCATCAGAAAAATATTAAATTATCAAATCTTTTCCTAAATTTGATACTGCGGAAATTGTGTACCATCAATTCAAAAAACTGTCCATAACTATTCAAGTCCCAGTTATTTGTATCAGATTTTAAATTTACTAGATTTTGCAGAAACATTGCAAGCCACATCAAATCTTTTGAACGCCTTTCAGATAGTCAGTCTATTTTGCAGAGCTTCTAACAAGTTTGTTGCTAATGTGTCAGGTAAATCTCGAACAGAATTTCTATTTATAGAAATAGTAGAATTAGAAAATATAGAAAATATATTAAAGAAAGCAAGAACAGCATTTTGAAGATTGCAACCGATATGGAGGAACAGCGAAATATCCAAAGCAACTAAACTTAGAATATTCCGGCCTTGTGTAAAATCAATCTTGACATACGGCAGTGAAACTTGGTTAACATCAAAAATTATCAACCTGAAGTTACAAGTTTTCATTAATAGATGTCTAAGGATAATATTCCGAATATTCTGACCAAACAGAATAAGCAACAAGGACCTCTGGATACTAACCGGCGAATGACCCATAGCGAAACAAATTAGAAGAAGGGAATGGAGATGGATAGACCACACCCTCAGAAAGCCATCAAACAACATCGCGTGGAGGAGCTTAGAATGGAACCCACAAGGCACAAGAAGACCCGGTCGCCCAAAGAACACCTGGCGTATTACCATAAAATAAGCATAACGTGGGAACAAGCGAAAATAGCAGCTAGAAATCGAGCACAATGAAACTGTTAAGTGGAAGCCTATGCTCCCAAGAAGAGTAAGGAAAGAAAAAAATATTATTTTTTCTATGATAACACTAAAAAAGCTGTTTTAAAAATATATATAAAAATGTGTAGGTACAGTATAGTCCACTACGTAAAAAAATGGTTTGACGTATTTTCATGTTTTAAAATATGATTCCACTAATCACTATGAAAACATACATTTGTTATTATATCTAAAATGACAAACTTGAGTAAATTATTTTTCTTTTTTAATTCCCGGGTTTTATAATGATGAAATCCTGGGAATCGAAATTATAAAAATTCAGAAATTTCGCGCGATTTCTTGGGAGACCTACTATTTAGAACCCTTTTATATGTGGTGAAAGTTCTTATGAAACTTAATACTTATATCATTAACAGGTAGATGTCATTCCAGCTATGGTCCTGAGATACATTGCCTGCCCTTGCCATTTCAAAGCCGCTGTGAAATCTCTTTCATTTATTATACTCCAGTCTGTTAAATATCAAAAACCCGATGGAAAATGGCGCATGTTAATCCCTATTCGCCAAAAAAGTGACAAAAGCGATTTCTCTAATTACAAACCTATATACATATATAAAACACGTCGATCTTTTTTAAAATAATGGAGATAACTATCAACAAAAGGTTAATGAAGTATGTAGATCTGACGATCTAATAACTTGTCTTAGCAAGAAAGTCAAACCGATCTGGCAATTTATGTAATAAAACCTTCTAGTTAATTGCAATTATATTTTTAAAATTAATGTTTATAGTTAAGCTAATTTTATTTTATTTTCGTCACGTTAGGCAAACATTCTATAAAAATTATGAAGAAAGTTATTGTAAAAACTAACACACAAGATCATGGGTCTTTTATCTGATATTACTCAGCTCAGTCAATAATGTAGTAGAACACTTTTTTTGATAGCATACGCAATTTCTATAGATTACTCATTTGTATAAATTAGCTGTATATATATATATTATATATATATATATATATATATATATATATATATATAATATTATAAATATAAATATATTGGCATATTATGTATAAAATAATGTAAAGAACTTCAAAATATTTATTTGAATATTGAAAAGAAAAATTTTAAAAGCTTGACAAAAAATAAACTAACAAAAAAAAAGAGTGATAGAAATTTATGTAAATCAAAATAGGGAGGAGGAGGAGCTTTATACCATATTATTTTCATTTTTTATTGTTTTCACGACTCCAAATTGTCTCCTTCATTTTGATATCATATTGTTTATTTTTGGTTTGTTTTTCGTTTGATTTTTTTTATCGTATTTTGAGGCTTTTCAAGTATCAAAGTTTCAATCAGATTTGATGGTTTTTGCTTTTATTTATTTTTTTTTCTCTTTCGTCTTATTTTTATTTATATCTTAGATTTTTTTTTGTTTTAGAATCAAAGATATATATATATATATATGTATTTATACCCACACTTTGGTCATTTAATTTTATCTTAAGTTAGTCAAAAGGATAATCTTTATACTCTAACAAAACAAAATGAATGGATAAAAATATATTTTATAAGATTTAAAATAAAATATATTTATAAACTACAAAAAAAAAATAATAATAATAAAAAGAAAATAAATAGAATAAATTGTTTTTATTTATTATATCCAATCAATTCTATTCTAATATCCATTGCGAGTTAAATTTCAAGTGACATTAAAATTGTGGTTTTACTTTTTCTAATGCTTAGGTATACAAAATGAAATATTTTGTTTGGGTATACTACTAGATTTTAGTAAACGATATTTTAAGAACCGAGAATGGAATTAATATCAAAAATAGGGTTGTAAAAAGCTTAACTTGAAGCATTTTGGCTCAATTTTAAACTAAACTCAAAATTTGAGCTAGCTCAAAGCTTAATAAAGTGAACTAGCTAATATTCTTAAACCTCCAATATAGCTTAAGCTCAGCTCAAGCTTCACTTAACTCATATTTTGAACTAGTTTGTACATTTAGCTTAACTGTAAGCCAGTTCTTAGATTTATTTTATAACATTTGCCTCAATTTTGAGCTTGTTCAGAATTTGAATTGAACTTTGAGTTGAGATTTTCACTTAAGTTAGCTTCTTTACAACCCTGGAAAATACTTACGAAAAAATAAATATTGTTTGAGCTTAGTTTTTTGTTTCCGCTTAGCTTGAAGTTTCAACTTAACCTAATATTAAAGCATGATAGATTATGTGTATGTATTTATGATAATGTAAATTAATATAGCGTGCAAAGTTTATGAAATTGTGACTACATATAATAACGGTATATAAGATCGAACTAAGCTAAAAATAGATAATAAATTTTATAACAATTGGTGATTAGCCCTTAAACATTTGTTAGTACAAATTTTTAAATAAAAATCGACAAAAAATTTAGTTAATAAACGAAATTTTATGCATAAAACAAAAATTCAATTATTTGTAACGAAAAATTAACTAAAATTAAAAACAGGAATTAAATAGGATTGAAAAAAGGGTTTTGAAATTAAAATAGGGTTGTAAAATGCTTAACTTTAAGCATTTTGGCGCAACTTTAAACTAAGCTCAAAATTTGAGCTAGCTCATAAAGTGAACTAGCTAATATTCTGTAACCTCTAAGATAGCTTAAGCTCAGCTCAAGCTTCACTTAAATCATATTTTGAGCTAGTTCGTACATTTACCTTAAAACATTTAGCTTAACTGTAAGCCAGTTCGTTGATTTACCTTGTAACATTTAGCTAACATTTGGCTCAACTTTGAGCTAGTTAAAAATTTGAATTGAACTTTGAGTTGAAATTGTCACTCTATTTATAGCTTCTTTACAGAACTGGAAAATACTCACGAAACACTAAATATGTATTTTTATAATTGCGTATTACAAAAATAAATATCCTTTGAGCTTACATTTTTGTTTCCGCTTAGCTTAACGTTTAAACTTAATCTAATATTAAGGCATGATAGATTATATGTATGTATTTATGTTAATGTAAATGAATAGCAAATGGGAAAATGTTAATTTGTTGAGAGATTATTTCAAATTATGTTTCAATGCTTGCATCAATGGCATTTTCTCAGTTCAATTCTGAATTAAATTCTGAATTAAACATAGAGTTTATTGTTTTGTAAAGTCTTTTATACTCTTAGAAGTACACTTCTACTATCAGATCGTTTTAAATTAACATCATCAAAATTTAAAAGAATATTTTACACTATAAGCTATAGTTTTAACTATGACGACTATAGTCTTTTATTTTTTTTTAGATATAACAAATATTTTCCTTAAACAATTTAAAACTCTTATACCATTTAAAATCTTGAAAGCCATGAATTTTTGGTGTTACTGTTAAGTAGATACATGTTAAAAGTTAAATTCAATTACTAAAGACTCTGATTAAAACTATAATATATTTTTTAATATTAAATATTTAATCTGTAAATTGAAAAAATTACGGTACAATAATACCTGAACCATTTCAGAACCGATTTTCATTATTAAATGATAGATGTTTAAAAAGAGACGTAGCGAAAATATTTTTTAAAATTTTTTTAATTTTCAATTACACATTTCACCCTCTGCATAAGTATAATACACATGCATTTTCACCTAGAAAAATTTTAATTTTATCAAATTGCCGCAACTCACCGAATTGCAGTAGAATTTTTTTAGAATTAAATTTAAATTTATTTTTTGTTTTTGAATAAATTATTACTTATGCGGTTGATGTTTAAGATAAATCAATACAAAAAAATATATACTGCCAGGAACTATTACGTATGCAATTGTTGTGTAAGATAAATCTATGAACAAATTATATTATATACGAAGAATTATTACGCATGCGGTTGTTGTCTATGATAAATCTGTAAAACAAATTAGATTATAGTGTCAATAATTATTACACGTGCGGTTGTTGTCTAAGATAAATCTATACAAAAATTATATTATAATGCAAAGATATATTACGTATGTGGTTGTTGTCTAAGATAAATTAATAGTAAAAAATTATATAATGCCAAGAATTATTACGCATACTGTTGTTGTCTAAGACAAATCAATGGAAAAAAATATATACTGCCAAGAATTATTACTCATGCGGTTGTGATCTGGGATGAATCTATAAAAAAATTATATTATAGTACCAAGAGTAATTACGTATGCGGTTTTTGTCCAAGATAAATCACT
Source organism: Argyra leucocephala (assembly GCA_963942445.1). Taxonomy (NCBI): domain Eukaryota; kingdom Metazoa; phylum Arthropoda; class Insecta; order Diptera; family Dolichopodidae; genus Argyra; species Argyra leucocephala. Next base: position 120,692,929 of record OZ012681.1, on the reverse strand, counting down.
ATAAAAAATATATAGATAGTAACAATTTATTTTAGATATATATTTCAATTAATTTCTGATACATATTATGATATACACACCCAGGATATAGTTTTAATCGGATAAAATTTAGAGAAAAATAATAAAAAAAACCACATACATTGAATTCGTAAAGAAAGAATGGCCAAAATAACTAATGAAGTAGCTCTGTCTTATCCTATAGTGTCAACACCACCAACTGTCAATGCCGAGAAGATTCATGCCTCGTTTACACAATAAAGAGGGCATATAAAATGCTATCACCATAATATTATAACCTAGAAGAAAACAAAAAACCAGAATATATCCTATAGTTTTATAATTTCATTATTTCATTTATTTCCATCTCATGTTATATTTTTGAGGCAGCAAAAAAACTCAAAAAAAAAAAAAACATAATAAAAAGGACATATTAGTGATTATATATGCAAATAGATTTTTCGATTTTTTTTTATTTTATTTTATTTTTGCGTTATCCGTTTAGAAGACACATATTGAAGTTTCAATGTAATAGAATAACTTCCAAACATTATTGGTGATACACAATGAAAGATAGAGAGAGAAATAGTAAAAAAAAAAAAAAAACAAAATTAAAGAAAACTAAATTTAAAAGAAAAATTTGAATAATTTTTGTGGTTATATTTTCGGTTTTCATTTTTTATTTTGAATATAAGAAAAATTTTCTAAAATAAATTTTATCAAATTAAAATAAAAATGTATTTTATTTGAAAAAAAAAAACAAAAAAAATATAATCAAATTTATTTCAGATAATTTATTATTATTTTATTTAGATATAAAATATAAAATGAAAATATAATATTAGGTTCACTAAAATATTATTCAGATAAAAAAAATGTTGATTATTAGATGAGAATAAAAATGACATGAATAAAAATTGTTTAGAGTTATTGAATTATACAAGTATTGTCAAAATTCTAATATTAGTGTCTCCTATAATTATTAATTTAAGTTTATTATATTTTTTTGAAGGCCAAATTATTTTATGTACACAAAATTATTAAATAAAATTTATTATCACGCGCGAAAATGATATCTTCAAAATCAATTGATCTGGCACAATTTAAGATTGATTATAGCGTAGTTATCTTAATTTCTCATTAAGATTAATTATAGCCTAGTTAAAAGCTCAAATTTGTCCAATGCGAAAAAAGTTTCCATGGTATCACAATGGACTTCAGCGGTCTAAGTGTGTTTGCGTACTGTCGGCAGCCACTACTACCTACACACCGACCTATCTATCTTCATTTCATCACACAAATAAATTTTCCTCACTAACACTAATGATGCTGTCTTGCATATAATGTAAATGTATTCTAAGAGAATATTATCAAAAAAATGATTTGTTTGATTTAAATTAGAATGTCGTTTTAAGCATTTTAAATACATAAAATGGCCTCAGTAATAATTTGATTACAGCTATACTTTATTTATTGATAAATATTACTAAAGCCTTTTATTTGTCAATCTTTAATATAATCATCAATAATAATCAATGATATACTTTTAAATAAATTGTATAATATTGATATAGGCTTTACAGACTTTATGTATGAATGACTCAAATTATATATCACTAGAAGGTTTCAAATGGTTAAAATTGATTTACAATTCTTGTTTAAAACTAGGTTATTTCCCGAATATATGGAAACAAGCTCATATTATTCCGATTCTTAAGCCTGGAAAACCGATGGAGGAATTAAGTAGTTTTCGGCCTATCAGCTTACTATGCAGTTTCTCAAAAATATTTGAAAAACTCATAAAAATTAGACTGGAAAAGTTTATTTCAGCTAAAAAAATTCTTCCAAACGAACAGTTTGGATTTAGGGTAAAGCATAGTACCATTCACCCTCTTCTACGTGTCAAAAATTACATTAAATCCAACTTAGAAGAACGCAAATCTATTGGTCTAGTAGCGCTTGACATAAATTCCGCCTTTGACACTGTGTGGCACTCTGGCTTGCTTCATAAATTAGAAGTGTATAAATTTCCTATATATTTAATTAAAATCATACAAAACTTTCTTCATCAAAGAGTATTTCGTGTGATATTGAATAATACATGCTCCAATTTGTATGAAATTAAAGCAGGAGTTCCACAAGGCTCGGTACTTGGCCCAATTTTGTACAACACTTACACTGCAGATATCCCTAGGCTAGAGTTTACAAAAATATCAGTATTTGCTGATGACACTGCAATTTACTCTGCTGGCACTAATCCCAATCACATATTAACAAACCTACAAAATTCGCTCAATAAGCTCTCTAGTTATTATGCAAAATGGAGAGTAAAAATTAATGCTTCCAAAACAGTATCAATTTATTTTACGAAAAAAAGGAAAGCCTCTCTTTTACCTTCTATACCATTAAAACTGCAAAATGACGAAATTAACTGGGCCGATACTATTAAATACCTAGGCATTACCTTAGATAAAAGGCTAACCTTTCAAAAGCAAACTTCTAACACTATTGATAAAATTAACAAATGTACTCGCATGTTGTATCCCCTTATTAACAGAAAATCAATCTTATCCACAGAAAACAAATTGATACTTATTAAGGTAATTTTTCAACCAATAATGTTATATGCGGCACCAGTTTGGGGAGATTGTACAGCTAGTCATACCAAAAAATTGCAAATTGCGCAAAATAAACTTTTAAAACTTGTATTCAATCTTCCCAGATGGTATTCAACCAAAAAGCTGCACGATAAAGCCAGCATGAATACAATTTTAGAAAAAATAAGTTATTTAACTGTAAAGTTTCACTCGGAACTGTTCATGTCAGAAAATCCTCTGATCAGAATTTTAAATTAAGTTAAAAAAATTAGGCTAGTTTAGTTCGTACGTATAGGTTTTACTGTAGATAGGTTTTACTGTTTAAATTAGCGTTAAGTTTTACAAAACAAAAATTCAAAAAGGTTTTTCATCTCCAATTTTCCTTTAAATTCATACTAGTGAACTCGAAAATTTCTAAATAAAAATAAAAAAATACAAATTAACTGTAGTAAAGATAATTAATTATATATCTGTATCTAAGTAAATAGTTTTAAAAGAATTAATTGTACAATTTATGGAGTATAATAAATAAATAAAATAAAAATAAAAAAAATGGTTAAAATTAATGAAAAATGTAATTGAATTCCCCAAGGCTCAGTTCTTGACCCCATTCTTTTCTTAGTCTACATTAATTCTCTCTATTTTCAACCTTTCATAGGTAAAACCATTGCTTTTGCAGATGATACTGCTTTTACTTATACTAGTTATATCTATTTGGATGAAGTAAATTATGACTTAGATATAATATGGTGTTGCCTTATAAAGCAAAAACTCGTAAGTAGTGAAAAAATCAAATATATGTTTTTTAATATATAAGTTAGACTACATTATGTGGATACAAGTTATATAATTCCAATAAGTTAATTGTTCTTAGTAAAAACTAAGAATTGCTTAAGATTGAAAATGTATCTGCTTTTAACCCTTAAATATATACTGTAGCAGATTTGCATCATTTTTTTTAGCTTCAGAGCCCTTCCAAAGTTTGAATTTGATTTGTTGAATACGTTTTGGGTTTCAATGAGTCAAAATCTACTCAAAAATATTTTTTTTTAATGGAAAAGGAAAAATCATGCATTTAAGGGTTAAATATTTATGTTTTACAATTGACTTTATGTTTGACTGGACAATCCATACTTCTTATTTTATAAGTTTGTATGGTGCAGTTGAGTTCATATAAATTGTATATTATGCTACTTTTAAATTTAAATTGCAGCTTGGGTGGAGCTTACTTTAACAAAATTCAAACACTTTTTATTTCTCAAACACACGTAATTCTCCTAGTATGGAAGAAAGACAGATTATCATCAACATATAGATATACTTTATTTCATCAAACATTTTATTGTTATTATCCTATTTTATTTATTAGCTAATGGAAAAGAACACACAGTTGTTATCATTAACAAATAAGATCTTTATTTATGAAAATTATAAGCTAAAAGCTGTTTGAACATATAGAATTCAGTTTTGGAGTTCCACAGCGAAAACAAACATCAACATCATATAAAGATTCCACAATAAAATGTGAAGGTCACTTGTAAATGCCAATTCATTGGTTTGTGCCAAATAAAATCATCAAACACAAACTTAAACATTAAATCCGTCATCAGTGTAATAGCTAAATATAGCACCACCTACAACCACCTACAAACCTCAAGCTAATCCAAGATTGTAAATAAATTTAGGAAATTAATAAAAAAAAAATATCCCTTCCGTGGCCTAATCGGTTGGAGCACAGAAATGTGTTTCAATTACGATGTAGTAGTCACGGGTTCGATTCCGTCGAAGGCATAAAATATCACTTAAAAAAAAAAATACCCAAAATATTATATATAAAATTTATAATCAATAAAAAATAATTAATAATTAATACTTTATAACTAAAAATATTACCTATATAAATATCCAATACTCATTTATCTCATACAACACAATAATCAAGTAACACAATAAATAAATATTGGACAAACACTAATAATAATTACACTGTTGACAATATGTACCAATATGTACCACTGTTGACAAATGACGTACCCATTAAACATAGTAACGTCAGGCATCTTAACGTCAAAGGTGGATAAAATCGCAGTGGCAATTTGCACAAAATATGACGTCGTGTTACCACGCAGGCGCGCAGATAGAGTTATCAAAATGGTCTTCTACAGCAGGCCAATCCCAGACAGTATGTCTACTTAGACAGTGTAAACAGATTAAAAATGAAATTAGACATTGCCTCGGAAATGCAAGTGAAATTAGCAGCTACAAATCGAGAAATGTCCAATGGATGCTCCCAAGAAGAGTAAGGAAAAAAAAAATAATATATGAAAAATTTTTTTGTCGCCATTTTTTTTTTTAAATAATAAATTAGATTATAAAAATAATAATTGTGAATATATCTTATGAATATTTATTATTATTATTAGTAAAATTAATTTTTGTATGTTCGATTAAAAGTTTTCTTATTTATTTGATTGTCTGCTACACACAGAAATACCTGTTGATTCCCATTCAGAAGCTCCTAACAAATTTTTCACATTACCTCCATATAATGATCTCTGCAAGTAAAAAATGAGAAAAACTGGTTTTAAGTATTTAGGAATTGTATTAGAATCACTATTTATTCATTTCATTATTGTCCTGGAACCCACATGCGTGGGGCATAGGGCGGACTTTTCAAAATTCATTCATTTGCAGTATAAAATAAAGATTAAATGCCGTCCTAGTAGAATCTGCAGCATAAAAAATTAAATACTATAAAAAACTTAGTATATAAATTTTAAGTTGAACTGATTGGACATGATCGCAACATCGAATCATATGACAACAATATATGATGATGGTCATCATAAGGATGTTACAACAATATATGATGATGGTCATGATAAAGACCAGATAAATTGTTTGGTTGGCTGGTTTAATGTGTTCTAACACTGTTTTATTTAATCTGTATATTGAAAAAAGTACGGTACAAATATTTGAAGCATTCCCAGTTAACTGATTTTCATTATTATTCTTTTAAACGATAGATATTTAAAAGGAGATGTAGCGAAACTAAATATTTTGTTTCAATATCTTTTAGTTTTCAATTATAAATTTCAATTTAAAATTTCACCCCATGTATAGAAATAGACATATATTCACCAAAGTTTGTTCTATTTCTTGCCAGAAATGATTTTAAATTTTTTTTTTATATTTTAAATTTTATTGCGTATGCGGTTGTTGTCTAAGGTAAATCAATAGAAAAAATTATATAGTTGCAAAAATAATTAGTTTGCATGCGGTTGTTGTCTAAGATCAATTAATTTATTTCCTTCAATGTACTTTTTTTAAATACAGAGTTTTGAGATATTCTTTTTACAGTTGAAACATTTTAAATTTTAAATAAATGGTACATTCTCATATTAATATTAAATTTTTAAGGGAAAACAGGATAGTAAAAACCTTATTCAATTTGTTTTTTTGTTTTTTTTTAAATAAACCTTACATTTAATTAAACTTATAACTAACTAACCTAATACTAAGATATATATTTATTTTAATTTATTATCTATATTTACAAATTAATATACAAAATTTGTATTATAATATTGTTTGAATATTGCAATTTATTATTAAATTTCTCTTTTATAATATTAATATTTTCTTCACACATATTCACATTGGTCTTATTGTACAACTTTTTCGTAGAAAAATGAAATGGTAAGCTCAAATTTTTATTTTTTTTTTATAAATTATTGCATATACGGTTGTTGTTTAAGATAAATCAATAGAAGAAATTATATAGCACCAAGAATAATTACTTTGCATGCGGTTGTTGTCTAAGATAAATCAATAAAAACAGTTCTATATATAATGTCAAAGAATAGATTGAAATGATAGAAAACAATATTCATAATGAAATTGAAATTTAATCAGCCAATTTTTTTTTACTTAAATTTTTAAAATTTCTACTTGCAAAACAATTGTATTTTGTCATCTGCTGAAGATCTAAAAAAAAAAACGCTATGCTCCAGAATTGAGATCTTCATTTTTATTAAATTGAAATTTCAATTCGTCAACCATTAAATTATTTTTAATAATGTTAACATAAAAAAATGTTTTTTTTTTTTTTTTAATACGCATAGGATAGGTATACATTTTGTACACCATTGTATTTACATAAAAATAAAAGCATATTAAAAACGATTTAAATTGTTACTAAACTCGATTTTTCTTCTTTTATTGTCTTAAATTACACACATATACACAAATACATTCTCATATTTTTAAGTTATCTCTTGTTAATTTTTTACTCTGAATATTTTTTAATTTTTTAAAAACATACTTTTTAGTTTAGAAATGTTAGTCTGTTCAGTAATTTGGAGTACCGCAGAGTAATATTTTTATATTAATTTGAAATTACATTGGTTTTGATATGCAAAAAGTTCAAAATTGACATGGTGACAAAACTTGAATTAGGTTAACACATTAACCGTAAACCGATATGATTTGTCTAAACCGATTTGTCGAACCGATTTAACTTTATTTAACTTTCTGTCTAAATATAGTACAAAGAGCTCTTCTTTCAATATTATTATCGATTTGAAGTTAAATTTAATTTAGTTTAATATTTATTTTCAATGGAAATTAATGTCCACTGTGTAGCTAAAAAAAAATCTTTTATAGAACTTGTCAATAAATCCTAAGGCCTGGTGAACATGTTAGGAAGTCAATAGATATAAGTGTATCATTCCATCACTACAATTTCGTTATCTCTGGCGATGTAAGTAATATAAAATACTGTCAATAATTTTTAAATCAGAAAATAACTGTAACCGGAAGTGGTCGTTTGGCAACTACCATTTGGGAATTGTACAGTTAGCAAAAGATATTATACAAAAAATACACTTAACAAAAATACATTTAGCAAAATGAACAATTTACAAGACTATATTTAACAATTGGACCTGGACCTGGTTAAGTGTCCAGTTGTTAAATGTCCTTTTGCTAATTTTCTATTTTGCTAGATGTCTTTTTGTTAAGTGTCGCTTTAGCAAAATTTAAACTGATCGAATGTCAGTTGTCAAGTAGGCAATTGTTATTATTATTTTGTTCTGAATTCGATTAAATTGTTAAGATTTTCTGCAACACACGAAGACTACTGACCTTGCAATTTTATTTTTAAATATTTGCAATGTTTTCAAGATTTCAATCTCTTTTCAGTTTTCCATAGCTCGATGCCTTATGTTCATATAGGCTTCAATATCTAATTATAAATTTATAAATGATTCAAAGTGTTAAGGAAGATAGTGAGAGTGTATGAGAAAATATCTATCATTAGGACCCCCATCCACCAGGAGTGGCATTTTGTAAGGTGATAGTGGCCAAAATATAATCACAAACACTTTTTTGGCATTTTACAAGATTTTTGTTAGTGAGTGACAATGTTTGTTAAATTGAGAGTGACAACAAATTCGTTGTCACCGCCATACAAAATATTATTTTATCTCTTCTTACACTACTATAATTTCATATAATTTGTCATAAAATTACTTATTTTTTTACATTTATATGTTTTGCTTACATTTTAATATACATTTTTAGATGTTGCTTAATGTTGCTAAAATACCGACAATTTTCAGCAATATTTCCAATCGCTTTTACTTTTTGTCACAGTCACTATCAATATCACTTTTTTGTTACTGTCATTTTATTAACGGTAACATTTCAAATAAATATTTTAATTTAAGTATTTTTGCTTTTTTTTGTTTTTATTTTTAACAATTCTTTGGAATATAAAATTATCAATTAGGCTCCTTGTTTCGTGTCTTAACGAATTGTAACAAAATATTTTAACTAAAATATGAAAAAAAAAAAAATTTGTATATCCATATTTAGTTTTGTGATGATGTTGTATATTTTACCTCTTATAAGAAGATAGTTATCATCAGTAAGTTACCCATCAGCCTATCAGCAGCATCATTATCATTATTTAACATACCTCAAGAACAACAACCAAAACCAAAAATAGCCAACAAACGCAACATTATACGTTTATTCGGTATAGATCTTTACCTTATTTAGAAAGGTAAAAAAAAAAAAAAAAAAAAAAACAGAATAGCATAAAAAAGACAATTCGAGTAAATAATTATGAAGAGTGAAAATATGAGCTCTGGTTTAAGATAGAAATATTTTATTTAATTTTAGTTTATTTATGAATAATTTTCGAAAATATTATTTTGTAGGTTGGTAACAGGGTTCGGAATTTATATCAATTTTTAAAATTTCATTTATTAAAAGTTTTAGGTTTTATTTATTTATTTATATTTATATTTATATTTATATTTATATTTATATTTATATTTATATTTATATTTATATTTATATTTATATTTATATTTATATTTATATTTATATTTATATTTATATTTATATTTATATTTATATTTATATTTATATTTATATTTATATTTATATTTATATTTATATTTATATTTATATTTATATTTATATTTATATTTATATTTATATTTATATTTATATTTATATTTATATTTATATTTATATTTATATTTATATTTATATTTATATTTATATTTATATTTATATTTATATTTATATTTATATTTATATTTATATTTATATTTATATTTATATTTATATTTATATTTATATTTATATTTATATTTATATTTATATTTATATTTATATTTATATTTATATTTATATTTATATTTATATTTATATTTATATTTATATTTATATTTAAATTTATTACAATTAAAATTACAATAAATTCATTTTATGTAGCTACTTGATCTATTAGCTTAGAAAACAGATAGATTAATAAGTCTTCAAATAAATTTTGATAAGGGTTGGACATTTTTCACTAACTAAAACGCCAATTAAAATACTTCCACAATTTTATTATTAAAGTTAGTATTGTAATATTATATTTTTATGCTATAGTCTAAGTCAAAGCTTCAGCGAATTGAAACTAATCCAATGAATCTACAAACATAGCTTGAAAAGAGTACTTTATAAATAATACTAGTGAACATTATATACTAGATATTATTACTATTAGGAATTCTTTACATGCTATTATTTATTTCTATAACGTAAGTGAAAGCTGTCATTCGTGCCGTCTTCATCCGGTTTGGATTTCTCGGGCTCTAGTAGTCCACGTTTTGAATGCTCCAGTACCCCTAAGACATAGTTATTTTACTAACCTTGGCATATGCTTTTGTCTGTTCTTTAGTTTGGCCACCATACAAATGTCGCATAAAATATTATAAGTTTTTGTATAGACTTGTAGAGCCATACAATCATCTGTGGAGATAATCCCCATGCTTTACCGAACATACTTTGACATGAAAAAATGTCCTCTTAGCTTTTTTGTGTATTTTTTTTTTTTATATTAGGCCAAAATAATGGGATAAGCACCGTAATTGCCTTCGCAGAATTTAAGCCATATTAAAATGAAAAAAAAAGAAGGATAGTAAAGAGTAATAAAATTAGAAAAGAATTAAGATAGAATAGAACAGTTAGTATAGAATTTACGAACAGGTTAACAGATATTTATTTACCCGTCTCTTGAAAACTTCTAAGTTATGCGTTTGAGGGAATACAAAAGATGGTAAGGTGTTCCATAGTTTAGCGATTCGGTTGATGAAAGAATTTTTATATTTCACAGTTCTGGTTCGAAGAGGCTCTGCTACAAATTTATGAGCGAGGGCTGTCCTGCGAGTATTACGCTGGAATTATTGTATTTAGGGAATAATATTTTTGATTTCATCAGAGCTGTTACCCAGCAGATAGCCTTAAAACAGAGTGACTGTTCCTACATTACGGCGATAACTTAATGATGTTAGGTGTTGTGTAACATCTCCATTATTGATAATTTTGATGGCTCGCTTTTGTACCTTATCTAGGTACTATGTAATCTATGTGAGGATTCTATGACAGTTTTCTGTCAAGTATTATTTCTAGATGCTTTGTTTCGTTTACCATTTCGATAGCAACTCCGTCCAATGAAAAGGTGGTTGGTATAGTTTACTTTTCATCGATAGATAAAAGAGATGTTATTTATTTTGTTGTGGATTAATACTCTGACCCACGTTCTTGCACCATTTATGATGACTTAATTAAGCACGAAAAGGTGATTCTACGTAAGTTACTGTCAAGACTGTAAACAAGTTGTGTATCAGTTGCAGTAATAATGCTGTTAGAGTGTATCAAGTTGCAGTCATTTCGCAATTACATGTTTTCGAATTTGTCTTTAACTAGTAAAACTAGATTGTCAGCGTAACTAATAGAGGAGATACAGGTTTAGAATGGCCAGTATAGTTAGTTCATGACTATTAGTTATAGCAGTGGCGAAATTACATCTCCTTGGGGACATCCCTTTGTTGGTGCTACTGTTAGAAGTATGTTATTTAACCTTGCTGTTACTTTTGAGCATACTAAGTAGCCACTCTATAGAAAGAGATATATTGTGAATTCTGGAGAGGGGAATCTGTTCCCTATATCACCGCAGTCGAAAATTATTGCTTATTGTGATATACCCTGTGATAGCATCTCAATAGTAGTGAAGTAAAATTTTTTTAACTTCCGCAGCTTGTTGGATTATATTGTATAGTTGATGTTATCAAATGCAACTTGTATTTCAACAAATGGCATATTTGTCAACATCAACATTGACAACATCTTTTTATTTCAAAGCGTATTTACAATTTCGTAAATGAGCTTATCGAATTCTGTCTTAGTTGATTTTTCAGCTTGATATGAGTGCTGAATCATTTTGAATGGAAATTTGGAAAGAAAGTTGGATTTTATATATAGGTGCGCTCAATCACGGCCTTGCCAAAATTGTTGACTGGGGTAAAGCTAATATAGTCGAGTTTAACACTTCAAAAACTCAAATATGTCTTGTTAGTAACAAGGTAACAGCATTCGAACCTGCTCTCCGGTCTCAAAATGAACGTGTTCAGCGACTCAAAGACCTGAACATTCTCGGAATCGGAGTGAATCAAAATATGTACTGGAATGAACATATTTTCGATATTGCGAAGAACGCCGCAAAATGTTTAGGCTTTTTGAGTCGCTGCAAAACTTATTTTTCAACTCGAGACCTTTTAAAAATCTATAAAGCATATATACGACCCAAGCTCGAGTATAACTCACATTTATAGGCAGGTGCACCAAAAACTGCTATAAATTTTTTGGATAAATTTCAAAACCGCGCCGCGCCATTCATCTTATAGGGGACATAAATGTGACTTCATCCCTTATACCACTTGGTCATCGTCGTATTGTTGGAGCACTTACTCTATTTTATAGATATCTGCTTGAAGTTGGCACTTGTTCCGAGAAATTAAAATCACTTCTTCCTCCTCTTAAGCAATTCCATTGCACAACACGAGATCAACTGTACGCAAGTAATTAAAGGTTCAAAAACGAAGTTTGGGCTATAATATAAAAAACAAAAATAAAGGTCTAATACTTTTTCCATGGTTTTGAGAACGCAACACATTAAACTTATTGCCCTATAAGATTTTACGGGGTCGCTTTTCTTCGTTGCACCCGGTTTGGGAATAAGAACTAATCTTGTTCTTCAGCATGCACTTGGGATGTATACTAAACTATAACTTGCCCTAAATATTAAATTAGGTGGTAGTACATTTATGCCTTGCTGTAAAAAGATTGGGTATATACCATCCTCTACCGAAGATTTATATGGAGTAAGGAAGCTGACTGACCGGCTGTAAAATTTTTTCCATTCCATCATTCCTTCATTCATTTCAATTCAATTCATCAGTGTTTGACCTTCATCTGTTGTGTATTGTCACACCTGCGAACACTATATTACTATATATCTAAATTAAATTAAATATAAAGAGTAGAAAAGAGATAGCATATATGTTGGTATACATATATTATAAATGTGTTATAAATGAACTTACATATATGTATCAGACATATTTCAGTGTATTCATTTTGTTTGTTTTGTTTTTTTTTCTTATAATTTCGGCCCCTTTGGTGTTTTATTTTTTTTTTTTTAATTTTGCCTTTTGAGGTTTTTTTTTTTTTTTCGTTTTATCAAAGTGATAAAATCTTATGCCAAAGAATTATGCCCGTACAAAAATCATTTTTAATGTTTTCATCTTCAGAGTCAGAATCAGTTTTTGAATTTTACTTATTATTATTATTTATTTATTTTATTTTTTATTAAATTTTGATTTGTACGTGTGATATTTCGTAACACGTGATTTCTTTTAATAATAATCATAATAATAACAATAATAATAATAATCATCAGAAAATTAAATTTTAAAAAAGATTTTCTTGGTAAAATCTTTGAGAATAATAAATTAAAAAAAAAAAAGTAAAAATAAAAAAAAAAAAAAATTATTTTTTTTTAGCAAAATAATTTTTTAATTTATTTATTTTTGGTTTTAAAATGATGTTCTTTGTTTGTTTGTTGAAATTTTAACTTTATAAGTTTTTAGTAATAATGTTTTTTTTTTTTTTATTTTATTATTATTAGTTATTTTTTAGGAATATTCTTAATTTATTATATTAAAGTTTTATTAAGGTAAGCAACCTTTAACTTTGCATTGAATTTTTGGTAGAGAAACGTTGAATATTGTACCTACTAATGGGAAAAAAGTATATTGTGATTCATTTAATTTATTGGATGTAGATATTTAATGTTTTTTTTTTAGAAATTTAATTATGTGTAAATGTAATTTTAGATATAGCTATAGCTCTGGCGTATGTAAACATTCTATTGAATAAATTATGGACAAATGTATTTAATAATTTACAATTGTTATGAATGTAAATCTTTTCTAAGAAAATAATTTTTGAAATATTTAACCCCATAGAGACCAGTATTTTAACCCATACTTTTAAGAATTTTGTCATAAGTTTGTTTAGAATGAATAGCAGCTTTCCAAGCTTTTTTTTATTGATTGTAAGCTTTGACAAGTAGAAACAGATAAAAATTAAAAAAATAGGTAAAAAAAAAAACAAAAAACTTACCCCATAGATGTAAGTAAATGTTAGACAGCGTTTACACGTCAGAAAATATTTAAGATTTCAGATAAGTGTCAGAAAGTCAGATAATTGTTTACATTTCAGATTTTATCTACTGTTTTTTTTGTTTCTTATATTTCGATACCATAGTGCACGCATATGCTAAGTACCAAAAATTAAATTTTACAGGAGAGCGTTTTGAAGTTTTGCAGTAACCCAAAAACTCAATGCAATGCTCTAGATGGACAAAATGTCTTTTATTTTATGTACATATACATATTATATACTCTATCGTATTTAATTAAAATTTTAATGTTATATTATTTTGATGGTTGAAAATTTAGGTAGTGTCGAAAGTAAGTGTGCAATTAACATGTTTTACACTTAACTAAATGTACTTAGCATAATTGTGCAAAAAATAAAACAAAGCAAAATATCAAATTTTGTTGTTATAAAATAACATAAAATAACACTTCAAGTGCGTTTTTATTCAAATAAAAATATAAATCCAATAATTTTATAAAAAGTATAGAAATTAAGTAAATTTTCATAAAAGATTCTTCTAGGATAATTTTTTTTCCTAGCAGAAACTCTTAATCCTTTTTTTTTTGCTTCACTAATCGGCAGTAATTTTGGATAAGCATTTTTCAAATTGAAATTTTGTAAATTTCGCTGGAGACGTATTTCTTTTAGTTTTTATTGTAGTGTCTATTTCAATAAGTCGGTGGAATTAACATTGTATTTATATTGGATGATGTAGGGTTTGCTTTTTTCAAAACGAATCCATTTTATTTTTAGCCAATGCATGATATTATCTTGGGAAGTTTATTTTTTCGTGTCTAGTAAAAAATCGGCTGACATTTGCTTAAAATAAAAAAAATCTAGATGACTAGAGTGTATTGACTTCATAAGACCTGGGTAGTAGATCCTTGTAGTAGATCCTTGTAGTAGATCTTAAGAGTGCCCATTCTCTGGTTGTGTATATTTGCTTATCCTTTATTACTCTTATTGTACGTCCAGTTCCCGAATGTCCAGTTCCCATGAATTTGAGGTCTACTATTTGTAAATTATGTATAAAGGATACAGTATACATCATTCCTGCACAAATATTTTTGTTCCTGTTCCGCCCACCACAAGTATCTGTCGCACAGATAGTATCAGCTAATTGACACAAATCTTCTTTATTTGAAACATAAAAAATTTTGAAATTATAAACGTTTAATTTTTTTTTGTAGTAAAGCTGATTATCACCCGCAAAAGGTACTGGTAAGATTGCTTGCATATCAAAACTAATACTTCTAAAATGAATTCCTTTGCCTTCTAATGATTTTTGTTTGTCATCTTCTTTCATTTTCATTGACCCTATTTCTCTCTTTTTATGTACATAAATTATAATCTTCCTATAATGGAAGGTAACGATTCCTTATCTGAGGCTCTCATAAAGGCATTACATTGTAGACATTGGTCCTTTTTTGAAATGAAAAAGCTCAGCTTCGGATCATAACTATGAAAAACATTTTGATATACAGCAATGAGAAGCCGGTTTTATATTTTTTTCTTTGAAAAGAAGAGTAAAGTCGGTGTAACAAAACAATCTTTAAATCAGGATTTAAATACATTTTATTTGATTTTATACGGCAATAATGGGACTCTAGTCTAAGAAATGAGCCTATATGCTGCTTTATTAAAGCAACATAGTTTACATTGTGTATTATTGGAGGTTGTTTTCCTTTTCTGCGATATTTTAAGGTAAACACTAGTTATATTATTGTATTTAAAGGTAACTGTTTTGTTAAGACACAGATAGGTTAAGTGCACTTAGCATATCTGTGTATTTAAAGTCTAACAAAATTATACTTAACGGTACCTGTTATTATAAAAACCAGATAGAGTAAGCGCACTTAGCATATCTGTGCATTTTAGGTTTGACAAAACATGTATACTTATCCTGTTTGTGAACTCATTATAACAGCCAACATATTTATAAAAAGGATAACTGGGAAAACTCAAAACTGTACTTAAGTCAATTTGAAAAAAAAAATCACTTAGCCTGTGTGTGAACTATGGTATTGATTTAGTTATTAATTATTATAAATGAAATTTACATTCACAATTAAAAAAAAACTATGCTTACTTTTTCAAACTACGCAATATAAACCAATTTTTAACTAAACATAACATTAAATAGCTACTGTCATAAATCATGGAATAAAATATAAAAATCCCCAGGTCCCTAAACCCTAAAAATTCAATTATCGTCATATTGAATTTTAAGAATCTGATGGGAATCGGATAATTAAAATTTTAATTCTTAATTATAGTCTGATGTCAGAATGCATTTATCTTTCAAACTTTCATCAGATTCGGATTTAAGCGTAGAATACAAAAAATTGTGTTACAGACATGAAAATTAATACATAGGTGCTCTATCAAGAATAAACAAACACGTCGTATTTTACAGTTAGTCAAAATTTGGCTGTTTCGGATAGTTAACATACAAATTCTAACTCCTATCAAGAATATTTCAAAAACTAAAGGTGTTCCAGATCTGAAAATTTATACTTAGATACTCTTTCAAAAATAAAGAAATACGACAATTACCGATTTCATATAAAATAAATAGCATTTACAATAAGCTAATGAATTTATCACAGATTGGTGAAGGCCGAATTTCAGAAGACTTAAATGTCAAAACGTAATAGCAGTAATAGCAGTTGACTAAAGCAGTTGAAAAAAGTTGACTAAAGCAGTGTTTCCTAATTTTAGGGATCATTATAAAAACTTTACATGGCTTTGTGAATTGGTTGGAAATAAATAAACAAGCAATATGTATCAAAAAATGGATTGTTGCATGTTTTTATTTCGGCAAAAAATAAAAATACTAAAATTGAAATAGAAATATGATTTTCAACCAAACTCTGAGATTTGTTTACTTTCACGATTTGTAATGCATAACCAGTTGTTTATTTATTACTATTTTTATAATTTTTTCTAAATTCTGATATAGATAGACTCTATTATTGTATGTTTGTTTAACTATATACTTATTGATACTTTAATGTACATGTATACTTACATTGACATTCTGAATTTGCAATATCTTATTTTTATTTAAATATGTAGCTATATGTATATTCATAAGTAGATAATTCGTATAAAATTTTAAGAGCAAAATTATTGCTTTAAAAAACAAATTGAGGGGAATGGGACGTTGACCCGCTATATAAAAATAATTTTTTAAAAATTTGTATGAGATGAGATTTCTTTTTATTATATGATCTTTGGTTTAAGATAATAGAAATTTTAAAAAAATTAGCCTAACCATTTAGAGTGTTTTAGTGATATTTAGAATACCATCAGATAAAGTGCATTGTTTAGGATGACTTTATCTATTAACGTGCAAAAAATGTTACTTGTTATCAAAAGAATCGCCTGCTAAAAATACAATTATTCAGAAATGCTTTTGTAAATATAATTCGAAAGTTAATATTTAACAAAAAATACCTTAGGAACTGTTCTGTTATTATAGCAATAGAGTCGGTGGTTATTTTCTATAGTTAAGTAAGAACTCTTATTGTATATTTGAAAATCAAAACTAAAATGTTACTAAAATAATTGTGTTAGAATTTGATTATTCATATAGAGGGTTGCCAGGTATCCGGTTTTGAACTGGACAGTCCGTTAATTTTGTTTCTACCGTACTTTTGTTCGGTAGGAGAACCTAACGCGTTGAAAACTTTGAAATTCAAATTTTTTATACCGCAGTAGGCTTTGGAAAATTTTATTTTATAAAAATTGTAGTTTACTAGGAAATGCAAAATATTAAAGTATTATTTAAAGTTTTATGCTGGTGTAGTAAAGTGATAAATTAATCTAAACTTTGATTTATTAAGTGAAAAATTCTATATTAAATTTGTCTTTTTTATATCAAACAACTAGGACTGTATAACTTTAATAGCCAAATAATTTTAAATTAATTTAAAGTAATTCTAGCTAAGAAATGAGTGAGCTAGAAAGTGGTTCCACAACAAAGAGAAGGTAGTAAAATGCAGATTGGCAAAAAAAATATACTTGGGTCAGCGAAGGCTATGTTGAAAATGAAAAATCCAACAGTAAAGCAAAATGTAAACTGTGTAATATAATGTTTACTGTTATGTATGATGATGGCATTAAAGCTCTAACTCAGCACGCAAACTAAAAAAAAAAACATATTGAAGCTGAAATTTCTTCTTCTGAACGATTAAAATCTTTCTTTTCACCGAAAGATAATTCCAAAAACGATGCAGTAGCTGAATTGTTGCATATTTATCATGGCGTAAGAAACCATTTATCATACTTGGCTCAGAAATGCGAAATTAATATTATAAAACAGGCATTTTCTGATTTTCAAAATCGCTAAAAATGTTACACCTGGATGTACTAAAACTTCGGCAGTTGTACAAAATGTTTTGTACCCTTTTACAATTGAACTTGTGATAGAAGTTTTGAAAAACAATATACCATTTTATTATTTCTACTGATGCGTCGCATAAAGGTAATCGTAAGCTATTTCCTGTAGCAATTCAATTTTATTATCTACAGAATGGATTAAGTTTTATAAGATATTAGATTTTTATGAAGCTTCTTTCGAAGATTGAAGTGCGATTAAAAATAAACTCTGTCGAGTGTTAAATGGATTAATCTGGAACAATGTAACTGCATATGGAGATGATAACGCTAGTGCGGTTTTTCAGCAATTCGGTCTTTCAAAAATTAGTTAATTAAGGAAATAAAGCCATTATTGCAGCTAATTGTAATGATTATATAATTTATAATTGTCCTAAAAATGCTTTGAAATTATTATCCTTCGACATTGAAAACGTTATATTAAAAGTGTTCGCTGAGTTTTCTAATTCAGCCAAAAACCGAGAAAATTTGAAAGAATGTTATGAGTCAGAATTTCATTAAGTGGTTCGACATAGTCCTACTAGATATTTAAATCTATATTTAATTAAAGCATCAGTTGATCGCTTGTTACTTATAAGCTGGCAGCCAAATATTATTTTTTAGCTTTAGGTGAAAACGAATGTCCGTCCTAGACCAATATGGACAATGATATCTGATCAAGAAAATTAAATGTGACCAGTAGATGAAACTACAATTTCCGAAATTTATATTTATTTCGATGACTCATTTATGTCTTCTTTTCAAAAAAATTTTACTAATTCTAGAAAGTCTTGTCATCTTCTCTTGATTTATTTCGATCTATTTCTTTCGAAAAGAGTCGACATCAAATTTATTGAAAATAGCTCAGTTCGTCTTTTCGATTCCAGTTTCGAATGCGAATGTTGAAAGAATTTTCAGTGTTATGGGCAATCTATAGACTGACGAACGAAATCGTATGTCGTTGAATTTAGTAAAAAGCGAACTTGGTATCTTTTTTAATATTCCTGCCAAAATACATGCCAAAATGTGAACGAAATATTTTCTAAAAATAAAAAACTGCTAAAAGCTACTTCGCAGAATGCAAAATATAAAAAATAATAAAAATATCATATTTTTATTTTAAAATTTAGTTTTATTTAAAAATAGCATAGTTTAAGGTTTGTTTTAAAATTTTTTCCGGTATTCTTTAAGGTTTCAATTGGCAACCCTTGTTCAAGTCTACTTAAATCTTCTTAGCATAATCACATCATCAATTAAAAAAAAAAAATATTTTAGAACAAAATCAAAGACAACAAAAAAAATAGTATCAAAATCTCAACACTGACCTCATTTATTTGAAACGAATCATCAAAAATTCCATCCAATTATCCTTATTTTGACAAGTAATTTACCAAAAACAAAAACAAAAAATATAGAAAATATTTAGAATCTCTAGAATGTTATAAATTTAAAGTCAAAAAGAGAAAATAAACAAAATAAATAAATTGAAAATACACAACTAATTTATCAATTTTCTTCAATTTACTCCCACTTTTATTATTCTAATATCTTATATTTACTATACTGTTTTCACTGATCCTGCTTTCTATTTTTCTACTCTATTCATATTATTATTACCATTATTGTGCTAAATTCTATTATAAAGACACAAAAAAAGAGAGCATCGAAAACGAACTTTGAATATAAAATCAGTAATAAAAATTTATTCATTCAGTGGTCAATTAATTGTTTGTGAACACGTGTCCTAATTTCTAACTTGCTTATCCAATCTAATATCTTGTATTTATTTCAAGTCCACAAAGGACATCATTCAAAATCAATCTTAACCACCTTTATAAAAAATAATACAAATTTTTTTTTTCTTATTATTGTTTTTCTATTTTTTTTTTTTTTTTTTTTTGAAGAATATCCCAAGCACATACGGTTAACCACAAACACAAAAAAAAAAAAAAACAAAAAAAAAACAAATTTGATTATATTTTGGGGTTGTGGAATCTGCACACCCTCATACGTTTTTTTTATTTGAAATATCTTCATGGATGTAAGACTATAGTATAATATCTTGGAATGTCCTTTGGGTTATCAATATAACTTACCCTCTTGTCTTTTTCTTTTTAACAACAAAGAAGATTTCGTTTTGAATCTTTGAAACAAAAACAACAAAAAATTTTTTTCTAAAAATCACAATCAACCCTCTTTCAATACAGTTTTTTATCAATTGTTTGTTGTCTTCTATTATGTTGGGGTTTGCTCTTTTCCGTTTGTACAAAAACAAAAAAAAAACACTAAATATGTAAAAAACCACTGTAGTCCTTTGTGTTGCTTTTTTTTTGTATTATCAACTGTTATAGAAAAATTATTTCCTCAATTTCTTATACTCAAGCTAGCCTGAAATAATGATTCCGTGTCATACAAATCTATAGCCAATACAATAATTTAAGATGGAGGCAGAAAAATGTTAATTTACTGTAATGAAAAAAAATATAAATTTTAAAGAATAGCTAGACAGATTTTAGAATTTTTTTTCCTGAATCAATTCTTAAGAAAATTCAACAGGATAATTTAAAAAAAAAAAGAGAATAAAAAAAGAGGATGAGTAGTGCTTTTTTTTGGAAGGCAAATAATTTAGGTCAAAAGATCATCAGTAAGTGATTTTCAATATTATGTTTGGGTATTTCGGAAGCAATTTTTTTATTTGGGTATTGTTTTAGGGTTATTTATTGGTCCTTTATGATATTTTAATACTCATGTTATTGTAATTGTATAGTAAAAAATAAGGAAAAAAAAAATTTTTTTTTAGAAATATTTGCCTTCAATTTAAGCGTACTAAAACTACAAAAATAAACTTTAGAATCGCAGCTTGATATAATGTTTTCATAGCAAGTTATCATTGTAATTACGGAAAAAGCAAATTAGCCGAAATTCTAGGAAGTCTTGAGATGAGATTAAGAGATTTGGTAAAAAGTTCGGCTAATTATTTTTTAATTATTCCATGTAGTCTTTGCTTTTTTAGATGTTATGTATCAACAAAATGTCAAAAGTCAGAATATAAAAAATAAATTTACCATAAACTGTTAATATTAATCAAAATGTCTTACTTGAAAATTAATAGGCACTTGTTTTTAAGCGAAAACAAATTAATGTGTAACAAGAATTTTAGAATATTAATTTATTATTCTAACTTTATTTTCTCGTCTTACTTATTTATTCACTTTTCATTGTCACATTTATTTTTTGTTTTTGTCTTGTATATGTTTTTGTTCTATTTCACCACGTGCAATTTAGAGCCTGCACACCCGAGTAGTATAATTTTTTTAACTTAACCTGAAATTTAAGTATAAAATAATAGAGACAGATTGATATCTAAATATATGAATTAACGTGCACAAAATATATGAATATATGCACAAAAGTGGTTCTAAAACAAAATGAATAAACGTGCAAAAGAATATACTGCACCTAGTCATTAATTCCACCATATTTTTTAGTTTTAATTTTTTTTCGCGTTTGCCTGAATATATGCAAAAAAAAGTGGTGTAGAAAACATTTCAAATTTCAATCTAATAATTTTCAGTTAGGAAGATGATTTTAAGTTATGGTTTGATTTTTTTAAATTATTATTAATAAATTATGATTATTTACAGTATGAATTGATTATTTATAGGGTGTGCAGTGCACACCTTGCACTCTATGACCGCACGCGACTGCAATATGTATACATATATTATAAAAAAAAAAAATTTCTCGAAATTATTTCATTATGAAATTAAAATAGATAAATTAAAAATGAAATAAAGTCGAAAAAAAAAATCAAATTTTATCAAAGTTATTTCAATCGATAAAATTTGTAGCACTTTCATAATGCAATGAAAAATGAAATTTACAATTTTACATATTTGAAATTGTGTGTCATGAATTGTCTTACAATTATAACAATTTTGTAAAATACAATTTTATTTTTGGTTTCATAACAAAATTGACATAAAAATTACTGTGGACAAACCTTGACAAATTTTGGTAGATCTTACCTTTGTTTATGAAACAGGAATTGACAATTTACAATTTTGTGAATTTTATTTCAAAGCAAAAATATGATAATTGTCGACCTGTAATTTACAAATTTGTAATTTACAAAATTGTCACCTGTCAATTTTTATGAAATAGGCCACAGATGATGGTGTAATCACCGAAATCGATTAAGATATTTAATAAAATTGATGAAACATAACTATATAGGGTTTTTAATCTTTATTTTCAATCTATTGTCCTTTAACTAAATCTATATTAAAGAACTAGAAAGCAATTTTTTGACAATTAATAATTTTTCATGTCCTTAACTCTTACTATTTAGAAAATTCTACAGTATGTACGACATAAATGAAAAATAATTCTTGTTATAAAAATTCTTTAAAAAAAATATGCATCTAAGCATTCTCTACTTTATTTTTAGAATTTCATCCTTTTTTTTTTACTTCTATAATCAGAGAGAGAAAAAAAAAACAAAATTTCCAAATTTTTACTTAAAAAAATTTGCAAAATTCATTTTGTTGCAATTTTCTTATTCTGCTAAATAAATTCGAACAATAATCTTTTCAATGTTATCTGCATCATTATTTCAGATTGTTATCATTTCTTTAATCATTATCATCATTACTATAATATATATTATACATTATCATCGTCATCATTTCATTTTGATTCATTTCATTTCATCCATTGTTATTTTCCATAACCAAAGTTTTTCTACTTTTTCTATTTTTTGTTTTTTTCTTCATACTATACAAAATAAACTTCAAAGCATGAAATTAACAAGAAAAAAAAAACAATAAAAACAACAAAAAAAAGGAAAATAAATTTTCTTCTAAAAATTCTAGTATCCCTAACAGGATATAAAAAATAAATTTAAAATCTTAAAAATTTCTTAAGGATATCATAATAATAATATAAAAAAAAACAAAAATAAAAACGAAAAAAAACGAACACGAGAGAAACTGAATTGCAAGCAAAGAGCAACAACAACAACAGAAAACAGAAAAAAAAATAAACAAAAACTTAACAAAAAGAATCAAAACTTTTGGCAAAGTACTTAACCACACTTTAAATAAAAAAGAAGAAAATAAAGTAATAGAAAATGTAGAACAAAATAAGAGAAAAATAATAAGCAAAACAAAAAAAAAAAAAACAAATTTCCTGATGTCGAAATAAAAATGAAAGAAAGTTGAATTGAATTTGAGAGGTTATAAGTGCAAATCATGTATACACATATATATATATATATATAAACAAAAAAAAGATCTTGAATTCTGGACCAAAAAAGGGTCATCAAGTACTTTACTTGTACTTTTGTAAGTTTCTTCGATGGTGTTATAATTTTTCTCTTTGTATATATATATATATATATATATATGTGTATATATACATTTTTGTTTTATTTTGTTATTGTTTTTTTTTTTTTTTGTATCAGTTAATTTTCACTCCTTATTCCGTTTTTCAGTTTTTTTTTTTTGTACTTTTTAAATTTTTTTATTGTTATTTTTTTTTTGTTTTTGTTTATTTTGGTTTCTTCAAATTGTAATACTTTATTTTTTACCTTACTTTTATTTTGTTTTTATTTTTCTTTCTGAAATACAGAATGCAAAAATTTTAATTCTTTTGAAAGAGTTCTTAAAAGTTTGTTTGCCAAATAAATAATGTTTGAGTTCTGAATTTTGGACCTTTTTTTTTTTGTGAACATTTATTTTATTAATATTTTATTTTGATTAATAATTGTATGCTTCTTCCATATTATAAATATAATATTATTAATATTTATAGGCCCATATTCCGAAAAAGGGAAAAGAACCTGAAGTTGGCTTGCAAATTTATTTGCAGACCCGCTGAATAAATAAATAAAAATTGATAATTATTGGCTGCAAGGTAAAATTGAAAGCAAAAGACTTGTTGGCGGAAAACAAATGGCATGGCTAAGAAACATGAGGGAATGGACGGGTCTGTAAACGGTGGGAGAACTATTGCACACAGTGCAGGATAAAGAGTGCTTCAGAAATAGCTTAATGTAGTCGTAGACGTCTAGTAGTGGATATATGCAGCTCAAGAAGAAGATTAATTGACTGCAATGCTCAAAATATCTATCAATATAGAATGCTAGTCCTTTATGAATCAAAAGCCAAAAGTGGTATGGATTAAGAGATGTAAATGAAAGTGAAACATTCAGAGGAAGTGAACAATTTCGAATTAACTGATATCAGCCGGAATAAAACATTTGCAACTTACTCCATACACTTGTTTGTTCATTTACTTGGCTTCAACGAAATGGATGACATTATTCAGAGCTAATTAACCTGTTTCTGTGTAGTCAAATCGGTAAGAGTGTAGAAAATTAAGTTCGGGACAAAATTATTGAAAATATTTATTTTATTTATTTATATAGAAAAAAAGAAAATGGAAAAATAAATTTACAATCGTCTTATACTGATCTAAAACTAGCGTATAGGCTGTCTAAGGCATTCCTTTGGTTTGGTATTATTGAAATAACATTCTTTGTTTCTTGTTGACGATACATATGACGAGTGACACTATGCAAAATAGCAACAATAGATTGATGTACATAGTATTAATATAGTTAAATATTATAATTGAAACTGAAGAAAAGCCTTGGCACTACTGATCCCAGTTGTTTTCAAGCAACCCTATACATTGTAGTGGAAAATAAAACAAAGGGAAAAACAAAAATCAGTTTTTACTTAGTTTGAAAGTAATAAAAAAAAAAAATTGTCGAATATGAATTGTCAATTGATTGTGTGCAAGCTAAATGCTTGAAGGGCGAGCCAGAAAATTTAAGAACCAAATTTTTGTCCTTGATACAAAATGTAAAGAAATATAATGTTATATAATTATTTCGATAAATCAATTGGTGGAAACACATACAATCTAAGATACAGGAAATGAAAGTTAACACTAAAAATTGTATATACCGGTTAATAGGTAACAAGTCAACCTTAAAGTTGAAGTTAAAAGTTAAAGTCATTTAAGTAAGTTAAGAAAGAGTAGTAATATAAAAATCATTCAATGGATGCAGTGGATGAACATATGGTAGATCTTAGAGGGAGCATGCGATGGAGTGTGTCTGTATTTCCCTTGACTGAACTTTATTTGACTGGATATACTGGATACTGGATACTATAAATATATGTAATGAATATATATATATCAAATTCAAAATCAAAGTTCTATGGCTTCAAGCCAGAATATTAACTTAAATCATTTTCATTCGTAGCCGCTGTTGGATATCGCAACAAAGCTGATATGTCATTTTTCCAGAAATCATTTTAATGCATACCTATATATACTGTGGTATGCAAACAAAATGATTGAACTCCACAACACTGATAAGCTGATAACACTGAATGAATTAAATTTGGATTTTAGAATTTTGAGATTCTGTATTTCGATTTTCATGGCCCTACCCATAAATTGTACATTTAGTGACAAATGAAATACAGCCAAATGAAAATGAATGCAAATGAAAATACAGGCATGTGATAGTAATCCGATATCAGATCATAAAAGTTATTTCTTTGAAAATTAAAATAGAAAAACACCTATAGAAATCTATACATCTGTATATGGGACAGATTACTGATCTTACATCATCAAAATTATTAGCGTGAAGTTTGTTAAAAATAACGTGGCTTAAAAAAACGCCGTCTAAGTCGAAAATATTGTAATTTGCATACCCTATACAGTAACGTAGGTAGGTAGATATTAGGGGCTGCCGATGGCACGCCGACACACTTAGACCGGTGCGGTTCATTGTGATACCACGGGAACTTTCCTCGTATACGACTCTACTCGTTGAACCAATTTGAGCTTCTAACGAAGCGGTGGATTTGATATTAGTGCTTTCAAAGTCACCGAGGGAGTTCAGAAAGAAGGCTCCTAAAAGGGTTTTCGTTTTATGGTAGAGACCAGGGTAGGAACAGAGTAGTTGTTGGACAGTTTCATCCTATTCCTTCTTTCTACATGTTCTGCAAAAGTTGAATGTATACAGTAAGGTAAGTCTACTTATAATTCTTATAATTTTTAAGTAGATATGACCAGTTAAATACTGTTGAAATTTTAAAATTTGTAACAAAATATAATTATTCTATAATAATTAGATTAGATTAGATTATGTAATTTTGGGAAGTGATTATGTAATTCCGTAACTGAGCAAATCTCTCTTAACACTTTAGGTCAGAACACACTAGTGTCTGATATCTTTTTTGCTAGGTAATCTTCAGCTTTGTTTTCTGCTATGCCGGAATATCTTGGTTGGAATTTGTTTGATTTTGGCGATTTTGAGTATTTCTAAACAATCCCACATTATATAACTTTGATAATCTGCAGCTCCTGCTATGCCGAAATGTTTTGGTTGGACTTTGTTTGATTTTGGTGGTTTTGAGTATTTCTAAACAATCCCACATTACATAGCTTTGATGTGATGTTATATGAATTAAAACAATATTTTTTGCAAGCACTGACGATGTAAGTCAAAGTTGCTTCCGAAATATTGATGTTTGCAAAATAAAAATTAGCTAATATTTGCCCGCATATCCAATTGAGTCGTACTCAATTGCATTACGAATTGTTTCTGATCATTTCAATGTATACTTTCTTTGGTAGGTATGCATTATATTTAATTTTTTATTAATTTATCTTAGACAACAACCGCATAATTTTGTTAAAAAGAATTAAACTAAAATTTAATTAAGGCGATGGGGGGGAAAATTACGGCAATTTGATAAATTAAAATATTTTGTATGTTAAAATGACATATACACATTGAAATTTCTAATTTAAAATTCAAAAATTTTGATAAAAATATTTAATTTCGCTACGTCTCATTTTAAATTTAAACGAACAATAATGAAAATACGTTCTGAAGTGGTTCAAATATTTGTTTGTATTTTTTGTTTATTAAATACACATTAAATATTATAATGTTTTATTAACCAAAGGAAGAAGTTCAACTTTTAATTGAAAAGCTAATTTATATTTTAAGCTAATAATAAAATAAAATTGTTCTTAAAACAATCTTAAAGCTATCCGCACTCGCTTTATTTTAAAGCCACAAATTATCAATAAAATTAACTGTTAAAAAAATATATTAAAATAAATTTTATAAATATTATTTGCACGTGTCTATGCCAATATTTTCTTTTATATACAATAAAATTGAACTTATACTAAACACAATCAAACAAACAAACAAGAAACAAATAATAAACACCCTCACACCATAAATCCCTTTAGGTTACATAAAATCAGATTCTTTAGTGTTCGTACTTTAAGAAAATCTAAATTGTTTAAAAAAAAAAAAATAAATAAATAAAAAAAAAGCGTCATTTTATCAGCTCTAATTGATTCATCATCACAACTTCTTCAAAAAAAAAAAAAAAAAGAAACAAAAATAAGAAAAAAAAACAAATTTATTTAAAAGAAGCCAGACATTAATGCATACCTTTACATTTCCGTATGTTATTTAAAATATTTCAAACACACTTTTTATTTTATTTAAATAGACAAAATTTCAATTCTGTCCATCTTGACTGTCAGTCTATCTAAGATTTTAATTTATTTTAATAAAAGATTGTGGAAAGTGCTAAAAGTGCAATGTTAGTCCAATTTTTGTGGAAATTCATAGTAAATTTAATCCAGTAAATCTAATACTCGTATAAATAAATAATGTATAGATATTTAAATATTAAAAACAAAAAATAAAAGTATCGCAGTTATGTTAAATAAAAAGAATCATTGGTGTAAGAACATAGTATAAGCTGTAACTAAAATTAAGCTCTGTAAAACAAAAAACTATATTATAATTAAGGCGAAATAAATAAATAAATAAATAAATAGAATGAAATAAATATTTAAATATTCGTAGTTTTTATATACATTATGTTTTAGAGAATCGAATTATATTAATTTACTGCTTCTCTTTTGTATAGGTTATTTATTTTACTTTATTTAGCTATATATGTAAGTGATTTAATATGGGCTTATCAATCATTTTTTAGATAACTGTACTTAGTTTTTTTTTTATTATTATTTTTTTTTTGTAAATATATAATTTTATTTTAAATTTAGATTTTTGATTAATACAAAATAATTAATGAATTTAATAGATTTAATAATAGACTTTATTGCATCATCCATCCACTATAAATATCATCATCATCATCATCACTGAGCAAAAAACTATGTTTGGCTCAACTATAAAATTAAAGAACAATAATATGGTTGGAAAATATAGTTGCATTAACCATATTACATCATGTAACTATGGGTTTTATATGAAACTAAAATGTTTCTTACATGGTTGAACGAATTATAATATGGTTGGAACAAAAATAATTTATAGTCAACACAATAATATATTCACAAACATAATTATGTTTGCAGCAATGTTATTATACATAACATATTATAATTACTTTTTACAACACGATATTTTGTTCTCAACTATAAATATTGTTGTTTTAAATATATTTCACTAATATATTATGATAAAAATAAATATAATATGGTTGAATGGAAAATATTTATATTTACACCAAACATAATTTATAGTAGGTTCAATAATAGTTTTCCATATACTCGGAAAAATTCCTGAAGAGAGGGATATTTGAAAAAGCCTAGTTAAGGGTTGTGTTAACGTGTCAATGCATTTTTTTAGAACTATGGGACGTAAACCATCAGGATCGGAAGAGTAATCATTCTTTAATTTGTTAATTTTTTAAATGCACATCTTCATAATCGATATTGATTGACTTTAGTGTGATTTGAGGAGAATTACTTAGATAACTGAAATAGTCAGAGTCGGGCTCAGGGTCGGGAATTGTTATCAGTGAAGAAAAAAGAACTAAACTTGACTAAAGAAGTTTGCAAATAGGTTTGATATAACTATATTGGAATCGCTAACGGAATTATTTGCGTGTTTGAAAGTCATAGGATAGCCATTCGATTTCTTTTTTGAGTTAATAAAATGCCAAAACCGTTTAGGATCTGGTATTAATTCAAATTGCATTTTGACTATGTACTCATCGTAAAGACTTGTACATAGTTCAGAAAATTCGGAGAATGCACTAAAATTTTTTCCATAATTTATTTTTTCGATTACGTAGTGTTCGAAGATGTTTATTGTACCAAGGTGGAGCCGAGGACAAATTTTTTTGAATTGATATTGGAACATACCGCGTGAGGCAGTTAAATAATATAGAGTAAAAATTACTAATTTAGCTGAATCAAGATTATTTGAAAGCATTGTACTGAAATCAATTTGAGATAATAATTCGTTTAGTCTGTCAAAATCGGCACTACGAAAATTGAATTTGTAGGTATTTTCAGAATCTACATTATCATTACCATTCTCAAAAGAAAAAGATAGAAATAAAGAAGGATGGTATAGATCGATTTTAGAAAGAGTGTGTTCACTAGTCTCTACCAGACAGTTGTTTGCGTTACTTGAGAAAATTAGATCCAGTTGTCTATTTAAGTTATTTTTTACCCAACTGATCTGCTGTAGGTCACAATCAGTAAGTCTGTCGACAAAAATAGTTTCTTTTAAAGATGACTTTTTCATCTTCTAATTGGGTCCACTGTAAATCAGGTAGATTGAAATCACCAAAAATAATAATGTCGTCGAGACCATCAGCAGAATTACTAACATAATCGACGGCGTCTAGGATTCCAATGAGTTCCAATAAGTATTTGGTTAAATTGTTGCTTCTTTCTTTAAATCAGAATTAATAATTTTTATTTTTAACTGTAAGAAATAAAAAAAAAAAACATATTTAATAGTTAAGATCATCCTTCAAATTAAAAAGTACTTATATTATATAGCATTTGACAAGAGACTCTAAGGAAAGCCTCAACTTTCGTAATAAATTGCCATAAAAAGAATCTGTATAGTAAATTAACCTGTATAGTGTCCTTTACTTCATCTTAATTTTGGTTTAGTAATTATTTTTTTGAAAGATTTTATCCAGTTTCTTCTAAGGTACTTCATTGTCTATCAAAATCAAGAGAAAAATTAATGATTAGTTTATAAAATGTTATGGAAAAATTTATGCAAACATTTACCAATCTAGATAGTTATATATCAATTAACTGGGCATTTTTATATTACGCTTGTATGCATTTATAAACACGTTTTGACTTCGTAAAGACTGAAAATTACAGTGAATTTATATTTTTGAAGAATTTTTATTTTAACGTCAAATATAGTATGATTACTTGAACCCCAATATTATAGTTACTATAACCATTATATGATTACTGCAAACATAATATGTTTTCTTCAAATATAATATGATTACTTCAACTCAGTGATGGGGCGTGGAATTTTCAACTGGGGAAGCACTATAAAAGGAAACATCAGTTTGCTTTGGCTTTTCTTTTCTATTGAAATTTTAGCTAAATTCGACAGTTAAAATTGTTCACATCTAGTTCTCAAAGTAGTTTTAATTCTAATTAGGCCAAAAAACGATCGCTCAACTGAAGTAGTTATTATAAAGTGTTATTATAAATTTACAAAGTTAGGAGTATTTATTAAAAGAATTCATTAATCCAGTTTCAATTAAAAATGTTAATATTTCGCAAATACTGTTTTTGTTATTAAAATTTTTATCTGAAAATATAACTTTAATTTTAGCTCTGACTTTACAAAAGCAATGTAAAAAAAGTGTGAATATGAATTTTCTATATTAATGTTGGAAAATGCCACGTATACGAATTAAAAGATTTTACTGAAAAATGCTGATTACATTGTTTTATTGTTGTTGTTGTTATTAGTAGAGCAAGCATTGGGTTACCATATTTAACAATTAATAATTTTTCCTCAAAACCTCGAAAGCAGAAAATGATTTTGTCTTAAGCTTTCAATAACACAATTACAATTTTCTATTTTAATTATTTATAAATAATAAAAAAAAAACATTTTAAATTTTTACATTTGTTAACAAATTGTTTGAAAACTGCATAAAACAAAATTATGGCTGAAAATAAACAACGTAGCATTCAATAACAAAAAACTACAGAATTACTTAACACATATCAATACTAGTCTCTAAAAAAACCCAAAACTACATACATTATTTATATAAATATTAATTCTCATTTAAGTCAACAACCACAATAATGCACAAAATTAATTCATTCCTTGCTACTTTTTTTATTTGTAAATTCATTTTGTATCATGCGATATTTTGTTGTTATTTCCCTAGATAATCTATTTTCTATCAGATATTTTCTAATTATATCAGGTAGATTTGGAATGAATATCAGCGACTAATTCAATTTTATTTTATTGTCGCTTCATTTATTATATTGTTGTTATTGCTAGGAAACTAAATAGAGACAGTGTGTTTGAGTGTATGCATATTGTAAATGAGAAGAGAACTGAAGAGAATGATATTTAATTTGTCAATTGTCATTATATTTTTATGCAATGTATAATTATTATATTATAGTTATATTTGAATGAAATGTTTTATTATATGTGATATAATGATTATATTATAGCTATGATTGAAAGAATAATAGAAAACAATAATGTTTATATAGGCATTATTTCCTAAACATAAATAATGTAATTAATATCTATGCATATAATTTTTGCTTGATATTTTTTTTCATTCGATTTGAATTTTTATAGTTAAGTAATTTTTATATTAAATTAAATATATATTTTATATTAAGTTGTAAAAATTATTAAATAATATTTTATTTGGAGAAGCACTCATTCTACTCAATATATATAGAATATGACCAGATCGTATACATCTAAGAACAAACAAATATTTTGGCGTACTACAGAAATGCACAACAGTACCAGCAATCTGCGAATACACGCTGAGAGACAAATAACCAAAACAGTGATATTAGCAAAAAAATTATAGCAATCAAAGCATTGTTAGCTAGACTTAAAACAGATGCAGAAACAGGAGATTAAATCCACTTGGACAGATTGAATAAAAATCGGTTGGATCAAATATCAGTGATTGGATTGGTCAGAGATATTTATTTTTTATTTATTTTCTATTTAAAAAGTTTGAATTTTATTTTAATTAATTTACTATAGTTATAATGAATTCTAATATTCAATAAAATATAATAAATTAAAAAAAAAAAAAAAATGTAAAGCCCATACCAAATAGACCACCAAAAACACAATACGAATACTGAACAAGACAGTAGACGATTAGAAAAATCATACATTCCTATACAACAATACAAAAAATCAAATAAAATCACAAATACTGCTATTTGAAAATAAATGAAAATTTTCACTTCAATTTTCATTTTCATTTCTGTTTTTCAGTTTTTTTATTTTTTATTTTTCATTTTTTTTTTTTTAAGTATTTATTATAAATACAAATATAGACATTCTTCTGAAAATGTCTCCTCTTATTTTCTCTTATTTGATTTGATAGAGCATAACAAATAATAAGTAGGAAAAAAAAAAATAAATAAAAATAAAAAATAAAAAAAAACAAAAGAAAATCAAAACAAACGAAAAATATTGCACTTCCCATTGAAAATATTTCCTTAAACATATATTTTTTGTTTTTCTTTTATTTTTACCTATGTACCTGATAAACATTTTGATATATTTATATATATATATATATATATATATATTTAATAGATATGTATATAATAATATACGATAATATACCTATCGTTATCATCATGATGACAAAAAAGGGATACAAGATGCACTCAATGAATGCAATATTCATCCATTAAGTGTGTTGTCGTGACACATTGTGCAATATTTTCTGATTTTCTATTTTTTTATTTTATTTCTGTTTTTATTTTTTTTCTTTTTGATTACACCCATCATCACCATTTCTTCATATTACCATTTGTTTTGTTGTTTTTCTGTTTTTCTGTTTTTCTGTTTTTTTTTTGTTTTTTTTTTTTGTATATAGCGGCTAGGGTATATTTTCTTTTTATATATGTATCGTATATCGTGTAAAAGAATGTGTTCGAGGTACTTGTTATGTTTTTTGATGTCATAAAAATCAAAAAAAAAATATAAATAAATAAAAAAAAAATAAATAAAGACAATTCAAGAGAAAATATAAGAAGAACAAAAAAAAAAAAAAAACAGAAATTAAATGAATGATTCTTGATCACATTTCTTTACACATTCACATTTACATAAGTGTACCTAGATATCTATATATAGGAATAATAATTTTTGATGCAATATTTATTGCACCATCCATCCACTATAAATATCATCATCATCATCATCATCATCACCTTTTCTCTGTACATTTTCATTCACTTAAATTTTTTTTTTTTTTGTATATACTTTTTATCATTTTAGAATCATGATACTCCTATCATCAACATTATCATTAAATGGATATATATATATATATATATATGTATATATTCAATTGCAAAATAAAAGTTCAAAATGAAGAATTGCATGATACGATATGAAAAAGAAAAGAAATATACCGTTATTTTTTCTATATTTTATTTTACATTATTATTATTTTTTTCTATTTTAATAAGGAAAATTCAGGAAAAAACAGGACGATAATATTTTCAATGTATGTGCATATAGAGAATAAAATCCATTATCATTTTCCTATAAAATACATAAATTTGTGTTTTTTTTTTTCTATTTTTTGAATATTTATATATATATATATATAAATTTATATATATAAAATAACAATAAAGAAATGCATCATCCATAAGAGTGTCTGTTTTCGTTGCTTTCCTTATATGATGTCATCGTTCACGAAATAATCATAACAATAAATAATGATAACAACAATAATAATAATAATAATAATAACAATAATGATAATAATAATATAGAATTATTTATTTAAAAAAGCTTATCCTAAGGATATCATTTCATTCTTTTATAGAAACAAAAACAAACAAAAAAATAAACAAAATAAATAAATACTTGCAAATGCATGCATTTTACATTATACAAAATAGCTGTGTGTGTGTGTGTGTATATTTCTTAATTACAAAATCATACCTTTATAGATTCTTTTATATCTAATTCTTTAATTTTAACAGTGAAAATGAATTTTGTTTTTGTTTTTTTTTTTGGAAATAATATTCAATATGAATTTTTAAAACTATCTTTAGATAATATTAAAAAATTTAAGTTAATTGCGGGCCAATAATACAACCCAGGTGAGTGTACAAAGCCACACAAGTATGCCAGTGCAATATAAAATAATACTTCAACATGGTCAGCACAGCCAGATTTGTAGCTTTTAAATAGTACTTATCTAATATAGTTAACTGGTTAGTTTAGAAAGAAGTGATAGAAATAGATGGTAATATTAAAAGTAAGTATTAGATTTATGGAATAAAAGTCGAGTTTTATTTCACTAATCATTTGTATTTATTTTGCAAATATCGATATTTCGGAAGCAACTTACTTCCTTCATCAGAGCTTTGCGACTAATTAAAATTTTACACTAATCCGTACATATAATTATATAATTTGAACCCTTAATAATATGCTCATTTTGTTAACAATAGTAATTCCTTAATAGTGCTACCTAATCTACAGTGTTTTATTTATTAAATTTTTTTTTTTTTTTATTGAATTTAAACTAGTCTTACGTAATAACCCTTATTCTAGTATTTATGATCTTAATTCTACCTGAAAATGATTTTTAATTTTAAAGTAATCTAAATAATGGTGAGAATCCACTACCTACATCATTATTAAGTCTGTTGTTAACAGGTTCTCTAGATATTGCCAGACTTTCATACATATCTAGTTTATTATATTTTTTTTTCGTCTTTTATTAATTTTAAACTATTCTTATTTATATGATGTTCTTCTTCAACTATATGCTGAGCTACAGCTGACCTGAAATTCGTGTAGTTTCTTTTCCTCGCCAATTTTTCTTCCCTCATATGTTCCTGGAATCTAACTGTAATTAACCTCTTGGATTGTCCTATGTAAGTTTTTGTGCAATCTTGGCATGATATTTTGTATATACCACTTACTTCTTCTATGCTCTTCTTATCTTTAGCAGATCCTAACAGATTACATAATTTGGGATTTCTGCTACTAGTGACTATATTTAAGTTGTATTTCTTAAATATATATTGCTGAAAATTTTTTTGTGTATGCGGTGTAATGTGTTACACAAATTCGTTTTGGCTTCTCCATATTTTTGTTTTGTTCGAATAAAGTTGAGAGATTTTCAATTTCAGTTCTATGGATCTTCTTCCTTATTATTTTCTCAATATTTTCTTTCATAAATCCATTTCCTTCTGCTGTGTCCTCAATATATAATTTTTCCTTTTTGAAGTTTTCTTCTGATAAAGGTGTGGTCAGTAGTCTGTTATTGTCATTGTATGATTTGCTGTAATTTTTTTCATTTTCCATGGTGGATGGTTTGAATCGGAAGTGATAGTTCTTTTAGTTGTCGTAATTTTCCTATAGATATCAAAATTTATTTTTCCTTCCCTTCTAATTAATTTGATATCTAGGAACGGGATTTCACCATTTTTTTCATTTGCCAATGTGAAAGTTATGTTGTTATGGATGTTATTGAGTTTAACCAGTAAACTTTCCATTTTGGTTTTTTCCCCTACTGCGATAATATCATCTACATATCGCATCCAGATCCTGGGCATAATTCCTTCTTCTACTATCCTTTCTTCTATAAAATTCATGAAGATTTCGCTCAATATAGGGGATAGTGAATTTTCCATAGTTGTGCCTTTTGTGGTTTTGTAATACTTCCCTCTAAACATGAAATAGTTTTCATTCATACAAAGGGCGGCCAATTTTATGTAGCATTTGGTTTTATTTTGTTGAGCCATTCCTCTAGTTTTATAATGGCTTCTTTAACTGGTATGCTAGGGAAAAGTGATTTGACATCAAATGATACTAGCTCTTCACTTTCCCCTATTTCAGTATCCTTTATTGTCTCGATCAGTTCAGCTGTATTTTTTATATAGGTCTTGTGCTCATTTCTTTTCCTAGGTTTTTGAACTCTACCACCAACCATTTTGCTATTTTGTATGTTGGTGAGTTAGAATTTGCAATTATTTCCCTCATTTCATTCCCATCTTTGTGAATTTTTGGTTAGCATCTAATTCTAGGCAATGAAGGGTTCGGCATTCTTAAGTTAGTTATCTTTTCTATGCTACCCTTAAATTCTTTTAGAATTTTTTCTACTCTTTTTACTGAATTTGGTAAGGGATTCTTTTTAAGTTCGAAAAAATTCCCGGATTTAAGTTTTTCTTCTACCAGATTTTCATACTCCTCTTTATCCTTAATGACTATTTTGTTTCCTTTGTCTGCTTTTATGTAATGAACTGGTTTTTCTTTTAGAGATTTTAATATTTGTTGTTCTTTACAAGTTTTCCTATCTGTTGTTTGACATCCACTTTTGATGATCTTTTTAATTTCTCCCCTAATATCATTTTTGCCTTCTTCATTCAAATATTTTATATTTGATTCAATGTCTACAATTATCTCTTCCCGGGGAACTCTACTTTTTAAAGCGTAGTTTAAACCTTTATTTAAAAGGTGCATTTCTTCTACAGAGAAGACTGCCTTAGATTGATTCACTACAAATTTCGGTATTATTTTCAATTTTGATGCTTGTGTTTTGTTCTGGGTATCGTTGATTCCTTTTACCTTATTTAGTTTCTTAATTAAAATTTTCGTTTTTTTATCCTTTTCACATTCGTAACCTCTTGCGATTTCAAAAGTTGTTGATTCTATGTTACCTCCTACTTCTGTTACTATACTAGCTAATTTTAGGTGTACATTATACGCTTTTAAACTAACATTATTTAATCTAGAATATAAATACTTAGGGGTCTAATGGGGTGGTGATGCGTTTTATGGTCGTTGTATCCAGCTTACGCCACTTAGCCTCTCCCACCTTATTTTCCTACTCTCACCTTCACGTGGTCACCCCTGTTAACCCTAGCAACCCATACGAACGATCGGGTTCTAACCCCGGTGTAGTAGGATGGGTAGGGGACAGAAGAAAGGGGAAGCATGGCGTGCAGCGTACAACGACGGAGGTAACAACCAAAGCCGGAAGATCCATGCCCGGAATTGAGCCACTTTCTCATTTTGAATTCAAGGTTCTTTTCCTTAACCATGTATGCAGCGTCTGCATTTCCTAGTTGGAGCGGCTGCAAAAAGCGTCTTTACTCGCAATGAGCGACCTATAAGAAGATGTATCTGACCATTCAACGGGCGGGCGTGTCTTTCAGGTTTGAGCTTATGGTTTTATCACCCATATCTCAGAAAATGCCAAAAGGTCAACCAACTGATAACATTTCATGAAACATGACAACGAATGGTAGTTCCCCAAGAGGTAATCGCGATTAAATCACGGTGAATCCTCCTACAGCCTCGGTTGTAGTAAACCGCACATCGGATTTGGGGGTGCGGCATATTTCATGTGGTGGTGTTGAGCGGAATACCGAGATAACTGAATCGAAAGTAAGTTATCGAAATCGTCCGGTACGCGCGGAAAATACCTTCGGTTATAGGACACGAACAATTTTCGGATCCGCCCTATGCCCTACGGATGGGGTTGCAGGATAATGATTATGATAAATACGTAATATTATCCTTAATAAAGTTTCTTTCTACAGTGTTCTTCTGCTTCAAAGCTGCTTGAAGGTGTAATCTTATCTCTACCATATGGGGCACAGGGGTCACTTTATTTTTAAGACATAGTTTTAAAAATTTAATGTCCTCCCCTATCCCTGCCATTTGTTTTTTTAGTTTTAATAAAGAATTAAATTCTGATTTAGACTTGGTAGTCAACTTAATTGTTTTTGATAATCAGATTTGTTTTTATTGTTATATTTAGATTCATGGAATAAAAGTCGAGTTTCCTTTCACTAATCATTTGTATTTATTTTGCAAATATCGATATTTTTATTAGTATTACATGTAACTTAGGTGAATAAATATTTTTTAAACTTATCTATAAATTTTATACTAAGTATACTTAACTCTTCTATTCTATTATATTATTTTTTTTTTAAATTAGTTTTTAATTTTTTTATTATTCTTTACTGTAGTTACTACTTTTTTCTTTTTTTCATCTTTGAATGGTTTAAATTCTGCAAAGACAGTTCCTATCATAAAAAGTGAATTGAAAAGTGATCAGTAGTTATTAATAGAAGTATTAGTATACTGTAACAGTACTAACTAATATTTCTTATATATGAACCCATAGAGAAGATCGCTAACACAACAAAACCGACACTTAATTATTATCTAACTATATGTACTTAAATAATTTTATTTTGTTCAAGAAAATATCAATTCAATCTTTAAAATATTACCGTGTTCATATAAGCCACATATTTCACTATATATATTGCAGTATATTGTATTCAAAAATTGCGTGGATCAATTTTACATTGTTTTTAAATAAATTACAATTCCATACTTAGTTACAACAATATAAAGCTTTAACACACACACACACACGGATTTATTGAAACAAAACAGAATATAATCGAAGATTGTTCCAAAATATCATTCAAAAAGTATAAAATATTGCCAAAAAATGTTAATTGGAGTATTCTTAATAAACAATAATTAAAGTGATCAGATAACAAACAATAAAACGGTATATTTAACCCATACTACAGTACGCTATTGAAACAGCCACAAAAATATCTAAATGAAAACAAATAATGCGTACTCTGAAGCAAATATATGGATACACGTTAAGGGCGTAATGTAGCAGCGAAATGATGGATACATAGGACATTCAAGATATTATCCGTTAGGGTTGAAATAGATAAAGAAACTGGGACAAGTCATGTAAATTTGATTAACAATCATTTGTAAATAAGTAAGTAATAAATTATATAACACTAATGGTGTACAGCAGCCCATTACTGTATAGTTTTATAAAGAATTTGTCAATTTCAATTTAATTATAATTTTTATTGTAATATTAATTTTAAGCAAATATTGTATATATATAATAAATTGATAATAAATTGAATTGAAAAAAAAAAAAATATGGAATGTTTGGCTAGGGAAAGTAGTAATGAATGGCCAAATCAATATCAAACAGATTCCAGGAAGACCTCCTTTAAAACCAAAATCACCGAAATTAGCCGAAATCGAGATTTTAAAATGGCAAGAGGTATATTTTTATGCGACCTCCAAAAAGATGGTATTAACGCTGGCGGTTATCGTTATCGCTAAATTGCGAATAAAATTTATTGAAAAAACATGCACTAAATGCCTAATTAATGAAGAAGAAGACCATAGAAAATATAATAAAAAAAGTTTAGGTAGTCCAACACGGCAATACCTATACTGGGAGTTCCAGTAGTGATGTCGATTGTATAGATTGCAAAATAAATAGATAAAAATATTATAGATAAAGATATTATTAAATTTTTCAGTTATAACTGATAAAATATTGTTTTTCATTTATTAGTTTAACTGCGCAATTTATCTTATTACCAAATAATAACAACAAAATGAGTTAAGTAATTGTCCATTGATTTATAATCATATATGAACTAATTTAAATTAGTATTGTTCTATAATTCCGTAGCAACAAATAGGGATGACATACTATTTAATATTAGCAGACTGATATTGGAATCACAAAATATAGCAGGTATTAAAAATATTTTGCATACATTTAGGAGTAATTTTTTTTGATTTTTATGTTGTTTAAATTTCAAAACTCACAGATGATTCAATGTGAAAGGACGTGTATAAGTAATAAAAAAATAGTAGTAAATAAAAAATAGTAAATAGTTGTCAACATTTTTGTTATAAAATAATTTAGTATGTAAACCAAAAGTAAAAATAGCAATGAATGTATGTGTGAATATTGATAATAAAATAGCTGCTACTTTATATTGCTATAAGTTTACCCTCTTGTCAAATGACAAGACAATAGACAGTGAATATAAATATGTAGCAGAGCAGCATAATGGTATAAACGGAATTGGGGCGACTATTGACAGATACCAGTTACTGGCATAAACACAATTGTAGCTATACTTTGTGGCTTTAATAGACACAATGGACTATAATATACATAATTGTAGCTCATCGCTGGCATAGACACAATTATAGCTCTCATTTGTGTTAGTGCTGGCGCAAACACAAACTAGAGCTACAACAACTACTAAATTTACTAAATTTATTAATTTTTCTTCAAAAGCCATTTTAAAGAATGTAAAACAAAACAGATTTACTTTTAATATTTTAATGTTGTTGGAAATTGTTTACGATTAATCATATGTTCAATCATATGCATGTACCAAAAGTAGCTGAGCGATGGATACAAAAATAGAAATTTTTCTAATTTGTATCCGTCGCCCAGCTACAGTATCTGCAATTGTGTTTATGTGCATATAAAATGTATGGGGCTATTTTTTTTTTTTTTTTAAAGACGTTGTAGCTGTATCTGTCTTTAGTCTGCTCCAATTCTGTTTATACTATAAGGTAGCAGCTAATTTACACTTTTTTTTTTGAAATTTCGAAATAAATGAAAAATAAAAGATATTTTTTAACATATTAATTTTTTGTTTTAATCAAACGGTACATATTTACAGTAATATTTTTACAGTATATGTTTACAATGTTTTATTTTATATCATTTACGGTCATTTATAAGATTACATATTACAAGAATAGTACATGTTATGTTAATATTTTTAAAACGCTGCAATTAAATGGCTGCTATATATTTTAAAATAGGAGTTTTTCCCAACTCTAATAGCAAATAAAACACACTTTAAATTAGAGTCTAGATCATTCATTATCATCTTAACCCCATCCGTGAGGCACGGAACAGATTTTTTTTTTATTACGTTATACATGTTGCTTCACATTTCATCTGTGAGCTTTAAAATTTAAATAAAATAAAAGTTTAAAAAATTTACTCCTAAATGTATGCAAAAAATATTTTTTATTTTTCAACTATTTCAGTATTTTTAAAAAATTTTTTTTTCTAAATCTGACTGATTTTAAATTTTAGTAACTTTTATTTTATTCTATCTATTTTGATTCATTGTTATTATTGATGATGGATATAGTTTGTATCACCAAGTGCATGTTCACTACTGCCCAAGC
Source organism: Argyra leucocephala (assembly GCA_963942445.1). Lineage (NCBI taxonomy): Eukaryota > Metazoa > Arthropoda > Insecta > Diptera > Dolichopodidae > Argyra > Argyra leucocephala. The sequence goes on along the minus strand of OZ012681.1, from coordinate 120,651,742 downwards.
CAAGTGTATAGAATTTTCTTCTCGAAGATACCAAATGAATGTTTACTACTACCTATGTTCACTATTTTTAAAACGCTGCAATTAAATGGCTGCTACATATTTTAAAATAGGAGTTTTTCCCCAACTCTAGTAGCAAATAAAGCATACTTTAAATTAGTTTCTTGATCAGATTGATTGGTTCTATATTTTTTTATTATTCATTATTATCCACGGATCAGATTTTTTTTTATTACTTATACATGTCGCTTCACATTTAATTTTTTTTACATCTGTGAGTTTTACAATTTAAACTCCTAAATGTATGCAATTTTTTTTTTTTAAATTTATTCAGTTAAATGTTTTTTTTCTAAGTCTGACTGATTTTAAATTTTAATGATTTTTATTTTATTCTATCTATTTTTGTTTATTGCCATTATTGATGATGGATATAGTTATATCACCAAATGCATGCTTACTACTGTCCGAGCCAAGTGTAAAGAATTTTCTTCTCGAAGATACCAAAGGCATGCTCACTCACTACTAACAATGGTAAGTGACTTGGTGTATTCGAGAAGAAAATTCTTCAAGGTTCGGAAAACGACGATGGGGGGGTCTGAAGGTGTTTATGTTTTTTATCCATAAAGCAGAAGCGTTAGCATATGATCATTTTGTATATTTGAAACTTGGTGGTTCGGGATATGAGTTTTTACCCGATATATTTTGACAAGACGAATTAGAAACAATTTTTAAGGGTTAGTTTTCACTGTACCTGCACATTGATGGGGTTTATTAAAGTAGTATGAACAATAGCAGATATACCCCATTGGTTTGTGACAAATATTTGAATACATAAGTTATGAAGGTTTATGAAGAGGTTCAGAGGTATATCAAAAACTATCGTATCAGATTGGAGAATCATCAAAATACTATTGCAAGTGTGATAACGGATTGCATAACACAAAATACGCAGCAGCTTACAATGCCAGGGAATTTATAATTAGGATTGAGGAATGGGGCATAATTTGAATCATAATCATGAATTGAATCATGGTGCTTCGGGGTATGAGCATTGACCCAACATATTTTAATAAGACAAATTAGCAACAATTTTTAATGGTTATTCTTCACCGTACCTCCACATTGATTGCATTTGTGGTAAATGTCATCTTTAATTTATGAAAACGTAGATCATTGGATATATTAGGTTATATGTCCAATGCAAGGAGCAAAACAAGTTATAGTAGGAGTAGTATAGTCAAGTAGTCAAGTAGTAGTAAGAATATTAGTAAATTAGTAGTAGTAGTAGTAGTAGTAATACTATTAGTACTATATTAGTAGTATAGTAGTAGTAGTATAGTAGCATAGTACTACACATAGTAGTAGTAGTAGTATTATAGTATTAGTAGTAGTATTTGCATATAATTTCAATGTTTTATTGTAATTTTATCCATAGAAAATCTAATTACCATTAAGCTTAATAAAAATTAATAAAAAGTTTAAAACCTCTGCCATTATTAAAAAAAATAATCTATTATTAGTACAAACATATAAGAGAAATAGATTTTTTCCGAAATACGACAAAAAAAAAATAACGAAAATCCGATTCTTAAAAAAAGATTTATAAAAGAAAAGTTGTTTTATTTTTGTTTTTCTTTTTTTTTTGTTCAAATTTTGTTGTTGTTATTATAATTTTTTTTTTTACAATTCTGCTATTGTCATTTTGAATATATCTGTATAAACATTTGAATTTTTAACATTTGATATGTATATCAAATACCAATGTATATGTAGATTCCACTTAAAATGGAAGTGGTGCAAAAAAGAATTCTATACATTTTTGATATGTAGCTATTTTTTTTTTTTTACTGATGTAATTTTTCTCTATATAATATATCTACTTATTTATATTATATATAGATATGTAATAAATATATTTAATATAAAATAACAATATATGAAGAAAATAATTCTCAAGTATTATTCTATATATTTGTTTTTTTTTTGTTTTTGTTTTTTTTTATTTAAGATATATAGAAAGAAATTCATTCAAATATACTTTCATATGTATATAGAGGTATGTGTGTATGTACAGAATTTTATATGCAATTCTTTGATTGTTTCAAATATTATTATTTGTTTGTTTTTTTTTATATTTTATTTTTTCAAAAAATATTTATATTTGTTAACGTTATTTTTTTTTCGTTTTTTATATTTTAAAAAAATAATAAATCCTTTAAGGATCTTGAATTCCTTATACTCATACCTATGTAGTTGTTTTTTTTTGTTTTTAATTTTTTTTTGTAACTTTGTTTAAATAAATTCTACTTCTATTTTCTTTAAATAACAATAAACAAGGAAAAACAGGTAAAATAAAGAATAGGAAAACAGAAAAAATAGAAAAACAAAAATAAAAAAAACAAAAATAAATAAAATCTTTATTTGCTGATATTCTATTGCAGCAATTTTCAATGTTTTTTTTGTTGTTGTTTTTGTTCTTATTTTAGTTTAGAGACAGAAGTAGGTAGTATTCATCATTATATATATATATATAGTAAGAGAAAATTGTTACAATTGCATCAAAAAAAAAAAAAAAAATTGTCCCTCTTATCCTTATTATCCTTGTTATCTAAACAATTCGTTTTTCTTCGAATATTTTTATTATTATTTTTTTTTTACTTTTTTTAACTTAAAAAATTTGTCTATTATATTTTTTTTGTAAAAGTGATTTGTATTTTGTATTTTCATTGATGTTATTTTTTAATATAACCAATTGTAAATCTTTAAAAACAACTGTTTTTTTTTTTTTAAATATTTTTAAATTTTAATTTTTTGTTTGTTTTTTGTGTCAAATAATATATTTAGTGCACAATAATGCAATTTTTTGTTTTGATTTAGAAGTCATTTCAGATAAGGAAGACTTAAAACAAATATTCTACAAATTTTTTTTAAAATCGTTTTTATTTTATGTTTATTTTTTAAATATATATTATACATATTTTTGCAAAGTGTGGGCGTTGTTCGAATCTATTTGTATCATTTTTTTTTACGTTGGTTGCAAAATAAAATAGTACGAACAATAGTAGATATTATGCCCCATATGGTTTGTGACAAATAATTGAATACATAAGTATTTAAAAATTATAAAGGTTTATGAAGAGGTTCAGAGATATATCAAGAACTATCGTAACAGATTGGCGAATCATCAAAATACAATTGCAAGTGTGATAACGGTATGCATAACACACAATAGGTTGCAGTGTATAATGCCAGCGAATTTATAATTAGGATTCAAGAATAGGGCATAATTTGAATTATAGTGTTTCAAAAGTAGCAATCACAGCCTGCTACTCAATATCAAAAATCAAAGTGATTGCTACATTTTTTTTTTAATATTTGTAATTTCAAATAAATATTAATAATACGAAGTGATTTGTATCATATCTCAGTACCATACTTTACTCATATAGTACAATACATCATTGAGACAACTGTAAGCAAAATCAAAACAATACAGTATGTATAGTATAAACATTTTCGTTTGTTTAGTGTTTGTAAATCGCTATTAATAAATAATAATAAATAGAAGTAATACCGATAAGGCATGCATATACATTTAATTGATACAGATTGTACAAATTTATTTGAATGGATCGGATGCAATAAAATATATCGATAACAATCAATACATCAGTAAACAAAATGATTTAAATCTACACTACACTATCTCTGCGATTTTTTGCCATACCTAATTTAAAAAATTATAAGTAACAATGGTAGTTATTAATAGAATTTGCTAGAAAATCACATTGTGAATCATATGAAAACACAAATTAGTGTTTTGAACGTAGTAATCACTGCTAGTAGCAGTAGTTTTAAAATTAGTAAAGTAGTAGTGATAATACAAGTTGTAAAGTAGTAGTAGTAATAGTAGTAGTAAAGTAGTACTAGTAGTAAAATAGCGGCAGGAATAAGGTAGTAGTAGTAGTTGTAGTAGTAATGGTAGTAAAGTAGCGGTAGTAATAAAGTAGCAGTAGTAGCTTATAGTAGTAGTTGTTGTTGAAGTAATACTAGTAGTCAAGTGGTAGTAGTAATAGTAGTATAGTAGTAACGGTAGTAGTAGTAAAGTAGTAGTCGTAGTAGTAGTCAAGTTATAGTAGGAATATTAGTAGATGTAGTAGTATTAGTAGTAATATTAGTAGTAATAGTAGGAATATTAGTGAAGTAGTAGTAGTTGTAGTAAGAATATTAGTAAAGTAGTAGTAATAGTAGGAATATTAGTAAAGTAGTAGTAGTAGTAGTAGTAGTAGTAGTAGTAGTAGTAGTAGTAGTAGTAGTAGTAGTAGTAGTAGTAGTAGTAGTGGTAGTAGTAGTAGTAGTAGTAGTAGTAGTAGTAGTAGTAGTAGTAGTATTAGTAGTAGTAGTAGTAGTAGTAGTAGTAGTAGTAGTAGTAGTGGTAGTAGTAGTAGTGGTAGTAGCAGTAGTAATAGTAGTAGTAGTAGTAGGAATATTAGTAAAGTAGAAGTAGTAGTAGTAGTGGTATGTAGTATGTAGTAGTAGTAGGAATGGTAGTATTAGTAGAAGTAGTAGTAGTAGTGGTATGTAGTATGTAGTAGTAGTAGGAGTGGTACTAGTAGTAGAAGTAGTAGTAATCGTCATAGTAGTAGATGTAGTGATAAAATTTATTCTTAATATTATTAATATTATTATTGTATTGTAATAGTAGTAGTAAGTAGTTGTAGTACTAGATGTAGTAGTAATAATAATAATGATAATAAATTTTCTCTTTATTTTAAATAGAAAGGATTATTAGTAGTAGTAGTAAGTAGTTGTAGTAGTAGATGTAGTAGTAATAATAATAATGAGAATAAAATTTCTCTTTATTTTAAATACAAGGGACTATTAGTAATTGTAGTTGTAATAAGAGTGTTGTAGGAATAGTAGTAATAGTAGTTGTAGTAATAGTGTTGTAGGAATAATAGTAATAGTAGTTGTAGTAATAGTGTAGTACAAATAGTAGTAGTAGTAGTAGTATTTCAGTATTTTTAAGAATAATAGTATTTTTTTTACAATTATCAATCAAAATTTCAAATAGAAGCTGGTGAAAAATCTGTTGATAATGATTATGGTGGATTAGTTAATTTAATGATTATAGTTGATTGGAATAATTTAAAAAGAATGGTTTTAAGAGCAAATTCATCATTATCTCTTAGCAGTCGTTAACCAACTGTTGTAGTATGGGACTTCAAACCAATTGAATTCACCTCATTTTATGTGTTATATAACAAATCTATGATAGACATACTGTGTACACGAAAGTGATATTTTTTTATTCTGTTAAACACATCAGTCGTGACATTTTCGTATTTACATAATGGCAAACAAAATAACCAATTCTACCAACATAACAAAATTGTGTATCACCATCAATCTTACAGCGTCCTACGAAAATACATATTCAGCTAGGTTAGATAAAAGTGATGTGTGTAATCTTCGACGTTAGTGTGGGTGATTATCTTAAAATTTTTCGTCGAAGAAATTTATTCTGATTATCACTATCGTTATCAATCTTATGTAATCAATCCATTAATTATCCTTAAACGGATTTGAGATTTATTTATGTCTTAAATAATTTCCATTTCAATGTTTTCATGTACATATTTGAAGTTGTTTGATGTTGGCTTAATTTAATTTTAATTTTATCTGACAACGGTATTAAAAAATTACGATATAGTATATATAGGATATTGACAAATTACGATATAGTACATAACGTGTATTGACAAATAACGATATAGTACATATAGTATATTGCCAAATTACGATATAGTATATATAGTGTATGTATTGCCAAATTACGATATAGTGCATATCATATATTAACAAATTACGATATACTACATATCGTATATTTCCAAATTACGATATACTACATATCGTATATTGACAAATTACGATATAGTACTATATTATAAATATATAAGTGGTAGAATAAACTCGAAGACTTCGAATATGCAGATGATCTCATATATACCAAGCAAGTTTGATTATTCTCCGATTATTCTGCAAATAAATTAATAATAAATAAAATTAATGAATAAAACATGAAAATATTAAATACATAAAAATAAAAAAATTTAAATAATAAAATTTTGTGTAATGATGTGTAGCTGGAATCAATTACAATTAGAATTAAATTCAAATGTTGAAACAGCAGATTTTATTAAATTTAATTAATTCAAAAATTAATTTTTAAGCTAGACTATATGTATGTATATATTTTTATATATGGTATACATATTAAATATATGCATATATATATATATATATATTAAATATTATTCAATCTACACATATATTTTATTTATTTATGTAAAATATTGTTTTATAATAAATTACACTTAGGTATGTATATTAATATAGGTATATGTGTAGTTCTAGTATTTTATATTATGTATTATAAGTGATGCATTTTGTCAATTAGTTTTTTTTTTTTTAGTATTATTATTCTTTTAATATATACATAATATTATATTTTCTTTGTGAATTTTATTTTCTAAGAAAAAAAAAATAATATTTTTCTGTATTCACCTATGACGAATCTATTTCACGTTTTTTTTTTTGTTATTATATATTTCTATGATTTTTAATGTCTTTCTTACATATTTTTACATATAAATTTTAATTTTTTTTTTTTTATTATTGTTTTGTTTGTTGTTGTATATTTTTAATTGTTTTTCTATTTTTGTAATTTTTGCATATAAATTTCAGTTTAATTTTTTTTATTTATTTATTATTTTTTTCTTCTGTTTTGTAATTTTTTTTTATTGTTATATGTATTATTTTGTTGTTATGTTTTTGTGTTTTGTTTTCGCTTTATTTAGCAACATGAAATTAATGATGAGAGATACCTTGGTATAAAGTATTTGAATAAGTATCTTACTTTATAACTTGTGATGTTACCTAATTCATCTATCCATCATATTGCATATCATAAGCCCATCCCTTTCTTCTTTAAACCTCTCATTTATATTATGTATAATAATGTATCTATATATTATGTTATATGCATATATATGATAAAAAAGGATACCACTTTAAATTGTGTAAGGATCTCAAACGAAAACAATATTTTTTTTATATTTTCTATATATTTTTTTAGCTTTTAACTTCATTTTTTTTTTTTTTTTTTTTACATCTCACTCTTATATATTTCATTTTCTTGTATGAAAATTTTTAAGTACCTATTTCGTTTGTTCTTCTTATACTCTATATATATTATACATATATAATTCGTTTTTTTTTTTCATTTTTTTTTATATTATTAATTCCTATTTTGTTTTTACCTTATTGTAATATTTGTATAATTTAAAAATATAAAAAAATAATAATAAATAAAATAGGATACATGCGCATATATGTAAAAAAAAAAATAAAAAAAATAGAAAAATAGAAGAAAAAAACTACAATTAAAATTGAGATTTTAAGCCCGCTAGGACAATCGAAATTTTTCTGTGAAATTTTTCACGTCATCCATCACTCATCATCATTGTACTTGTAAATATACCTAGATATACAATCATAAATATATTATATTGTGATCCATATGAATGTTATATCTTTTATAATTCATCAAGAATTGCATATTTTTTGTAAAGTTGTTGTAATAGAAAAAATTATTATTTATATAAAATAAAAAAAAAAAAAATATAATAAAAAACAAAGTAAAATAAAAAAAAAACAAAACTGAAATACTTGTGTTGAGAAATAAAAAATTAGAAAACAGTAAAGAATAATAATTGTAAGTTTTATACTTATGTTCAAAGATGCAATATCTAACTTGTTTTTGTTTTTGGTTTTTTATTTTTTATTTTGTTTTTAGAAATTTATATTTAAGTGATGTAAAAATACAGGTAGATTAGAAATGTGGTTTATAAAATAATAAATTACAAGTAATTTTCGATAAAAGAAGGTGAAATTCAATTAAATTACAAGTTATTTGAGTGGTCAGATGGATGCATTCTAATAATTAAAATACTGTCCGATATAGCTTATAACAAGCAAATCTATTCTAGACGAAAGCTTGCAGCATCATGTTAGTCAACGGTGAGATCATCATCTAGTTGGTTACTAGCGATCACCTAATGTTAGTATGGTATTAACTAATGTTCGTAAGAGATAAAAATAAATATATTAATAATGTTAAAAAGCGAAATTCAAATAAAGAAAGAGAGTAGAAAAAGACCAAATATCAATTACAATAAATATTTATCGATTATACAGCTTTAATTTTAAGCATTAATATTACTCGATAAAATAAGGTGAAATTCAATTAAATTACAAGTTTTTTAGTTGTTATTTGGGTGGTGAAATGGATGCATTATAATAATTGAAATATTGCCCGATAAAGCTTATAACAAGCAAATTATATGTCTATTCTAGACGAAAGCTTTCATCATGTTACTCAATGGTGAGATCATCATCTAGCTGGTTACTAGCTATCACCTAATGTTATTAAGCCGGTTACTAGCTATAACCATATGGTATTAACTAATGTTATAATGTTAGTAAGAGATACAAATAAATATATTAATAATGTTAAAAAGCGAAATTCAAATACAGAAAGAAAGTAGAAAATGATCAAATATCAATTATAATAAATATTTATCGATTATAAAGCTTTAATTTTAAGCCCTATTATGGTTAGTATCAAAACAAGCTACTCATATTTACCGTAGTCAATACTATTGTTAGCAATACTAAACAGGTCAATGGAACATAATTAACGCGGATTTTCTCTAATAGTTATTAAATCCCTAATTTCAGGTGACAGGATATTCCCAGTAATAATTTGGTGGATAAACGGAATGTCAGCCATCAATTGACATTGTTTAAGAGATTTAAGGCCTATTGAAAACAACATATCTTCGTAAGAAGGGACCTGAAAAGGGTCAGACAATAAAAAGGTACGTACTAAACTGCTTCAATACGTGAAATATCAACATTACGACATGGAAACAAAATTTGCCAAGCATATTGAAGTGGCGGTCTAGCGTATGTGATGTATTTAAATGTTTTGTGATGGTTAGGAGCTGTAGTAACTCAGTTGACTTGAAGAAGTCATAAAAAGGGCATATGATATGATTGGTCAATCTATATGATCCAGAAAAATTTAAGAGAGTTAAGTTGTAAATAAATTCAAATCTTACGAACAAAATCTGTTGAATGATTTTACCAACCATTTTATCAAGAAAATGAAATGAATTTTGAAAAAAATAGATTGTACTTTGTAAATTTATTTGCTTTGTAATGATTGTCAGATTGCCTATTCGATTAGGGAGGGTAAATATTGTATTGTAAAACGAAAAAAATTTCATCACATAGATCCTGCTTGTATTTCGAGGTTTTTACAAAGTGATGGACGTCCTTAATATTTTTACCTACAAAAGATTATCCAGACAGTATAAAAAATAAATTCCCAGAGGCTTATACTTATAAAAAGGTGGTAAGTGCGATTGAGGTTTTAATATTAATATTAATCATCGATAGAATCTAACAAAAGGGCTCCTAGTGGGTTTTTTTATACAGAGGTGGTAAATGTCATGGTGATAAATCTTAATATTGGTATATGTAAAATCATCCACAGAGTCTAGCAAACATACTGTTTTTAGATTTGTTTTTTTTTTTAAATACAAAGGTGGTAGTTGCGATGGAGGTCTTTAATGTTGATGTGGATGTAAAATCAGCCACAAAGTTTAAAAAATGGGCCCCTTGAGGAGTTCCCCCATATATATAGTTGTAATGATTTATTCCTAGAAATCTTTTAAAATTTTGAATTTGTACATTTGTAAGACAGTATTGACAGTTATTGACAGTATATATCTCTAAATATATATTTTAAGGTATGTATATAATCTGACGGTATATATTGCTACAAACTACAAAGAAATATTCGATTGAAAGTAATATTCGAATTATAGAATTAAACCGTGATTTTCGAAACGTCAAAAAATACGATTCTGAGACGAGTTGCTTAACTTTAATTATCACAATGTCAAAATCATGTGTTTGATTTATTTATGTCTATACAATATACATTCAATCTAATGTCTATCCTAATATTCAATCTATTGTCTATATACTACTGTCTATACTATGTTTTAATGCCTATACTAAAATGTCTATCTATACTAATGTCCATACAAAAATTATTTTTGTTTTGAAAACAAAAAAAATACTCACAATTTTGATTATTTTCTGCCATAATTAAAATTTGAGGCGGATACATAATTTGAGCCTTTAGAAGCTTAACACAATGTCTTACATTACAAATTTGATTTGACGAATGTAAACACAATACATTGTGTTTCAAATTTTTTTTTAGACGTTTCGAAAGTTGAGGAAAGTAAATTTTTATATTATCTAATATTTATTATAATATTATTACATCAATTTTAAAACACTGTGTACTAACACCAAAAAAAAGGTAATTATTGTGAAAAATATACACAATTTTATTTTAGTTTTATTTTTTTTTTTAGTTTTTTGTTTTTCATCCTTAAATGCACTTTCAAACTAACCAAATAGAAAAATTGTTGTTCAAAAAATCAAAAAAGGATATTATGTAAATAATAATATACATAGAAAAATTATATATATATATATATATATATATATATATATGTATATATATACCATAAAATATCATATCAACAATTCAAGGATTTTATATGAATTCGTATATTTATTTTATTTTTTATTGTTTTTTTATTTTATTTTTTTTTTATTTTTTTTTCTATAATTTTAAGAAAAAGAACTAGTATCACTTGACCCACAATAGAAAAGAGAATAATAATTAGAAAAATAAAATAAAATTGTTGAAAATTAAAAATAAGAAATAAAAAAAAAAAAAAACAAAATTCATTCTATGATGATGATGATAATAGTAATCATATGTGCATGTATGATGATGCTGATTAATCAACATCATAATAAATCTATACATACTCATATAAATATTTATTTTTAGCTATTTTATTTTCCAACTAACAAATAAAAAAAAAATACATAAGAACAAATAGTTTCACTTAGCTATTTAGACAAAAAAAAAAAAAAAAAATAATAATAATATTGTTAAATTTTTTTTTTTTTTTTAAATAGGACAATGCTTTGAATATTATGTTAATCGTTTGAGATGAAAATTTTGCATTGACTGTATTTTTAATGTTAATGTTTATTCTCAATATTGCTTATTTTTTTTTTTTTTTTACAAATTTGTGTCATTTTAATGATAACTTGCATGATATATAGAAATTATGTTAAAGACGCGTCTTTCAGGACATTTACGTATATGGAAGAAAATACATTAAAAATAATTTTATTTATAAATTTGTTCGTATAATATTTACATACTAATACTGTCATTCTCTTTCTTGTTTTAATTACATCTTTCTCTTTCATTCTTAAATAAAATGGTTTTCAATTGAGAATAGTAGATCATCCCTGAATTTTTTAATCCATATTATATACAAAAAATCATTCATATTATATAAAAAAAAGCCGTTATTTATAGTTGGGGGGCAATGTGTGACTAACCGAAACGCCTAATCAATTTAGTTTCAAAGCCAGCTACTTTATCATTCTTGAATAAACTTATTTCATGTTTATTAACACTAAATATCTGGGACAACACCAGACCTATTTATTTTAATTTCGAATAGTCATCTTATTTGCTTTATGTGAAATAATCCGTTTGGGATGTAGGATTCTAATACCTGTATCAGTTTTGTTTAATTTGTTTTATAATACCACACACTTTGCCAAAGATAGAAACACATCGAGGAAGATGGATGATGTTGGAGCAGGACAGAGCTAAAAATCAAATTTAGATCATGAATTTAAGGAAATGTATTGATTTCAGCTTTCTTACTCTATAGCTATTGGTTGTAACCTTTCAAATTGTAACTGTCTAAACCCATATCAAAAAATTTCGATAAGAGCAAACTCTGCGGCGTATTTGAACCAAGATCAAAGCTATTGATTGTTAGCTCTCAAATCGATACTGCCAAAGCCCATGTTATAAAATTTAGATATAAAAGCAAACTCTGCGACGTATTTGGCTCAAGTTTAACCTGGCACTTGGCACTTATCCCGCAGATTTTTAAACTGAAACCTATGCCACCTAAATATTGGCATTTCAATTCCGTAAAAAAGGGCAGAAAGGTGCCAACATATACATAATTTCAGATAACCAAGCTGCCCTAAAAGCTTTGGCTTCCCCAATTTTTAAATCAAAGCTTATCTATAGTTTTTACAGAAGTTTAATAAAGCTAACGGAAGGAAATATAGTTACTCTTAAGTGGACCCATGGGAATGAAGGAGTACAAGGTGATGAAGATGCATATGTGTCTCTAAAAGTAAGCAAGAATAGTTAATTCTTAAAACCAGAGCCTAGTATTGCTCGTTCAAATGTCTATGTACAAATAATTATTTCCAAGTTGGAAAGTACAGAAACCCCAAAACATATGGCATAGTTGTCAAGGACTGACGCAGTATTTTTCAAGCTCAGTATTTATCGATTAAATCAGGTAATGAAGGAGACTAGATACAATGTTAGAACATGGTTTTTCATAGGTCTTGGCTCTGTTTTTTTTTAAATTGATTAAGATTGGTAGATCGAACACAGGCAAATGCAGAAGCCATAAATATTTCCAGGAATACAATTTGGTGAATCGAACACATACAAATGCAGATTCTGTTTAGAAAAAGAGGAATCCTACTCTACAATGTCAGAATATTGATGACCTATCATAGGTCATGGCTCTGTTTTTTTTTTAAATTGATTAAGATTGGTAGATGGCACACAGGCAAATGCAGAAGCCATAAATATTTTCAGGAATACAGATTGTTGGATCGAACACAGACAAGCTCAGATTCTGTTTAGAAGAAGAGGATTCCTACTCTGATATTCTATTTGTTTGCGACCCCATAGCTCCCAAAAGACATAAATATTTGCAGGACTACACATCGCTTAATTCTGGAAATTGATACCAAAGCAATAATATAGCGTTAATCAAGGGATATAGACCTACAAATTCTAAGATAGTAAATGGGGAAGTATAATAGATCTTACATAGAATTCCCCGTTAAAAAAAAAATTCTACAACTTCCTAGGTGTATAAAACTCAACCAGTAGCTAGCTATGTACTACTTGAATAGTAACCCTCTGTTGTTGATTTCTACTTGAACTTTGAGTAAGTTTGAATGTCGTTAAAAAAATACTTCAAAAATTATAAAACAAAAGAAATTCGGAAATGTACGACAATTGGCGTTCTATTGTAATAAAAATGTAATACTCAATGGTATAACGGATCGTGAGGCATACGTGCGATGGATAAATACTTATCCCACCCATCCAACCAACCAATGTATTACATTCGTAATAATATCAATTTTACAATATTAACCCGTTGCCGCTACTATAATGTATCGCCAGTAAATATACCCATTATTTTCATTCTCAAGTACCGTGATCATCAGTGGTGCCGATATTTTCTTTCCCACAGGTATACAAATTCTAAAATTATAAATATAACTGTTGATCACAGAGAAAAAAAAATGAGAAATTATCATTGGTTGGACATATTATACCTTGAAGGAGGAAAATTTGTGTATCACTGATGATTACGGTACATTAAATAAATATCGCAAGCTTGGTTCAAAATTATTAACCGTTTCACTACCAAATTAGGATATACAAATTATTTTTTCACACTCCTACGATAATAAATCAAATAAAAGAAGATGGACTTAAAATGTCAGCCATTAGAATAAGCGTTGGTGATGAAAGGGTTAATCAATCAAACAATATTAGAAAAATCAAAATAAACACAAAAACGGCAATATACCTACAATGAAAGCGCAAACAAAAGAAAAAGTAAAGGTTTAAAATATTGAAAGCTTTACATACATTTCTCTGACTGCTGTCGCAGCATTGAACAGCTTTGTTAGGTGAGTTTTTTAAATACCTAGTTTCATTTAAAAATAAATTACTAATATAATTTCACCCTATGCCCCACGGATGGCGTTACAGAACAATTATGAACTATAATAGATTGCTTGATTGATTGATTTATTCCCTTATGCATAAATACAACAACAAATTTTAAATATTGCAAAGTATTTTGATTCCCAGAATGCTTGAATAAAGAAGTTCAGTGCAAAAAGCAGTACCGAACTTAATATTCTGATATCGCATTCATTTTGATAAGAAGCAACATTTGGACCGATGGACCGAAAATCTAGTAAAGCTAAGTGAAAGTTCTATGAACAAAGAAAAGCTAAGGTCTTATCAAATATCCAATAACGAACATAGCCGCAACTGAAGAGATTAATCGCAGATAAGAGACGATGAAAAAATTTTATTCTCGTCCTATACCTAATACTGATAAGTTTACAGGACAATGATAATGTTCATACAACAGATCAAAATTTTCAATATGATGCTGTATAATTTAAAAATGATCAAGGTCAAAAGGGATTAATAATGTTGAACAAAATTCCAAAATATTGGATATCAGGAATTGGACAAGTAGTTTGTCAAAATTGGCATAATTGAAGAAGTATGGGGGGAAGGTTAAAAGCCGATTTGTAAAGTTGTCAGAAGTAAATAAAAGTAACAAAGTATTTTCCATCTTCTTAACAATATCTATTATAGTATTTTTAATATACAAATATTTTATTTTATATAGCTTGTATAATTGATTCTGTGAGTATTGAAGGAGATATTATAAATATACAAATTTGACGCCTATCGCTTTTCTGTATAATTTCTTTATATTTATTTCTCTATTGCAAATTTACATAATATGCACCTAAGTAGGTATACGTGTACACCTAACAATGACATATTTTACAACAACAGTAACAACAACAACAAAAACACTATTATTATAATTCATCATGAATTTTGTTATCATCATAATCATTATCATCATCATCAACACTATAATCAAAAAATATAGCGAATATCACTATGTTACAATAATTATTATTATAATATATGAATAACAACGAAAGTCCTTCTACTATATATTATATGAATTTATATATGTATGTATGTATGTGTGTATTAAAAAAATATATTTTTTTTTTATCTTTCGATTTTGTATAGTTTTGGCATCGTACACTACAAATAGGTATACCTATATGCAAATTTATATAAACGTGCATATAATGGAATATAAAAGGTGAAATAACAATAATTTAAATTAAAAGAAACAACACGTACGTTCACCTATACAGATATACATTACAATTTATATGTAGAATATATATATATATGTAAGTATTTGCATAGAAAGGTAAATATTTCAAAAAAAAAAAATTTTAAAATAAAAAAAAAAAAATATTCTTTACTATGGATTTGAAAATCACAAAGATATATTCTTAAAAAACTATATACAAAAAAATATATCAAAAATAAGAATAAAACAAATACCTATGTATATGAAGAGCTTTAGAAAATAAAAAAAAAAAAACTATAAAAACAAAATTTCGTGTTTGGCGAATTTTTTTTTTTTAAGCTTTTTTAATGATTTATTTTCTATCTTGTAAAAAATTTCAAAATGCAATTTTTTTTTTTTTTTTTGATGCTATATAGATAGATTTTGTTTATTAACATTTCGTCCTGATGGTACACTATTAAATCTATTCACCTTTAATAGTTTATGTTATTAATATATTTTTTTAAAAATTGATCAGATTTATGAGTAATGGCCTGCAGATGAGTGTAAATGTATTTTGTGTATTCTAGAAGAAAATTATAAGTCAAAAATTTGATATTGAAAAATATATGGACAATGAGGTAAGGAATGGAAAATATAACGCTAAAGTCAAGAGAAGATAATTTTAATAAAATGTCTTCTTTTGATATTATCACCAACACTGCGCTAAACTATATAAATTTAAATTTTTTTATTTATTCATTTTTCTAGTTAGTTTTTTAACTATTTACAATGTACAATTATAAGATTTATAAATTTATAATTATAACAATCTATTTTGTATAATCTACTTAACTCCGAATTTATTTTAACTTAAAAAATTGTCTGATAGAGCGATTCGTTGGTAAATGTACAAAATATGACATAACAGTATCTATTGCAAATTTGTTTTATTATATTATGTAAAACATTATATTTATATACCTTTATATTAACTTGCCAGTGTCTATTTATATGTTTATATGTTTACGTGGTAAGTTGGATTTTTTTTGTTAATATTAAAACCAAACGCAAAAAGAAAAATAATAAATTTGTTTAATAAAAACATTTAAAGATTGAGTTCTGAAATTTTGCACAGTTACTCATGATCAAAAAAAGAATCGGACATGGTTTTCTACAAAGCTATCAAATCATAGGTTCAGGTTGCTGCCGTACAACTTTTAGCACTTGTTTGGAATATTTGGAAACCCAATTGTGTTATAGGCGTGAAAACTTACACTCAGATACTCTTTCACAAATAACGAAATACGACTTCTATCGATTTCAAAAATTTTAACTGGTTCGGGTTGCTGCCGTACAACTCCTAGAACGTCTAAGAAATATTTCGAAAACCAATTGTGTTACAGGCATGAAAATTTACACTTAGATACTCTTTGACAAATAAAGAAATAAAACTTTCACCGATTTTAAAAATTTGGACTGGTTCGGGTTGCTACCGTACAACTCCTAAAATGTCTAACAAATATTTTAAAAACCAATTGTGTTACAGGCATGAAAACTTACACTCAGATACTCTTTGACAAATAAAGAAATAAAACTTCTACCGAGATTTCAAAAATTTGGACTGGTTCGGGTTGCTGCCGTAGAACTCCTAGCATGTCTCAGACATATTTCGAAAACCAATTGTGTTACAGGCATGAACAGTTACACTCAGATACTCTTTGACAAATAAAGAAATACAACTTCTTTCGATTTCAAAACTTTGGACTGGTTCGGGTTGCTGCCGTACAACTCCTAGCACGTCTCAGGCATATTTCGAAAACCAATTGTGTTACAGGCATGAAAAGTTACACTCAGATACTCTTTGACAAATAAAGAAATATGACTTCTACCGATTTAAAAAATTTGGACTGGTTCGGGTTGCTGACGTACAACTCCTAGCATGTCTCAGGCATATTTCGAAAACCAATTGTGTTACAGGCATGAAAATTTACACTCAGATACTCTTTGACAAATAAAGAAATATGACTTCTACCGATTTAAAAAATTTGGACTGGTTCGGGTTGCTGACGTACAACTCCTAGCACGTCTCAGGCATATTTCGAAAACCAATTGTGTTACAGGCATGAACAGTTACACTCAGATACTCTTTGACAAATAAAGAAATACAACTTCTTTCGATTTCAAAACTTTGGACTGGTTCGGGTTGCTGCCGTACAACTCCTAGCACGTCTCAGGCATATTTCGAAAACCAATTGTGTTACAGGCATGAAAAGTTACACTCAGATACTCTTTGACAAATAAAGAAATATGACTTCTACCGATTTAAAAAATTTGGACTGGTTCGGGTTGCTGACGTACAACTCCTAGCACGTCTCAGGCATATTTCGAAAACCAATTGTGTTACAGGCATGAAAATTTACACTTAGATAATCTTTCACAAATAAAGAAGTACGACTTCAACCGATTTCAAAAATTTTGACTAGTTCGTGTTTCTGCCGTACAACTCCTAGAACGTATAAGAAATATTTCGAAAACCAATTGTGTTACAGGCATGAAAATTTACACTTAAAACATCAAAAACATCATCAATATTAAAATAAAATCACAAAGCATGGTTCTTTTAACGTTCATGTTTTTTTTAAGCCATACATAGTCCAAATTTCCATTAACAATATTCCAGCAAGAGTAATTATCTTATAATTGTTCTAGATTCTCAACACCCACCACTAGTTTTATTTTTTACTTTTTAGGGGGCTTTTGTTGCGATACAATTATATTTTAAAAAAATTTTATTTTTACATTATTATTTTATTTAATTTTTCACATTGAGATATTTTACATTGCAAATGCTTCATGTTCAATATAAATCCATAGACAATCACTGTCATTGAAAAATTTGCTAAAAATGAAAAATCGGATACGTATAGGTATTTTTATGTCGTTGTTCATCGTATATTGGGCATGAATAGTAGACTATGGTAGTTAGGATAACAACAATTTGAATATTCAATTTCTAATTCAAAGGTTTATGTTGCATATAGTAGTAAGACGTGGCTCATTAACAAATGGGTTGTGCAAAAGTTATAGTACTTATTGAATTATTATAAATTGTTGGTAAAAATTGTTGAAAACACCAAATTAATTATTATGTTAATTATTATTAATTAAATGTTTTATTTTTGTTTAATTTTACCAATATTAATTGTATCTTTCTTTTATACAGAAACTAACCAATTTGTTTTCAAATCTTATAATCTAATTTTAATTCATGATCCCTGCCATTTCTGAATCATTAGTGTTTTTAATTTTGTATAAGTTAATACAATTTATAATATTTTATATTTAATTTCCCTTTTTTCACTTCCACATAGCCTTCCCGTTAAATTTTTGCGGTGTCTAAATATGTCTAAGTACTTGATTGATGTGTTCTAAATCTTAGAGCTTTAACATTAATGGTAGTAGTTGGGTAATTTTTCTTAATTACATGTTAATTCTTTATAAATAAAATTTATTTGAACTAATTTTTTTTCATTTAGCTTTATATGCCAGTTTTTTGTATATTTAATATCTCTATCGATTTCTCTTTGAAGATTGTTTGACATTTCGTTTATATTTTACTTACTATCACAATTGCAGTGTCATTTGCAAATGTATAGCTATTAATGCGTTCGGTAAGTAAGGCAGATCATTCGTTTATAATAAATAAAGTACAGGGCCCAGGACACTGCCTTGTGAGACTCCTGCTCTTATTTATTTTAATTTCGAATACTCATCTTTTTGGTTCATTGTGAAATAATCCGTTTGGGATGTAGGATTCTAATACCTGTATCAGTTTTGTTTAATTTTTTTTATAATGCCACACACTTTGCCAAAGATAGAAACACATCGAGGAAGATGGTTGAGCAGACTTGCAATATTAGATATTAACTTTAATAATTTTTGTTTTTTACTTTTAATCAGCCCTACGAATTTCAATGACGTTCGGCTGGTATAAGTTAATCAAACAAATTAAAACCTAAAATATGAAAAAAAAATATTTTTTTCCAAAGATAGGAGGTAAAAATATTATCCGAAGGACAACAATGGCGTGCTACTCGTGTTTCTTGATAGTGTGGCAATCGAAATTTATTTAAAAAATTCTTTTAAAACTTCATTTAACATTTGTAGTATTTTGAAACAGCCATAAGAAAAAACTGATGACAGTTGGACACGTAGTAAAAAGGAAAAAGCTAACGTCTTTAACTGATGTGAAACAAATTAACAACATTATGAATGCTCCCTACCAAATGGACTTTCCCACAAAAAAAATAAAATTACGAGAAGTTGTAGCGGTTATTAAGAATGAGATCAATCCAAAAAAATCCCCTGGCTATGATTTGATTACTGGAAGAATACTACGGGAGTTGCCAGTGAAAGCTTTAAAGTTACTAACATATATATATATAATGCAGTATTAAGGAAAAGATTTTTCCCATCACAATGGAAAGTAGCAGAAATAATCATGATACATAAAGCCGGAAAAAGAACAGAAGAACCATCATCTTACAGGCGGATCAGCCTAATACCAATACTGTCCAAAATACTTGAAAAATTATTCTTAATAAAACTCAACTCAGTTATAGAAGCAGAAAACTTATACCAAAAATACAAGTTCGGTTTTAGAATAAAGCATGGCACTGTGGAACAAGCTGATGGAGTTATGAGTCAAATAAATTCTGACTTGGGGCATAAAAAATATTGCTCTGCCGCATTTCTTGATATAAGTCAAGCTTTTGATAGGTGTGGCATATATGTAATATGGCAAGGTGTAGCATTTATGGTGTAGGCTTATTATGTAAGCTAAAAAAAGACCTACCGTACGATTGCTGCCAACTGCTGAGAAATTATACAGAAAATCGTACGTTTTATGTCAGACAGCAAGTTTTTAAACAAAACTTTTCGACGTTCAATCTGGCGTCCCCAAGGAAGCTTTCTTGGATCCACACTCTACCTCATCTATACGGCAGATATCTCAACGACACCAGATGTGAAAGTAGCAACTTTTGCTTATACAGCAATTATGGCTTCAGACATCGATCCATTACGAGCCTCAAATCGTCTTCAGTGGAACCTCAGTCAAATTCAAAGCTGCCTCCACAGTTAAAAAAATAAAAGTCAATGAAAACAAGTAAATCCATGTGACATTTACACTGAGGAAAGGTAACTGACCCCCAGTAACTTTGAACAATCCAGTCATACCTCAGGAGTATTATGTCAGATATTTGGGGATTCATCTTGATAGGCGTTTAACGTGGAAAAAGCACATAATTTGTAAGCGAGCACAATTGGGACAAAAGCTGAGAAGCCTATATTGGTTAATGAATAAAGGATCAGAATTATATTTGGAAAACAAGGTGTGTACAAAGCTATTGTTAAACCTATTTTCTGGTCATACAGAATTCAACTCTGGGGTGCTGCAGCTAAAACCAATGTTGATGTAATTCAAAAATTTCAGAACCAAGTCCTACGAATGGTGGTCGATGCTCCGTAATTACGTGCCAAATATCCACAACGATTTGCAGGGTCCTTCAGTACATGATGAAATGTCAAAATACT
This sequence comes from Argyra leucocephala, assembly GCA_963942445.1. Lineage (NCBI taxonomy): Eukaryota > Metazoa > Arthropoda > Insecta > Diptera > Dolichopodidae > Argyra > Argyra leucocephala. Next base: position 120,630,944 of record OZ012681.1, on the reverse strand, counting down.
GCTCAAAATACAAAAGTAAGTCGGAAGTAGATCCAAAGAATCTTATAAGGTACACAGGCCACAGAAGATTAAAACATTCAATGCGACCTATAAAATAATATAATGAATAATAAATAGTGAAGTGTTACCATAGAATACTTTTCAAGCCGGCATAAAACTCAAAGTTATTTAACTTATTGAATTGTAAATTATTTAGATTGCAGATGTTAAAATGGAAGAAAAAAAGAAAAAAAATTTTAAAGTTGCAGTAAATTTTATCTAAGCCATTCGGCCAATATTATTTATATATTATCTTTCGTACATTTATGTAGAATGTAACTAACTCTAAGGCATTTGTTTGGAAAAAATTTCAAAAAAATATATATATATATTTTTTTTTTAACAAAGTTTTTCTATGTTTTTTTTTATTTATTTTTGTTTTTCGAACAATTGAAACATGTAATTGGACATGCAATTTAACATGCAATTCGTTTATTTACATATGTATGCATATGTATGTACATAATATGTTTGAACATGTATTATATTATAGTTCTGATGTATACTTATAACTTATTCTTATTTAAGCTTTGTGTTCATGGTATATTATTTTGACATACTTAAAGATACAACAAGGAGTATATTTTGTTATAGCAAAAAAAAAAAAAAACAAAAACAAAAAAAAAACAAAAATAAATAAAAATACTATAAATAACAGTAATATTAATCAGAGTTGCATTTGCAATTGCATCATTTTATATTTTAATATAGAAAAAAAAATAGTAATAATTATAATAATAATTATTATTATTATTATTGCATATTATTATTATAATGAAAAAAAAAAAGAAATTTATTATTAGGCTTGAATTTTATAATAATCTTTTTCTTGACTAATTAGGCCTTTAGGATAAAAATGAGTTAGTAAAACAGAAAGACGATGTCATATCAAGGACATATTATTATTATTATTATTATGTATATGAAATTATTTTTAGAATTTCTTGTTATTAATTTTAATTTAATATAGATTAGACTTATACAAAATAAATATATTTGTTTATTTTAAATCAAATAATGTAGAAGAATTGTTTAAGAGAATGTAATAAGAACAATAAAATGAAGACGTGTAATTTTTTACGGTTGAGTATTAAAACAAATAGTGGGCCAATTTGAGGTAGTCAGTAGTAGTAATTCTATCTAATCACTAATCAGAATATTCGGAATTTATGTCCTGATAAGTCTATTTTTTATTTTTTGTATCAATATTTACAACATTGAAATTTATCTGAAATAAAGGTAAAACCAATTTTAAAAATTATAAGACCCGACAGCCTATGCTATTGTCACACTTAAATAAAATTTATGACACAAATACAAGTACATTTATAGAATTAAGCATTGCAATAACACTCTGAATTGTATAAAAATAAAGGAATAAAAAAAAAGGTTATTACGTAAAAATAATCTAAAAATCGCTTAACTTATAAAGCCGTCTGATCAGCTTGTTAATCTTATAAGTGAATGAAAATGCTTTGAAAATAAAAATTTCAAATACAACGCCATAAGAAATATTGCAAATAATAAATTAAAAAAAAAAATTGTGCAAATATTTGCACAGAAAACCATTTACACCAACGACGATAATGAAAGAAATTTTTTTGAAATATTATTTGAATTGTCATACGTCATAGTCACATGTCATATGTCAAAGTCAAGCGCTCTTAAGTTGCTATAAAATTAAGTGAAGTAAGAAAATAAGTTGCATAATTTATTTTTTAGTCGAATTCGAAAATATTTGTACAGAAATTTAAGAGCAAATCAAGTCACAATATCTGAAATTTAATTTTGCAAACATTTTCGAAATGCCTAAAATAAAAGTAATGACTTTTTTTGTACATGAAAATACGGGCATAACAATTCATTTGAAATAGTAAATTTTTTTGCAACTGGATCACATCAACGCCCAATTGGTGCTAACAACCATATTAATGTAAGCTAGGCAACAGTTTTAAGATGCATATGGTAAGTGTCACAATTAATTAAAATGCATGGGGGAGACAATTACGTAAAATTTAATTTACAAAATTATTTTTCTAAACATAATAACAAAAAAAAAAATGATAATATTTGTATATTAGTAAATATTGTATTTGAAATTATGTTGTATTTTATTATAATTTTATTTTAAATTAAAATTGAATTCAAATTGTTAACGATTTTACAAACAAAAACAAATGTTGAATTTTTTAGAAAAAAAAAAAACAAATGTGAAAGCATGGTTTTTAAATTGTGTAACGAATGCCGTTTCTTAAAGCGATCAAACCAGCCTTTGCTAGCTAAAAATGGTTCAGAAGGAGAACTTTCTCCATGTTTTGTTAGTAAAACCATGTGAAGGCTTTTTGCTTTTTCCTGAATAATAGCTGTGCTTCATGGAATATTTCGCTGCGCTTGGTGGTCTATCCACACACTAAGCATTCGTTCCATATATTCCATAACTTCACTCCTTTGTCGTGAAACATGCTTTGCTGTTAAAGGTGTCATTCGTTGTACACTAGCTCTAATTTTATCCTTGTTGTCTTTTATTGTACCCACAGTTGAAGTTGCAAGGTTTAAAGTTTTTGCTATTTCATTATTTTTTTTCGCCAGCATCAAATCGTCTTAAAACGTTTGAAAGTTTTACTTCTAACTTTATGGCTTTATGTACCTTTTTTGCACACTTTACTTTATTAATACTACCAGTTTGTTTACCAGCCATAACACACTTTTTTACTTTAACAAATAAAAACTTATACTAAATAAATAAATATATTTCTAGAAACCTACTTTTGTTTATAAAATGAATTTCTACTAAATAATTTTTCTCAAAGCCTACTACTGATTCACAAACTGAATATTTAATTTAAAAAATTTTTCATCCGCATAACGAATTGTGTTCCTATATTAGTCATGTCCGTAACTTCGAAATTCCGTTCAACGAGCATCCGTAAAGCAGGGGATCACTGTATTTGATTTGACAACACTTTTATCGAACACACTTCATACAATAATTACCATTCTTAAAAGTACATTTGTCATCACACACACACAAAAACAGAAAAAAAATATTATACGCAATAAAGGGTTAATTTCAAAACTTTTATTTTATCAATACGAAAATGAAAACTTCTCCAATAAATCTTCCTTTATTAAGATGATAACATTTTTTATTATTTTTTATATCAAAGGCAATTATTATGTTTATTAATAAAATTAAATAATTTAATATAAAATAATACAACTCATTCAAAATATAGAAATTACAAATAAAAATAGGTAGGTATGTGTGTATATAATATAAAAATATGTTAATTTTGTATTTTTTTTTTATTTTGTTGTTTTTTTTTTTCTGAAATTATAGAGGAACAAAACATATCATTGAAAATAATCCTTTCAATTTTTATTTTGTTACGTCATTTTAATTGCATATATACAAATATAAAAATATAATAATATATACATATATATATACAAATATATATATATAGCATATTATATAATTTTTAATATCCTTTTAAAATCCTTTCAATGTTCGAACATTAAAAATAATTTTTGTTTTGTATTTTATTTCTATTTTTTGTTTTTGTTTTTATTTTTAAGGATAACAAAACAAACTTTTGTTTTTGTTTTTTTCTAAGGAATAATTTTTGTATCATAAAACTCTAATAGCTGATAATCATAATCATTAAAAGATGAAAATATTTCTTATAAACAACAATAATAATAATATAAGAACAACAACAACAACAACAACAACAACAACAATAATATCAAAAACAACAAAAACAGAAATATATAAAGAAAAGTAAAGGAAGAAAAAAATTTTTTTTTTTGTTATTTTGAAAAGAACAAGGACATTTATTCCACCCACCTCAATCAACTTTTAATTTTACAAAAAAAAAAAAAAAACAAAAACAAAATAAACGCAAAACAAAAGAAAACAATGAAAGCCAATGAAGAAAATATATAGCTAAAAAAAAAATAATAATAATAAGGGAAAGTTAAGTGTGTTGCTTGCTTTCTATTCCACTTATAAAATTCATACTAAACAATCTGAGCCTAAAAATGTATTCAACAAGAAGCAAAACAAAAAAAACAAAAAAAAATAATTCGATCTGTAGAATTAAATATATACAGTTAACCTAATCCGTTTTCAGTTTTTTTTTTTTTGTTTTTGTTTTTACTTTTCGTTTTTTGTGTTTTAAATACAAAATTATTCGACACCAAGTGTTAAGAAGTTTATAAACGACAAGTAATATCCTTTCTATAAGTTTTGTGTTAAAAAATCAAGAATAACAACAACAACAATAATAAGTATTAAGAACCAAAAAACTTTGTCAATGAACCAAAAGTTTTTTGTTTTTGTTGTTTTTGTTTTTTTTTGTTCTTTAAACTCCCACTTTTACCCATCATCACCATCCACCGTTTTGTTTAGATACAAAATATCTCCTTTATAATAATTTTTGTTATTGTGTTTTTGTTTTGTTTTTGTTTTTCTTATTCAAAGAAACCACTTCATTACTTGATCACATCATAATGAGTACTCTCGCACTTTTCTGTACATATTAGGTATGTGCATGTAAATAGATATATTTTGTTAGAAGTGATGGTGTGGGGTAGAAAAAAAGGGTTAATTTTATGATGCGGGGGGGGGGGGGGGGTGAGGTGGTAGATTATTGAAGAAGTTTAGTATTTTTTGTTTTTATTGTTTTTTTTTTAAATATAAGAAGAAAATAATATTGATGAAATGATTTCGATTTGTTTGGAAAATATGAATTAATGATATTTTGAAATATTATTTATTATTGTAGGATTATGTTGGTGGGTTAGAGATATCTGATATTTATATTTCTAATATTCAACTATGTAATTAATATGTTGCTTCTGTTAAATCGATTCAAATCAGCCGAAATGAGTTTCGAAAGATCGCTAGGGGCACAATACTTAGAATATATGATACCTGCCGAAAATTTACCCTATTGTATGGTAGCGAGACATGACTGATAAACCAAACTTATATAAGAAAAATGCAGGTCTTTATATCATGACGCAAATCAGAGTCTGATAGAAGAGCTTTGGGGAAGCCCTATGCTAACAAAGAACATGCTAACATGAAAAAAAATGTTGCTTTTACCTAATCGATGGATTAGACACACGTTTTTATCATGACGCAGATCAGAGTCTGATGGAGAGGCTTTGGGGAAGCCCTATGCTAACAAAAAGAGTGTGAGGCATTAGAAAAAAGTTACTTTTACCTAATTGATGGATTATACGCAGGATTTTATCATGACGCAGTCTAATCTCTGATGGAGCGGCTTTGGGGAAGCCCTAAGCTAATAAAGAACATGCTAACATGAAAATAAATGATGCTTTACCTAATCGGTGGATTAGATGCAGTTCTTAATATCATGATGCAGATCAGAGTCTGATGGAAGGGTTTTGGGAAAGCACTATGCTAACAAAGAACATACTAACATGAAAAAAAATGTTGGTTTTACTTAATCGATGGATTAGACACAGGTTTTTATATCATGACGCAGATCAGAGTCTGATGGAGGAGCTTTGGGGAAGCCCCCTATGCTAACAAAGAACATGCTAACAAGAAAAAAAAAATGTTGGTTTTACCTAATCGATGGATTAGACACAGGTTTTTATCATGACGTAGATCAGAGTCTGATGGAGGGACTTTGCGGAAGCTCTATGCTAACAAAGAAAGTGTGAGGCATGAAAAAAATGTTGCTTTTACCTAATCGACGGATTAGACGCAGGTCTTTATATCATGAAGCAGATCAGAGTGTGATGGAGGGGCTTTCGGGAAGCCCTATGCTAACTATGAGACTGTGAGGCATGAAAAAATAATGTTGCTTTTATTACCTAATTGATTTAAAATCAAAGCTAATTGATTACAGTTTGGCCCAGCTCCAATTTGTTTGAAAGTAATTTTTATATCTTTAATTTTTTCTGTTTTTGTAGGTTTTTGGAAACCTTAAAAGGACACAACGAGTAATCTTATTAGCATATTATATCGTTATATAATGACATGTTATATCGTATGATTAGAAGAGGATTAGAAGATTGATTTAGCTTATTTTCTATAGATCTGTATAGTCTACTGTATTAGGGCTAATTAGGAATTTTGCTCTAACATGAGTAAAGGTATTTTGATTTACTTTTGAAAAGACAATTTGTCCCTTCTAATAAGGTAATCAATGTACCAATTAGGTATATAGGTTGTCTCTATTAGCTCTGCAGTGAGTCAGTGCTTTTTTATACATATAACTTAAAATAAAAGTAAATTTTTATAATTAAATTTCATCCATGAATTAATCATAAGATTATTCACTAATTTTTTCATAGCTCATTTTTTGTATGTTTTTATTGTACAAGCCTTTTTATCTTGTCATTAACGAATTCTAATCTAAAAACCTATATGGGTATCTCTCCAAGAGATGTTTAGAGCAGATTTTAGTACGTAAGCCTCTCCATTATTACTTTCTTTTGTAATACAGACCTAGTGTTTTATGCCATTTAGATCCTAGATGTATTTACAAGCAGGTCTTAATACTTCATTTCGAAACATGTGCGCAATATGTCTTTATTAAGTTTTTTTAGTACAGTTTCATAGTTTTATTTTATAGTGTAATTTTATTATAAATAATAAAACTTAGAATTGTAAATGTATCGAACTGCTCGAAATAGTTCGCGATCAACTTTTTTAAAATTGCTTAAAACGAAATTTTACCAATTTTTTGTTTTTTGAACAGTCAAGCCAAAAACTAAATGGTTTTTCACTTTACCTGAGGAGCAGCCAAGTCTGACATGAAAGTTGTGTATGTGGTGATGGTATAGAAGATGGTGCAGTGAATCAAAAGTATTTAAAAAAATTATAATTGCTCAAAGATTTCATATCTGTGGAACTGTAGCAGATATTATTGCCAGACATTATTTGTCCATCCTAGCTCACATTAATTTTAAAAATAGAACATTTTAGAAAAAAACAGGATTCAGACACCGCAGTGTATTTATTGTAAATGACATAGATTAGAGAATATTAAATACCGTTATCTATATAAAATTATCAAAATTAACTGTTTACGTGATAATAAAGCAATTTAGTTGTAATAATCTATTGAAGATGACGCGTGGAGAGCCAGTGTTGTTGCAAAGGATGCTGGAATTCTCCATTCTATTGATAATACAGTAAATGTTGAAAAATATATTAAAATTTTGGACCGAAACTGACAGCCAAAAAAACATGGCTTTACCGTTTTGAAGTGGCCATTAAGCATCCCTGGCTTAAATCCAATTGAATCTGTGCGGAGATCAATGAAAAGGATTCTGCATATAATTTATAGTTATAAAAAATTGGTGGTTGACGTTAAAATATTCAGCAAACGTTGAAGTCAATTACTGCTGACGATTGTCATATACTTATTGACGCAATGTCAAAACAAGTAGACACCGTGATTTAAAAATAAATTTAAAAATTCCTGATACGTGCGAGCAGTTGTACGGCACCAACCCGAACCAGTCCACATTTTCGAAATCGGTAACAGGCGCATTTTTTTATTTATGAAAGAGTATCTAAGTGTAAGTTTGCATGCCTGTAATACAATTGGTGTTTGAAATATTCCCTAGATCAGCTAGGAGTTGTACGGCAGCATCCTGAACCAGTCCACATTTTCGAAATCGGTCACAGGCGGATTTCTTTATTTGTGAAAGGTAAATTTGCATGCCTGTAATACAATTGGTTTTTGAAATACTCCTGAGACCTGCTAAGAGTTGTACGGCATCAACCCGAACCTGTTATTTCATAGCTTTGTAAAGTACCGTGCCTAGTTTCATTTTTGATCACGAGTAACTGTGGCAAATTTCAGAACTCTATCTTTATATTTTTTAAACAAAATTATTTTTTTTTCATTTTGCGTTTTGTCTTAATATTAAAAAAAAAAATCCAACTTACCACGTAAACATATAAACATATAAACAGACACTGTCCAGTTAATATAAAAGTATATAAAATAGGCTTTATTATGTTATATGAATAAAATTTTATTTTATTAATTATAATGTCAAATTTGTTTTCTATAAAAGGCTGCCCATAAATCAAGCTTTCAAATAAATGTAATAACTTATAATATTGAAACAGTCGGTAAGTATGTTAAAATATTCTATCAAAATGAAACATTTTTAAAATTTACAGTGTCCAAATTAAAAATGGTTAGAATTGTTACCTAACATCAGATCGATATAATAATTTTATTATAGGCAACTGGAACTACAATCTATAATTATAATTCACAAGTATTTAAGGACCTGCGCAGTTTATTTTATTGCGCTTCTTCTTCGTGAACTCTTAATTAACATTAAAATAAAAAATAGAACTCTTCCCCGGTCCCGATGACATACCGGAAATAATACTTAGTAAGTGTCCTCACATTCTTACCATACCTTTAACATTACTTTTTAAAATTTCATTAAATTCGGGAGGTTTTCCTCCTATTTGGAAAAGATCCTATATTAGACCAATTCATAAAAAGAATACCAAAAATTAAATCTCAAATTATCGGCCGATACCAAAATTATCCTCTATTCCAAAAGTTTTTGAATTTATTATAACTGATTCAATTTATAATCACTGTTCAAATCTTTTAATATATAATCAACACGGTTTTGTGTAACAAAAATCTACGGTGACAAACCTAGTTGAAACAACATCACTACTTTTGAAAAATATGGAAGAAAGATTCCAAACTGATGTTGTCTATACAGATTTTAGTAAAGCATTCGACCTATTGCCACATAGTATCATATTTACTGAAACTTAGAAAATATGGCTTTCCAGAATTTTTCCTTAAATGGATATATACTCTTATCTGAATGAACGCTCGCACAATGTCATATTCAAAAACATTATTGCAAAACCTTTCGAAGCCAATTCTGGTGTTCCTCAAGGTAGTAGTCACCTTGGTCCTGTACTTCTTATTTTATCGGTAAATGATGTTACTTCAGCCGTTTTTAACTGTAAGCTTCAAATTTATGCTGACGATTTGAAAATCTTTAAAAAGATTACGTCTAACCAGGACGCTATCCTTATGCAAAATGACCTTCACAATTTTAACAACTGGTGTCTTAACAATAATCTTTTACTTAATGTAAATAAATGCGCACTCATATCTAATACATGTCGTTCAAGTTCGATTTCTTTTAACTATACCTTAGATGGTATTGGTCTACCTAAAGTTACCTCAATAAAACGCTTAGGAGTGTATTTTGATTTTCATCTTAGCTTTAAAACTCACTATAATAACATTATAAATAAAGCTAATTCAATACTGGGTTTTGTTAAACGTGGGTCAAAGGAATTTTCAGATTCATATGTTCTTAAGTCGTTGTACACCTGCCTTGTAAGACCGAATCTTGAATATGCAAGTCAAGTTTGGTCACTGTTTTATATATAGTACACATTGATATGATTGAGGCAGTACAAAAAAACTTTCTTAGATTTGCTTTACGCCACTTGTCATGGTCTAATCCTATTATCTTACCACCATATGAGCAAAGGTTAAAATTAATTGATCTGTGTACATTGAACTTTAGACGTGAGGTTTCTGATGTTATTTTTATTACAGATATTGTAAAGGCAAATGTCAAATCAACTTTCATTTCCAGCAATATTACTATTAGAAATTTGCACCGTCTTCGCTCATTCAATTTATTTAATATCAGTAATCATAGGACTAATTATGGCAAATATGAACTATTAATAGAATGCTTATTATAGGTAACAAACATAAATTTAACATTGACTTTACACTATCAAAACATTCCCAAAAACAAAAATTGTACAATCGCTATTGTTAGGATATTTCTATTCTTTTTTTATGTTTTGTTGTTTTATTAGAGTGTATGTGTATGTTTATTCAATTTTAATTTTAGCTTTAATTCTCAATTTTTAATGTGATTTGTAGCAAATATGTAATAACTTTTTTTTGTAAACTGTTTGTATAGAATAAATATAAAATAAATATAAAATAAATAAATAAATAAATGTAAATAAGTTGTATATACGACCGAAATGCGCATACGGGTCAAAAAAATTTCTATTTGGTTTTATAATATTCAAACTTTTGAATAAAATATAGCCATTTTGGGTCGTTCAACATCTTATTATTTTTATACATAATTAAAGGAAAAATTAATCTATTAATTTTTTTAAGTATAACTATCTCAAATTATTGTTTTCTATATTTTGGTCATTTCTTGTAATCATATAAGTTTTGGTTAAATATATGTATATGATGTATATATATACCTCTTTAATTACAAAAATATTTTATTTTTAGTGATTTTATCCATTAAATTCCACTTAGTATAGGAATATGTCGAAACGAAACAGTATATGAGGGAGCGGTATTTATGTTTCCTAAATATAATTTTTATAAAAACACGAGTGGTTTTTACTATAACGTGAGAAGTGTATGTCAGTACGTAAATTGCTGTTAAAAACTTTAAATTTGGCTTCAACTTAAATTATAGTTATTCAGCAGGGGCCCCCAGTCATTTCTATAATTTCTTCTCATATCTATCTACAAACATTTATATACATTGTATATGTATATACCAGGCCCGAAGCGTCCATATATTGAGTTGATTGAGTGCTTCCCCAAATGAAATATTATTTATTATTTTTTATAGCTTATTATAAAATTTATATTTAATTTAATATAAAAATTAATTAACTACATAAATTCAAATCGAATGAAAAAAAAATTTCAAGCAAAAATTATATGCATAGATATTAAGTACATTATGTATGTTTAGAAAATAATACCTATATAACCATCATTATTTTTTATTATTCTTTCAATCATACAAGACAACAACAGATATTCTACAACCACAAATTTAAAATATTTGAAAATAATGCCTATTAAAAATCATTATTCTCTTACCAATATAGCTATAACAATTATACATTGCAAAAAAATATAATGACAAATTAAATATCATTCTCCTCAGTTCTCTTCTCATTTACAATATGCATATACTCAAACACACTGTCTCTATCTCTATTTAGTTTCCTAGCAACAACAACAACAAAATAATAAATGAAGCGACAATAAAATAAAATCCTAGAACGAAAAAAAAATTGAATTAGTCGCTGATATTCATTCCAAATCTACCTGATATAATTAGAAAATATCTGATAGAAAATAGATTATCTAGGGAAACAACAACAAAATATCGCATGATACAAAATGAATTTACAAACAAAAAAAGTAGCAAGGAATGAATTAATTTTGTGCATTATTGTGGTTTTTGACTTAAATGAGATTTAATATTTATATAAATAATGTATGTAGTTTTGGGTTTTTTTAGAGACTAGTATTGATATGTGTTAAGTAATTCTGTAGTTTTTTTTTATTGAATGCTACATTGTGTATTTTCAGCCATAATTTTGTTTTATGCAGTTTTGAAAAATTGTTTTAAGAAATGTAAAAATTTAAAACATTTTTGTTTTTATTATTTATAAATAATTAAAATAGATAATTGTGATTGTGTTATTGAAAGCTTAAGAAAAAGTCATTTTCGGTTAGAAGTTTTGAGGAAAAATTATTAATTGTTAAAGATGGTAAGCCAATGCTTGCTCTACTAATAACAACAACAACAATAAAACGATGTAATCAGCGTTTTTCAATAAAATCTTTTAATTCGTATACGTGGTATTTTCCAACATAAATATAGAATATACATTGTTTTCTTAAGGTCAGAGCTTAAATTAAAGTTATATATTCAGATGAAAATTTTAATAACAAAAACAGTATTTGCGAAATATTAACATTTTTAATTGAAACTGGATTAATGAATTCTTTTAATGAATAGTCCAAACTTTGTTTATAATAATAACACTTCCTCTATAACAACTACTTCAGTTGAGCGATCGTTTTTCTGCCTAAACAGAATTAAAACAACTTTGAGAAGTAGATGTGAACAATTTTGACTGTCGAATTTAGCAAAAATTTCAATAGAAAAGGAAAACCAAAGCAAACTAATATTTCCTTTTATAGTGCTTCCCCAGTTGAAAATTCCACGCCCCGTCACTGGTATATACGTAAATAGCTATATTATAATATTAACGATAAGACAAATTTGTATCTAATATCTATATGAAATATATATTCAAAAGAGTTGAAATGTTAAATTTTAACACATTTTCAGTAAATTGATATCGCATGAAAGAAACAAAAAAAAAAAAAAAAAAAACAAAAAGGGTGTTAAAAAAGTTTCTCAGAATCAAACAGAATTTATATGAAGCAAATTTTTTACTGTTATAAGAACCAAAACACAACATTACAAGTGCTACTCATTTTACTATATTATTATTACTTAAAGCACCATAACAGAGCAGGAGTACTCCCCTCTTCAATATAAGAACAAAAAAAACAAAAAAAACTCAATCCTTTTATTCAATATTATAGAAAGGAGTTGAATTGGTTTTTCTTGTTTTTCAAATATTTTTGTTTTTTGTCTTGTTTTTGTTTTTTTTTTTTATTTTATTTTTGTGTACAAAATTTTAATCGTCTTGCTATTTAGGCACTTAAGTGTGGTTTACTTTTACAAAAGAAAGAAAAGAAATAATTTTTCTTCTTTTTATTTCCAAATTTGTATATATATATATATATATATTGTTGTCATAATATATTTGTATATATATATATATCTAAAATATTTTGTTGTAAATTTGAAACTGATGGCTGATTTTTGAAAATTGGGTGTTAATTTTCTTTTCAAACAAGAAAATAATAATAAAAAAATTATTTTTTTTCTGTTTTTTTGAAATTATTAAACTACTCTCTAGGGATTTTACTGTTTTATTGTGTTATTTAGCGGTGCACACAATATATTCACATCAACTTCGATATTAAAAAATAAATGATTGTACCTTAAGTATATTTGTAGTACTAAGTAGATGTGTATATAGACTCTAGAAAACAGATATGCGATTATTTACTATAATATAAGAAAAATGTGTGTTGCTGTAGCAAAAAAAAAACAAAAAAAAGTTGATTTGAGAATTAAACTTTGAAGATGGAAAATTAAATAAAAAAAAAAAAAAAAGATATAAAAAAGTGTGTCCTTAAAAGTTAATAAGAATAATTATTTTTTGTTTTATTTTATTTATTTTTTTTGTTGTTCAAAAATAATGTTTTGACTATAGTTTTATTTTAATTCATTTTCTTCTTATGCTAAAATTTTAATTGTCAATTTTTAATAATTATTATTTACTTGATAAGAGTTCAAGAAATACGTGTACTTAGATTTAATATTGTAAATGTTACATATTATAAAAGTTAAGCAGTTAATTTTAACGATTTGATTATGTTATCTGTGTGGATAGACTTTTGTAATTTAAAAAAATAAAATTATTTTTAATTTCTCTATACTCATATGAGATACAAAAAATTATCATTTTAAGTTACAATCGATAAAGTTGAAATAATTATTATGTTAGGTAACGTCCACAGTGGATATAGCATACACCAGGTGTGGCCATAGACATAGACTTGATGTAGATCGACCCAATCTGAAAATTAGAATGCAAGATTGACTAGAAATTAAAGTAAATTTTTCGTTTAACTTATATCTTATAAACTATTCAACGTAGACATAAAGTATGTATGTATGAGTTATAGAAAAAAAGAGACCTTTCCAACAATATATGAATATTGGGAGGGTTTAATGGTAAAATCTTGACGTATTTGGTTTTGCAAGAAAGTAAATAAAAATTCATTATTTTTACCAAAATTTTCTACTTTGAACTGCCATATCTCCATAACAAAACCACCAATCGTCATCAAATAAATATTAAAATATACTAAACAACTACATATTTGTAACTACTAACTACTATCCAAACTTTCCAAAACTTTAAAGTCGGCACAGTCCTTGACTTTGTCCTTCCTCAGCAAAAAGACCAGAAGCTGAAGGTAAAAATCTACTTTGAACCACAATATCTCCGTAACGGTACCACCAATCATCATTAAATAAATGTTAAAATATGCTCCAGATATTTATCTTTTTAGAACGTGTAAATGAATATATATATACTTAATAAATCAACAGATATAACGGTTTTTATATAAAAACATCAAAACAACAAGAATGTCCTTTTCGTCCTTAAAGAATAAGATGCACCACTAAAGGTATATATTTTTGGAAAGCTAGCAATTCCAGCTATCTTATGGTCATTAGGTCCTACGCCGATACAATATTTCCCTCAGAATCCCCGTCACTGCTAATTGTAGACACATTTTTAAATGTTCAACTGTAAGTGGGCTGCTGTATTTCGATTTTATTATTTTCATATGAAAAAATGCCGATTTACATAGATAGTAGGTGAAACCAAAGTTCGCGGTCAATTCTTAAACATAAATATTTATGTCGAAACGACCAATAACTATTTGCAGAAACTTTTGCTTTTATAAAAATATCAATATCAATATTATTAGTGTAGTCTTGTATGATAGTATGATACATAAGCATTAGGTACCAAACAATTCTTATCTTATATTTTGATGATAAGACATCTTCTGGGTACCCAAGTACCGTTAGAATTCTTATTTTCTTCATGTACTTACTGACGTACGTTTCAGGTCCACAAAAATTTTATCTCATTTCCATAACAAAAATTATCATTTGGTATCGAACTATTAAAACTATTAAAAATACCCACATCTTCAAAATTGCTCTGATGATTTAAAGTTAAAATGGCGGTAAAAAGTCAAAAAATAACTTTTTTTTAAATTTTTGCTACAGGGATCGCGATCGCGATCGACCGTTTGGACGGCCCTGGCATACATAAAGAAGAAAGATGAACAAACAAATTGCAAAATACGATTGAATCACTTGGGACGTGAGAGTATTATAGTTTGATATTGTGCCGCATCGTGTGTTGTAGTATAGGAGATCCAATTTGGCCTTGATGAGAAAAGCAATGTTGCCACGGTATTCTTCGATGTCAGCAGTATTGTACTGAAAGTACTTTATCAACATGGGATTACATGTATTGAATATGACTGGTTTAACTCATCGCATCGCACGCAATTACACAGAAATTGACGAGTTGAAAAACAAAGCCAAGTGTATAAATTATGGTTTTATCAAAGTCTTACCATTCCCTCCTGCTACATAAGTGGATTGTTAAAAATCGGGGTGAGTGGGAAATCGTATATGTTTGCGGAAGACCTAGTTGTAGTTTGCACAAAACTAATTAGAAGAAGCCATTAATAATGATATGACCTCGATCCACTCTCTTATCATATTTTTTCATATCCAGAATAAATGAATGACCTTGATAAGAGAGTGGATCAAGGTCATATCATTATTAATGGCTTCTTCTAATTCTGAATATGGAAAAATATAAGCTTACCATCAACTCTAATAAAACAAAATTTATTTTATTTAAAAGAAAAATGTGGGAAAGACTGAATATTAAATATAACAACAGTAATTTATAGAAATTGTTAATAGCTACAAATATCTAGGCGTTATAATTGTGAAATTTAAAGTGGGAGAAACAATTGTAGAAAAAGGAATACAGTAGGCAGGCATATTTGAAATATTGAATAAAACAATTCCGTTTGTATTAAAAAGATCTAATCTACTTCACAATTCATCACTCTTCTGTTATGTATGCAGTGCAGATCTGGGGTAATGTATTTAGCCAAGGCAGGCTTTTGCTTCATTACAAAAAATCCTAAATTAAAAGAAAAAACAATCAAAAACTTGTTTGGTTATAACCGAAGAAAATCAACAAAGAAAATCTATAAGCCTCGTCGAATGTCACTGCTAGACTTACTGATCAAATTTAGATTAGTCTTATCAGATGTTGACTTCAAGTATTAATACAAATGTGACAACAAAGAATCAAGTTCACAACCATTCAACAATGAATGCGGGAAATTTAAAAATTAACTCCTCAAAAAATTAAGATTTTAATAATCATGACAAACCTTGTTCCCTTCCAATTCTAATAAACTGAGATGGGACATTACCAATTGAAAATAAGGGTAGATTTAATCAATAATTTATTCAAAAAAGTTGTATTGTATTGCAATTCACAAAATCTATCCTACTTTAGAATTAGCATTAGCCCGTAAGCGACGAGGAGGTCCGCTGAAGAATAACTTTTGTGAATTGCTTCGGTTTGTGAACTGCTTCAAAATTAACAATAACACCAGGTTTTACTCTACTACATATAAAGCATACCCAAGGCAGCTTTTGAAAAGAAAATACTTCATGAGATATACGGCCGCGATAAGAAGAATGGGGTCTAAATATAAATATATATATATGTATACTAAATAGTAAATAAATTCACGAAAATTAAACTCAAGAAACTACAGTAATTCGGAAATCTAGAGTGGATGATTGAAGCGCTTTACGTAAGAAAATCTTTAGATCAAGACTCGAAGGTACAAGATATAACGCCATATCAAACCTTCTTTGAAGATTAAATATCGGCAGACATGACAAAATTTTATATTTTAAATTGTAGAGCAGCCGGTCGTAATCTGCTAAAATGAAAGACGCTGTGGAGTTAAGTTCACATCCTACATAGTCTGTTCGCAACCTAAGAAAGTAAGTTTAGTATGCTGTTCCTGTTAATTTTTTCATGACCTATCTTAAAGAGTAGTAAAAAAGGGGAGACACAATTATTGTGAAAACGAGTTTTCGTCAAATTTTCATTTAAAAAATGAAAAAATTAAAAAAAAAATATTATTTTTTCCCAGATTGAAAAAAAAGCCGAATAAAGTCGGGTCTAAAAGCAAATAGGGAAACCCTGAAAAGATAACCGAACAAACGGGTCTGAAAGCAAATGGAAAAAAAAACCCAAAATGTATATTTCAACATCATTTTGGTCAAAACATCCCTATCTGCACATATAATTTCGCGGTAGTTCACAACAATCGAAATCAATGAAAACCGTTTCTGCTTCGGTTTGTAAAAATATATTTACAAAACGTTCATATTTCCGGTTTTGAATATGCAGGTGAAAATATACGGATACCTAGAGCGATGATGTAAATGCTTAGCTAATTTTCGAATTTAGACCTCAAGGGTGTAACCAAAGCATCATTGGAGAGATTAAATATCATTAAATATTGTCAGACATGAATGAATTTTATATTTTCAACTGGAAAAAAGTCGTTCGTTACCGACAAAAATGCAAACTGCTGATGAATCTATATAGATCGTTAATCACCTAAGTAATTAAGTATAGTATGGTGTTGCTGTAAACTTTATATCTTCAGTACATTGGTTAAAAAAATGGAGAAACAATCGTTAAACCAAACTTTGGTCAAATTTTGGAAAAAAAAATTTATTTTCACCGCTAGTTCTAAATAAAATACTTTTCAAGTCGTGAAAATTTTATTATTTTAAAACGTGATAGCTAAGAAATTAAAAATAAATAAAAGCAAGACTAATGGAATATAGAAAGTATATTTTTTTGTAGTATTTGGATTTATTTTTAGTTTTAATTTTTAATGAAGTTTCACAGAAAAAGTATCCCACGTATCAATTTTATTGCTATAAGACTCTTGCGCGCTCTTATAACACTATTATAAATACTCTTATAGTAGTATTAGTGTTAATTTGAGTGCTTCAAAATTGTTGCGAAACGATATAAATACTTTATAGCACTAAAATGGAGAATCCTATAAGGCAGGGAAGCAATTACTGTAATATTGTTATTGGATTAGTATACATACATATGTATTAGTGATTGATGTAATTGTGACCAAAATGCAAAATTTGGCTGGGAAAAAAAATTTCATTGGCATTTATTATAATAATATTTCGAAAAAATAAAAACAAAATATATTTTTAAATTGCATCTTTAAAATATTAATTAATGTACACGTTAATTAATGCATATCATCAAATTTGATATTTCAATAATTATAACTTTATGTAAAAATTATACTTCTGCGAAAAGAATGCAAAATAAAGTTTTTCAGTTTTTGTTTACTTAAAAAATAATTTTTTGTTTACCATGTTTGTAGAAAATAATTGCCGTCGCAAAATATTTATTCTCAATATTTATTCAAAAGCTGCAGTAAGTTTATTAGTAACATTATAGGAATACAGTAAAATAATAACACTACTATTCTAGCAATTCTATTCTTATAACAACATTTTAACTCTTGCTATAGGATTACGCACTTATAGATTTATGCTTTAGCACTTGTTGAAAATCCCATTATAACAACTGCCGCAATTGATATGAGAACATTCTTGTAGCACTATTAATCATATTATTACCATAAAAACATCATTATAACACTTTTAGTGCTTATCGGGAGTCATATAGGACTCTCATAGCACTAATTTTGCTTTTATAACAATAAAATGCTTTGTGGGATACTATACTTCAATTTCAAAATTTTTGATGACATGTGAGTTAATTTTAAATAATTTTTCAATACAAAATTTTATTTTTCTAATTTAATTTAATTTTTTTTACACAATAATAAAATCATTTTAAATCCTACATTCAAAAATTTGAAGCTTCAAATTTGAAAAAAAAAAAAACAAAATTGTAATATAACAAATAAGGACAATTTAACAGACATGAATAAAATTTTGTGAATACGTGAACCCCTTTTAGGCAAATACAAAAATCATATATGTATTACATATACATATACATATACATACATATTTCAAATCATTAATCATATTTTCTTATTTTTAACATCAATAAATTATTATGAAGAAACTTAGCCATATTTGTATTGTAACGCAATCTTTTCTCTAATACGTACATATATGTATATTACACGTTATCAGTTCACCAGGTTTAGAAAATTTTAATCGGATTTTAAGCCAATATCATTTCTATTCACACATGAAAAATGTAAATTTTCATTCTTTATGATTTTTTTATATCTTTACATTCGTCATTTATTCATTCCGTATCGCAAAATTTATTTTTCTTTTCTTCCTTTAAAATCAAAAACTTAAATAGACAACAGAAACAGAATAGGAAAATAACAAAAAAAAATTAGAATTATCTATGTATATTTTTTTAGTAATACTACCTACCTACCTTGATAATAATTTTATTTCTTTATTTTGGTTTTTTTTTGTCCAGGACAATAACATGATTTCTGTCAAAATATATCATAAATATTAAAAAAATATTAAATATACACATATATAATATTATAATATATGCATACGGATATGTCAAATAGAAAATCACAAAAAAAAAAAAATTAGAATTTACATACATAGGTTTGCATACCTAAATGGCAAATAGATTTTTTTTTTTTATAAAATAAGCGTTATTAGAATTTGCATAAATATTCAAGTGCAGATAGATACACATTTAATAGAAAAAAAAAACATATCAACCGAATATATGAAATATCTATAGGCAACAAATTTTCATATTTCAGGACTATTTATTTTTATAAGAAATATTTAAATATGAAGATATTTTATGCTATGTATGTATGTTACCGGCAAAACTAGTAATTAGGCAAAAATAAATACTAGCAAAACTAGTCACTAAAAATGTGTTATAAGATCAGTTTTAACTAGTGTAATACCAAGGAACCAGATTTAGAATCTGTGTACATAATGTGTGTACGCATTATAATTTTAAGCACACAATAATAGGTTACCTCTTGGTATTATATGTGTATAATGTGTGTACTTTTGGGGAATAATTGTGTGCAAAATGGCATACACACAGTGTGCATGCTATGCAACTGAAATGTGAATATATTTCAAAATAAAAAAATAATAAAAAAAATAAATTATAAAAAAAAAATAAAATGAGTATACCTATATACTTGATAACCGCATATATTCACTATATAAGTTTCGCTTCACAGTAGGTCTATTTGATACTTTAGTTTAGACTATATAATAGATATGCTTTAACTAAAACGCACTTGATTCATTACATTAAAAATGCTGACGTAAACATGTTAGAAGAGGTTTTATTAAATAATGTAAAGATCGATTTCTAGATGCTGCATGTTGCCTCTAAACTGAAATATTCGAGAAATTATTGGTCCTATATGGAAATGAACAAAAAAGAAAAGAAAAAATGAAGAAAGATAACTGAAGAACAGTTTTTTTGAGCTAATATCAGTATAAATATCAAAACGCAACTTTATAATTTTTTCTTTGTTTCTTCTTTTTCCTCTTACACTAGGTTTGAGCCTATTTCAAACCATATTACATATCTTAAGACTTAAAATATATTTTCAACGTTACAGTTGGCTGTCTTATTGATGCTTATTTTGTGTCTGCTTTTTATCTTAGTTCGCCTTTGATCAATTATCCGGAATTTATGATCATTTTAGACTGTACTATTTCAAATTAACTTAACAATATCAAAAATATTGAACCATTGTCGAATTTAATTCCCTAAAACTCTATCTTTAATGGTATATCGTGTAATTTTGTTTTGGGTTTTTATTTATGCAATATGTAAATGAATTGTTAACATGAATGTAAATGTGTAAATTCAATATGTAAACGATTAGTAACATTTGTTTAACTGCTATACTAACTTTGGATTCTGCTGTGTTTGTAATAATAACTAAACGAATGCATGTTTTGTATATTTTGACCGATTTCCAGTTCATTAGTTTATTATATATTCAAAATATTAATCAAAATATTCGCATAGTTTTGTTGACCCGATTATAGCTTTCATATTTAGTAGAGCTGTTTGGTGTAGCAAAAATGCAATATGTACGAACACACCACAACCAAAGCAAAGATTAAAAATATATTTTTTGAAATTATTCCTAGAATTTTGTTGAAAAAATATAATATAAAAAAAATATGTACATTTTATTTGTTAATTATTAAAATGTACTAGGCCTATCAATAATAGATACTATTACAGTCACTATCTATTTAATATTAATACATATATAAGTATTAAATACATCAAATAGTACTCATATGATTGAAAGTCCTATAACAGTACTTCCCCACTTTTTAATAAATGACCATCATCATTATTTTCTTGTCACCCTATTCGTGGGGTATTGGCGAAAAATATATATCACCACTTATCGTTTGGATAACAGATTGAACCTAGCTATTTCATTAAAATACTAGGCTAAGAAATCTGAATTAATTTGTTATATAAATTTGTAAATTTAGTATGTAAGTTAGCTTAAGTAGTTTATTAAATAAAGAATTATTCTTATATAACACTATTTTTGTTTGTTGTAATATTTTTATATGATAATCAAATTTATTTGAAGAAGCTGCAGATTAGTTTTATGCAATACTGTTTTTTTTATTATTTCAATCATATTTTAAATTTGATATATATAAAATTTCATTAACACTAAATTGTATGTAGTAGATCTTAGCTTAGGCGCTCCGATCATAATACTTCAATCTGTTTCAATTTTTATTAAATTAAATAATTTTTAAAATGAAAATTATCTACTAGGACCCCATCAACAGTATTAATTTTCATTTTTATTTAATTACTTAAATTTGTAATATTAAAAATTTGAAATAAATAATTTTATTATTTTTAAAAATATAAATAATAAATAAATATAAAATAAAATAAAAAAAATTATAAAATATATAAGATTTAAAATGAAACATATCTATTAGGACCCCATCAACAGTATTAATTTTTATTTAATTACTTAAATTTGTAATATTAAAAAATTGAAATAAATTATTTTATTATTTTTAAAAATATAAATAATAAATAAATATGAAATAAAAATAAAAAAAATAATAATATATATAAGATTTAAAATGAAAACTATCTACTAGGACCCCAACAACAGTATTAATTTTCATTTTTATTTAATTACTTAAATTTGTAATACTAAAAAATTGAAATAAATAATTTTATTAATTTTAAAAATATAAATAATAAAGAAATATAAAATAAAAATAAAAAAATAAATAAAATATATAAGATTTAAAATGAAAATTATCTAATAGGACCCCATCAACAGTATTAATTTCAATTTGTATTTAATTACTTAAATTGGTAATATTAAAAAATTGAAATAAATAATTTTATTATTTTTAAAAATATAAAATTATACTTTCAAACAACGTTTAAAAAATAATGAAAGATAGCAAAACACTTTAATCGCAAATTATAATATCCATGCTTGAAGCTGTATAGTCAAGCCTGCTATTTTTGATTATTGTAATCACAACTGAGACGACCTAACCACAATACTATATATACAATTGGCTTGCTGTTACATATTAAGTTAATATTTTTTGGAAATATTTTATTTGCAAGATTTAAATAGAAAATACCGTTATTTTCAAAACGATATTAATTTTTACATTCGAATTATATATGCCTATTGTTGCGCAACAAAATATTTAAATTTTATTATTTTTTCAATTTTTGTTGTTTCTCTTTTTTTATGTTTTTTTTTTGTGAATTTTTTGATATCTTTATAAATTCAGATGAAATCCTTTTTTTTTTTTTTTTTTTGCTGTTTAGTTAAAGGAAAGAGAAATATCTCAAAGTATTTATTTAAATTTTATAATGACACATAAGAATTCATTTTTTTTTTATTCATTTTATTTTTGTTTTTATTTTTTTATTATTTATTTATTTTTTTTTTTTTTGTTTTTTTATTTTTTAAACCTCAAAATTCTAATACATATTTCTTACCTTAAAAATCTAAATTATTTTATGTATGCATATATAATATACAAAAATTTATGTACATATGTATTATGTGAAATGTCACAAAATCATATCTAAAAAATACCATATAAAGAAAAAAAAAAAAAAAAACAAAAACAAAAAAATAAAAAATGAAATAATCATTTTTCATTTTCAAATCGGATATTGTGTAAATATTCAAACACATCACAGGAATATTATTATATATTTTATATCAAGGTATGAAATGAAGCTGTATATGTATATATAATACGTATATATAATATATAGAATATATGTATAAATATATAAAATGATGATGGAAAACGCAAAGAGGACGTAACATTTATTTTCATTTAAAATTGTGATTTCTTTTATTAATTTTGATTAAATAAATATAATTTTTTTTTTTTGGTATATTGTGTTGTGTGTATAAATTGTGACGAATATTTTGAAAATTTATCAAAGATTTTCATTTTCATTTTCTTATTTATTTTGTTTTTCTTTGTTTTTGTTTTGATTTTTTTTTTGTTGTATGTTAAAGAATTTTAATAAATTCATATTCGGATTTATTTAATACAAACAAATATGAGTTGTCATTCAATTTTGAAATGAAAAATCTACAATAATATATATATTCATGTACATTGTATATATATATATATATATATATATATGTATAAAATATTTTTGATTTATTAATAACGAACAGTTTTGAAATATTTTATAAAAATAAAAAAAAAACAATCAATAATATCACGTTCAATGTGAAAAGAAAATTACAAATATGTTTATAGGAGTGACAGGAGCCTCACAAAATATATCAACTTAGGAGATATTGAATGTTTATAATTAAAATGTAAAAATAGTCCCATCCATGACTAAAGTTCAAATTCTTTAATTTTTCTCACAAAATGTCTGCCTTTTTTTTATAAGAAGATCAGGTTAATTTAAAACTGATAAAATTACAGTTTGATTAAAACGGTTGAATTAAAATATTTGAGATGGGTAAATTTAAATTAAAGTAAATAAAAAAACTGTAGTTGGTACTGTAATTGGATCAAGTAGCTAAAACATTTGAGCTTTGAGTAGTAAACTTCTAATTCAAATTTAGTTTCATTCTTGTATGATAGTGATAAGCCTGAATTAATAAATGCCTTTAACAGAAGTTAATGTCTGCAACCGAAGCAGAATACTTTCAATTATGTAAATAGGCAAAAGTGACAGTTCCAGTTGTTTCTAGAAACCCAATTATCACTTAATGCTGCCCTTTTTATGCTTCGATAGTCCGGTTTGTTGTTGTTGATTGTTTTAAGGTGATACAACGGACTCAGCACTACATAAGGTTCTTAATTAAAGCTAACTACACTATACTAATTATTCTAAAGATACTTTAAGACGAAAATTATATGAAATTAATTGAATATTTTGTTAACTTGACCTTTTTAATTTATATTAAAAATAAAATAGTATTACCATTTTTGTATTTAGAACTAACTTTGTTATTTTGGAATGTATACTAAGTAAATTTAATTGTATTTTAATTAATATATGAAATGTAATACTAAATTGTAAACTGTTTGAGCTAAATAGTATAAATAAATATATAAATAGATTTGAACCCATTAACAAAATGTTAATATTGGGAAATAAATATAAGGCCTTAATTGATTTCTCCCTCTCAAAATCTATTTTAAAAAAAAAACAATTAAACTAATTAAACTAATTACATACCTACTCATAACATCCCTTAGTATTATTGTTAAATTATACAACTTTTAGGTAATAACTATATAAAAAAATTTAATTATATTTTGTATTATTTTTAATTTTTTGTTTTTCTTTTTTCTCAAATGTTAATTTTTATTGATGTAAGTAATTTGTAACTGCTTGATTTAAGCTTGAAAATAAATAAATAAATTCTGACCAAAAAATTTTATACAAAAATAAAACTCTAGTTCGTAATGAAACAAAAAATTATATAGTTACGAATTAAAATACTGGGTAGAACATAAGACTAACGGGCACGTTAATCACGTTGAGATATGAGTGGTTTTTCCGTCATTTCAGGTTTTTGTACACCTTGAAATATTTCGTATATATAGGATAGTTCCAATATTCATTTTGAGCGTAAAACATTGATGCCATTAAAACACATGAATTTAATATTTTTATAATTTATGATCAATGATATTAATATTCATATTCAGCTTGTAAATATCGTGAATAATGTAAAAACAATGATGAAAATAATTAATTTATTTTTTATTTTTCAAAAATATATTTTCGGCCTTGAAAAGTTAATTTTTTTTTACACTTCAACACACAAACGTATTAAAGGAATTGATTTATTTTTGTATTTATGTTTATATTTTATTATTTATTTTATTTATTAATTAATTTGTGCATATACATCAGACGATATGTCTATACAATTTTATACAAAAAATATGAAAAGTTACTGACAGTTAAGTTTAAAGAATAACGAGAGAAAAAAAAATAATAATTTTATAAAATGTAGATTCTATTAAAAGTAAGTAAAAAAAAAAAAAGGAATGATAAAAAAAATATTAGGAATGGTACCGTAAATTTTATTGTATTGATCTATCATAAAAAAATTAAAGATAATGATTTAAATGAAATCCATGCAAAATGGTCCGAACAACTGAAATTATTGTGCCTAGTGTTCATTTATTTATTTATTTCAACGATTTATGCCTAAGCTTTGTAATGTGATTTAATAATAAAGGTACCGCAATTTGGATCAGCTCTGTTTAGTTAAACTATCTGTGCAAATGATAGTTTGCTCTAGAACTTTATTTGTTTGGAATTTTCAACTAAAAAAATATATATATAATATATTATATAATTTTTTATTTTTTTTATTTTATTTTATTTTCAACTTAAAAAGCCATAAGGCTCGTATATAGTGTTTTATAATTCTTAATTGAAGTTCATAAATTTTCATCAACAAAATAATTAAAAAATATAAGATGCTAAGACCTAAATATTAGTACCTTTTAACTATATCTAATTGATAATCATTGTAATATATTTCTAGATGATCAGTAGGCTTTCTTTTAAACATTATAAATTTTGTCTTACTTGCATTTATATTCAACTTATGATGATCCATTCAATTTTTTATTAGTTCCATGTCCTGCTATATAATAATTTCCAAATTTTCAATTGAACTTTCAGCATACACTATTGCTATATCATCTGCATACATATATGGGGTACCATTCAACTGTAGGCTCAGTAATTCACTTATGTATATAGAGAACAATGTAGGCTCTAGTGAGCTTCCTTGTATTACTCCATAATTGTTTTGTTCAGTACAACTTTTAGTCCCTTCACATTCAGCATATCATGTAAGTAACTCTTAAACCATATGTTTTCTTTCCTCCTAATTTAATTAATATCTCTATCTACTGTGTCGAATGTCTTTTGCACATCAAAGAAGACAGCTGCAAACTTTTTTGTTTTTCTCCATAGTCTAGTATGTATATTGGAAATCAAATCAAATAGTGCAGGTTGGCTACTTTATTGCTTATTAAAGCCATATTGTTGTTTGTTAATCAAATTTATCCTATTTAAATAGGTTGTTAATTGTACGTTTACGACAGTTTCAATAGATTTACTACGCACACTGATGATATTGCGATTGGTCTAAAATCTTCAGGATTATCAGTACTAACTGTATTCTTTGATGACACAGGTATTATTTTACATATTTTAATAGATTTTGGCATTTCTGCTTGACTTAATGATTTATTAATTAATTTATTTACGTTTTCAGCTATTTCATTCTTACATGTTTTGACTATTAATATAGCTATATTGTCATATAATATATTATATATTTAACTCATTTAGTTCTACCACCACCTATATGATTGAAAAAAATCGATATATTTATAAACAACTTATTCCTGTTTAATTTTAAGGGAGATCGTATTATGATATTAGGCCACAGAGTACCCTTACAAAACAGCTAAAGTAAAACATATATGAAATCAAACATTTATATGCAAAAAAATAGGTTATAAGCGAATTCGTCATTGCAGAATCTTCAAACAATTTCTAACATTTTTTTTCATAAATAATAGGCTGCAATGCAATTAATCTGGTTCAGTTCAAACAATAAAATTACTTCCTGAATAATACAACGAAAGAATAAATTAATCTATTTCTGAAAGCAAATCAAAGATGTTCCAATTTCCTGGTTATTACAAAATTATTAATTTAATTATGTATTCAGTTTTGTGTACATCTATAAATAATGCTCGCAAGTAGGTGGGTAAGTAGGTGTAGGTAGTTGTGACAGTACGCCGATACACTTAGACCAGTAAGGTTCAATGTGTATAAAGTAGATGTTGAACAGCTTCATTATGTTCCATCACTCTGCAAGTTCTGCAAAATTCGTTTGAAGGAAGTCTAAGCTTTATGTTTATATTATGTTTGCAATAATACAATGATCGCTATGATAGTGCTAATAACCCACCTTTTCCACGATACTAGCTAAAAAGAGCCCTTCAGGTTCATCATAGTTTATATGCTCGTAAATAAATACAAATAAGGTTATGTAAAAGTTTATGTAACCTAATGAAAATTGAAAAATTTAACTGCACAAATATTTATAAAAATAAAATAAAACGAAAATTTATATTTTATAGTTTAAAATCATTTTGATTAATTATACTGTATATAGATATTAAAATCTTACTGGCATATATAACTTAAATTAAAAATTTTCCATTTTGATTTATCTTCTATTATAGCAATAATAAAAAAAAAAAAATAACAAATTGAAAAAGGATTCTATTTTAACTTTAAATTGCTTTCATTAGTCCTTTAATAATTATTTTTTTTTTTCACTATACTGAAAAATCACATTTTTAACAAAACAAAATTTTTGTTTTTCTATTTTATTTAGAAAAATAATAAAAAAAAAAAAAATAAATGAAAATAGAAAATTAAAATAAAATAATAATGAAACCTTCAATTCATTTTCGTTTCACTAAATACCAAAAATATATAAATATATATATATATTATATCCTTTACAGTTATTTATTTGAAAAATAACAAGAAGTCAAACCAACCAAATACAAAATTTGTATAGATATAATATATATATATATATATATATATATATATATATATATATATAAATACATATAGATTTTTATTATATCAGTACCATATAAGTTTATGGTTTGATCTCGATTAGTTTTGACCAAACCCCATACTTTCATCATTCTCATTCTAAACACAAATTACATTTGAGGGTTTTTTTGTTGTAATATTGTGAACTATTACCACCTTCTTCTTTTTATTTTTAACTTATTGTTATATGAATATGTTGTAAAAAGGATATATGTAATATCCTGATGAAATAAAATATCAAAAAAAAAAAAAAATATATAATAAAAAAAATAAAATAAAACTAAAAAAAATTGAGGTTAAATTAGAAAAATTCTGAAAGAGTAAAAATCCATTTTAGATAAATTTTTGGGATAAACTTTATTTATATTTTTAGTTTTTTGTTTTTTTTTTTTGTATTTCAGTATTTAATTTGGATCATATAGTTGCACACATTTAAAATGTTGCACTTGTTATATATCACAGTTTCGATAATTCACTTAAAATTTAAAATCAATTTGAATTTTTGGTTTTAATTTCAGTTTTTGAATTTTATTTCGATTCGCAGTTTAGTTATCAACATATTCTGAAAATATTACTCATTATTAATAATTAAAATAAAAATAATAAATTTAAAGAAAAATTAAGATAAAATTTGAAAAATAGTCTCCTAAAAATGGCTATTTATTTTGTGTATAAGTAAATAGCAACAATGAGACCGTACAGATCTAATACTTCAGCGAAAATAAGGATCAAAATCATACCCACGAACAAGCGGGGTTGTTGTGCTGTACCTCGTACACCTGCATCACCAACAATACCAATAGCAAAACCAGCTGCTAAACCTGAAAATCCAAATTTCACTGTGATTGTATAAGCTTTGTAAGAGCACGCGTGTCAGCTTTTTATTAAAATATAAAAAAATTGTATTAATTAAATCGAGGGTCATCTATATTGATTGGTGATATTTTAAACTTTCGGGAAGGATCGGAACAAAAAGTGTGTATGCCCAAAATTCGTCAAATTTCGCCGAATTTAGCCGAAATCAAGATTTTTAAATTTATTTATTTATTCTTACTTAGTTCAAGTGTTTACAAATTACAATATTAAAAATTTACAATAGAACCATTTTCCAATAATAAAATATAAAACGAATAGAATTAGTAATTTAAAATAGAGGTTATAAAAATTATACAATTAGTTTACACTAAACATTAGTTAGTTTAAATGGAAAGAGTTACTTTTTTATGCAAATTCGTATTTTCCTATCTTTAGTAAAAACCTAACCTTTAATTTTTAACATTCATAAACAAAATATACTTTACAGAGTTTTTACGTTACAGATAGTTTTCCACATTTATATTATCATAAAAATATATCATAAAAATTCTAAAGAACAAAAAAAAATATTGTATGTAAATGTGTATGTCAAATCTCTGTGTAAAAGCAGTTAGAGTATTCATTCCATAGACTTGGAATTATATAAAAGAAAAACAAAAGATGAAACTAGTCTCTAGGATCGTTGAATATTTTTGACAGTAATAACTTAGGTTTTGTTCCAATAAAAATATGCAACGATATTTTGTTATAGAGCACAACTCTATTGCATATTTTTTAAGTTTGTTTTTATTTAGTTTTTACATTTTTTTATTTTTGTTTTTTTATTTTTAATTATTTTTATTTTAAAATCTATAATTATAATTGACAAGCATTTAAGGACCTGCGCAATAGACACCTTTTCATTTTATCTCGCTTCTCCATAATGAAATTTTAATATATAAATAAGTTATATAAAATAAAACAATAATCCGCACACAGTGTTGAGATTTTTTAATGACATGGATTTTATTCACCAAAAATATTATGCATATACGGTTTTTATTAAAATAAAAAACAAAAACAAACAAATCAATTATTATTATTACTTGCAAATGAGCCTATGTACATATGGTAAATAAAAAGAAATTCATTTGAAATAAAATATATAAAAACAAAAGTAAAAAAATGTATAAACTAAATATAAACAAACTTAAAAAATATGTAATAGAGTTGTGCTCTATTAAAAAAAATCAGTTGAATTATTCATTATGACCGGCAGTTGCATCTTTACATAGTAGAGTATACCCCTTTAACTACAAAAATATTTTTATGTTTAGTAGATTTATCCATTACTTACTATGTGTCGAAACGAAACAGTATATGGGGGAGCAGTATTTATGTTTCCTAAATCAAACTTTTTAACCTCCAAATTTTTATGAAAACATGAGTGGTTTCTACTTTATCGTGAGAAGTGTATGTCAGTACGCAAATTATTGTTTTTTTAAAAACTTTAAATTTGGCTTCAACTTGAATTATAATTACTCAACAGGGGCCCCTAGTTAATACTGTAATGTAGAATTTTCGGATTTTATTTTCCTTATTGATCTTAATTTATGTAGAGATTTCTATTGTTATTCGTGTGCTTTAGGCTTATGACTTATGAGTAATAATTTCTGAGCACTTTGAGCACTTCGCAAAGAAAATTTATTTTCACAGTCAATTCAATTTTATTTTTTTAATTTTATTATATACAGAGAAGAAAATTAAAAAAAAACTAATTTTGAGCTAAACATAAACTCTAGTGGTGAATTATTCAACTAAAGCAAATTCAACCACTCTCAATTTCACAAAATCAAAACGTCATGTAGTTGTGCTCGGGAGATATTATAAATTTGATAGTAACTTAAAAAATTTCAATTATCAAGATAGCCACAGACTTATTACAGATATCCACAGACTTGATGACTCGACCACACATAGTCAAGCCATCACTAGACTACGTGTGGTCTCAAAGTAGGATATCACAGCCTAACACGAACATAAAATGGATCATTTTGTATTTTGCGAGCAAACCAGTACCTTACTCAATTCTTTGAATGTTGTAGAGTACAATTTATATTGAACATATCCCTTTACGTATTGATTATTTTCACTTTAATATTGAAATAAAATAAACAATTGTTAATATCTTAAATTATATTTTATAAAAATTATTTTTAATCCAGTTACTTGCAGTATAACAAAAAAAAATGTATTTTAAATATTAAATCTGTAGATAGATAGAAAAAAAAAATTAATCAAAACAAGTAAGGAAATCTATGAATCAGAAACTATGTAAGTCTATATAAATTTCTATGAAAATATACAAATTATTTGAAAATTTTCGAACCTTGTATAAATTACTGGTGTCTCATGCAATTAAAATAATACATGCTACATATTAAAATAATTTTATCAAACATCGTACAACGGATGCACACAATTTATTTGTTGATTTAAGAATTTTACCAGTTAAAGATTTATATTTTCATAAAACACCTTTCATTTTATTAAATCATACTATTTAAATGCTTTATAATTTTATATATATAATTTTCTGCCTTTATCTGGATGTTTGTAAGTTCGACGGAATACTCCAACATATATACAAATTATAATATATATACAAATTGTAACATCATATAATTGTCATAAACATAGTATCTGTTTTTATTGCTTATATATGCCATCTGTCATCTGTCATTTGTCATTTGTCATTTGTCATTTATCATTTGTCATTTGTAATTTGTCATTTGTCATTTGTCATTTGTCATTTGTCATTTGTCATTTGTCATTTGTCATCTGTCATCTGTCATCTGTCATCTGTCATCTGTCATCTGTCATCTGTCATCTGTCATCTGTCATCTGTCATCTGTCATCTGTCATCTGTCATCTGTCATCTGTCATCTGTCATCTGTCATCTGTCATCTGTCATCTGTCATCTGTCATCTGTCATCTGTCATCTGTCATCTGTCATCTGTCATCTGTCATCTGTCATCTGTCATCTGTCATCTGTCATCTGTCATCTGTCATCTGTCATCTGTCATCTGTTATCTGTCATCTGTCATCTGTCATTTGTCATCTGTTATATGTGTCATTTGTCCATCATTTCATAATGATTGTCATGTCATTCAAGTGTTAAATTTAGATGGCGCCATAGAACTTTTTTAACTTAATTAATTTCATTTTTCAATTTGAATTTTACAGTAGAACGCTGCTATGATTGTAAAAATATAAAATTATTGTAAGTTTATATTATATAGTTAGATTTTGTTTTCATTTAAAATATTATTTGAATTTAGTATTTCTATATTAATTTAAATTGAAATTATCTTTTGACTACTTATATTATAATTAATTGAATTCACAAAAATGTCTAAGAATATTGATTATTTAGAACTATTAAGGTCTTAGGATAATATATGTTTAAATTTCCAATGATGGCAAGTAAGATGTCGTTAAAATGATCGAGTAAATAACCCTTAGGGAATTGAAAATTTTGCACCTTACTACAAATATTCTGTTTATACGGTAATTAAAAGCATTCTAATAATTCTAATAACGGTATGATATTGATAAATTAGTAAGCAAATACATATTTTCCTTAAACTTGAAATGAAAACTCTAAAGAAGCAAAAAATGCTAGAATTTATTTTGCTTCCGTCATTTAGGCGGGGTACAAAACTAGTAATTAATATTATAATAAACATTATTTTTTTGTTTTTTTTATTATAAATTTTTGTATTGTTTCATCGCCTGATTGGCATTATTGAAACATTATGTACAATAGAGTTCAAATTTAGTTCTTATTTAATTCTTATTTCACAATAAATTCAAGGTAACATTTATAGTAAAATTAATGTATGTATATACAAAATTAAATATACTACTGTTTATGAAATTGAAGTACTACAGAAATGTGATAAGATTCACAAATAAAATTAAAACAAAATTTATAAAAAATTTATAGTTATAGATAGATAATTACAAAATTTAAATTCATTTATATAATCAAAATCAACTTAAGAAATAATAAATATGTCCCTAGTAAATGTATCGCATTATAATAAGTGTACACTGTGCACATTTTTATAACATATTTATCCTAATATTTATAATAGATTATCGCTTGTTATAAAACATACATGTATTGTGGAATGAAATGTTGAAATACACATATTGTGAAATTAAATGTTGTAATACACTATGTTGTGAAATTATTGTGAAATTAAATGTTGGATATTGAAATTGAATCGTAATCAGTGTTCTCACTTAGAAAAAAAAATAGAAGTAGATTGAGTGAAAAAAGTGCAGTAGATTTGTGACTTCGGGGGTCGATTTTTTACAAAAAATAATATGACTGATATATATATATACTATAATTAGCTTATTTAATGTTTTTTTTCTATATCCTGCCAATTTACCTTAGTCTTTATTTGTTTATTTTAAATAAAAAACCATTTCAATTATTATTTATTTGAATTATTTATTGGACCATTAAATCATTTAAAGTACATTAAAAATTATTTTATTGCAAAAAAATGTAATTACAAAAATATTACAAGGCTTCCTCTAATTACAAAAATATTAGAAGTGTTAAAATACAATGCATTTTATTGTACCGATTTCTATTTTTAAAGTAAAACAAAAATATAATTTCGTATTTTCCATCGATAAATTTAAATTTTTTAAATTAGCAGTTTTAGTACTGTACTTGTTTACATATTGGATTATTATAATAGGAGTAGTTTTGGTTAAAAAAGGAGTAGCGCAGTAAAAATGAAAATTTATTGAAAAGTGGAGTAGATTTACTTCTATTGCCATAAAGTGAGAACACTGATTGTAATTCGGTTGATATTTTTCATATTATTGTGATTTGGTAAGAGTAATTATTGATTTCTTCCACAGCCATATACTTTTGCATTAATTAATATTTACGAGCATTATGCATATATGCAATTTTTTTTACTATCTATCTCTTTCTATGTTTTGTTTTTTTTTGCAATTATATTTCTGAAGTCTTTTACTTAATGTGATTAATTATTTTTTGGTATATAGTTGTTATAAATTATATTATTTTCTGTTGTATTCATTTATATATTTTTCTTATTTTATTTTATTTTTATTTTATTTTATTTTTATTTTATTTTATTTATTCAAATGCCTTTAAAAGAGCCGAATGGCTTGTATAAGGTGTGTATAATTAATATAATTTTACAATTGTCACAAACAATAAAGAAAAAAGAATATATATATATATCAATTAAAATATATTTTGATTTTTAATTCATTTATTTATATTATAGTAAAATACAATACAATACTTAACATAAACATTTACTAAATAAAAAATAATAAGAATAAATATAGGATCATTCGGATATTCATTAGAATATGTGATGAATGAAACTGCACGCAAAAATACAGGCATAAAAATATAAAATATTGTTGGGTACATACATAGTAAATTAGAAAATTAAAGCTAAATATGGAAAAACTATAATAGCTTAAAATTAAAATTATATAATGAAAAAATAAAATTTAAAATAAAATTTAATAAAATTTAAAGCAAAATTTAAATAATAAACGAGAGTAAGCAGAATTAAATACAAAATTATAACAAGAATAAAAAGTAAAGAAATAACTAGAAGACTGAAAGAAAATTAAAAAAATTATAGTTAGAAAAAAAACTAAATTATATATATATATAATTTTTAGTTATTGATTGAATACCAATTTATCACACTTATTTATACTTTTTCATTTTATTAATATGTCATTTTTATTTATAATATTTTATTATATTTAATTTTAAATTTTTATTATGTCATTCAGTACTTGTTCATAATTTTTATTTTTCATTATTTGTAATATGTTAATTTATTTCTTTTTATTTAAATTTTATATTCTTTATATGTATATATTTATTGTATTTTCTGTAAAATAATTTAAAAAAAAAAAATTAAATAATTTTTTAATCTATTTTTTTACTAATTTAATAATGAAATTTTACAAAATTACTACATGAAGAAATTTTTGAATAACTAGTTAAGAAATGACAGACAATTATTGAAAATAGTGTTAAAAATAAAATAAATATAAAATGAGATAAAATAAAATAAATATACAAAAATATACAAATATATAAATGAATACAAAAGAAGATAATATAATTTATAACAACTACATATATACCAAAAAATAATTAATTACATTAATAGAAACAATAGAAAGAGATATTTCACTTGTATCTTCGGAGCTTTATAATGAAGTTTATCAAAGGCAAAGCTTTTTCTTTGAGCCTTTTTCATCACTTGAAATTCATAGAATTATTATGAGCCTCAAAAATTCTAACTCAAAATCTGATATTTTTTAAATACTTTCTAATAATATTCTTAAAGAAATATCTTTATTCATTGTTGATGTCTTATGCTTTATTTTTAATTTAAGTGTATTCAAAGGTATTTTCCCTGACCAATTAAAAACTGCAGTTGTTATTTCTCTTTTTAAAAAAGGTACTCCTCTTGATCCGAACAATTACAGGCCCATTTCTCTTCTATCTCCAATTTCAAAAATTTTTGAGAAAGCTATGAAAGTGCGAATTATAAATTTTCTTGATCTTACTAACTTCCTTAGTGATAATCAGTTTGGTTTTAGGAAAAAGAAATCTACTGAAGATGCCCTACTAAATCTTTGTTCGGAAACTTATAGTGGGCGAAATAACAATAAGTCAAGTGCTGCTTTGTTTATTGATATTACGAAACCGTTTGATACCGTTTGTCATGATTTGTTGTTACAAAATCTTTATAATGCAGGTTTTAGAGGTTTCGTTTTAAATTGGTTTGAATCCTTTCTCAATAACAAGAGTCAATTAGTTAGAATAAATGGTAACTGTAGTTCTAATAAGAATATTAAAATAGAAGTTCCTCAAGGTTCGGTTCTTGGTCCTATATTATTTCTTATTTTTATAAATTCTTTGTTTCAGCAAAATTTTAAAGGTAAGTTGACTGCTTTTGCGGATGATACCGCTTTTTCTTATAATAGTAATAGTTTACTGAATGTTATAATAGATTTAAATTATGATTTAGATCTGATTAGAAAATGGTTTTATTGTCATAAGCTTGTTGTTAGTCATAAAACTAAGTACATGTTATTCAGTTTAACTGGTAATATTTCACACGATTGTAAAGTTTTTTATCACTCTCCTAGTTGCTGTAAATTTTCTCTTAACTATAATGATACTAGTATTTCTTCTTATAATGATTCATTGTCTTGTGATAAACTATGCTTTGAGCTTGAAGTTGTTGATTCTTTTAAATATCTGGGTATTATTCTCGATAATAAATTAAACTGGTCTAATCATTCAAGTAAGTTGAAAAATGATTGTACTAAAGTTACAAGGTATCTCTACCATCTAAGTCTATACTGTTCCTTTAGAGTCTTGAAAATGGTTTACTTTGCTCTTTTCAACTCAAAACTACAATATGGGATCATTTGCTGGGGCGGTTCTTACTTCAATAAACTTTATCCACTTCTGGTTTCGCAAAAACAAGTTGTAAGGATTATACTCAGGAAAAATCGCCTTACCTCTAGTTTTCCTTTGTTGTATAAGCTTGGAATTTTACGTCTTCGTCATTTATATTTCTATAAGTCATTGAAATTGTTTTTTATTAGGTCTGGCTATTTAAATCAACGTGTAGTGTTAAACTATAATCTTAGAATCAATAACAGGAATTTAGTATTGATACCTAGAGCCCGTACTGCTCACTTTCAACACTTCTATACTACTTTAGCTCCTAGAATTTTTAACAGTCTTCCAGAAAGTCTAAGAGATGAACGTTGTTTTTCATCCTTTTCAAAAAAACTTAAAAATTGGTTATTTCAATTTGATAATTCTCGAATTGAACTATTTATAACTTAACTTTGCTCCTTATTATAATTCCGGGCTAATTAATTGTAATCTAGATGTAGTTTTTAATTTTTGATTCATGATTAATCGAACAAAATGTTTAATTTCTCTCAAACTTCTAATTTCATGCTAGCATGTTTTGTAATTTTTTAGTAATTTTCTGTTTTTTAATTAAATTATTTGTTTCA
Organism: Argyra leucocephala; assembly: GCA_963942445.1. NCBI lineage: Eukaryota > Metazoa > Arthropoda > Insecta > Diptera > Dolichopodidae > Argyra > Argyra leucocephala. Next base: position 120,594,118 of record OZ012681.1, on the reverse strand, counting down.
TTATTTGTTAGTTTCTGGCAAATTTATGATACTTTAAATTTAATTTTGTTTTCTATAAACAGCATTATGAAATTTTATATCAGGTCATTCAACTCTTGCTTCTTTGTAGCAACCGAATGATCTTAACTTATTTTTTTTTTCTCTTTGCATACTTTGATGCCTTTATTTAATGAATTTAAACAATTTATCAATTTTATTTATGAATATTTTGAGTAGTCATTTTAGTAATTAAATTTTTATCTTGTTTTTTAGTAATTTCTTAAAATCACTAGTTAATTTGTTTTTGTTTATTAATTATAAGTATTACATTATGTAAATTATATTTGAAATAAATGAAAAAATAAAAAAAAAAAAAAAATAGACAGTAAACAAAAATTGCATAAGCATAATACTCGTAAATAGTAATTGATGCAAAAGTATAAGTGTGGAAGAAATCAATAATTACTTGTACCAAATCACAATAATATGAAAAGGACTTTTAATATGAACCAAGTGTTATAATAAGTGTTAACCAAACCAAATAATAATAAAAAAATAGTTCAAAACGTTTCTTATATAAAAAAATAAAATAATATTATGAAAAAAATTATTGTATCCAATTTCAAGTGAATATAACTGTATATAAAATATAAATATTTTACAATACTATTATTATCCTTTTTTTTCTTTTCTTATTTTATTTTTATTTTTTTTTTTTCTAATAATTCTTTTGTTGTTTTATTATTGTTGTATTTATACATATATATTTTATATATATATATATATATATATATTTTTTTTTTTAAATGAATGGCTTTTTATATGGCTATTACACTTTTAATTGTTTTCTATTAGTTTTTTCAATTAAAAATCTATCCCCGTCTATCCTTTATTAACCTTTAAGCAATTAAAAAAGGCAAAAATCATTTATTGTTGTTGGGTCATTTTGCCCGCTTATATTATATTATATATTACATATATACAATTATAATATAATATTCGTATTTGTAATATTGTAGATGAAAACTATATTTTTGGTCCATCCATATTCATATTTATGTATGTATATTATTTCACATATATATATATATATATATATACCTACATATATGTATTTAATGATTATAAAAATATATTTAATCTATTGTTCTGATAATTTTTTATTTATTTTATTTATCCATTTTTTTTTTCTGTAAATACCATACGATAATAAATACATGTGTGCGTACAATTTTAAAAAAGGATAACAAAGAGAAAAATTACTAAAAAGGGGTAAACAAAAAAATTATATTATTTGTTTTTTTTTTTTTTTGATAGTTGGAAAAATTGAAAATAATTTTTTTGTTTTTGATTTTTATCCAAAAAATTTTATAGTTTTTTTTTTCTTCTTTTATTAATTATTGTTATAAAAATAAATAACATAATAAATTTGTTTATGGTTTCTGTATGTTTTCTTTTTAAATTATTGTTTTTGTTTTTTTTTTTGTAGTTTTCGTAAATGTCTTTTTTAATTGGTATAAATTTATTTTCTGTAATTAAATAAAATTACATTAGAAAACTACTAAAATAGCAAAAAAAAAATAAAATAAATAATGTTGATGAGATTTCATTGGTACATTTCTATGTATATGTGTAAAAAAAAAAAAAAATTAAATTTATAAAATTAATGTAATAAAAAGGATAACAATATAAAAAAGGTAACAATTAAAAATACTAGAAACGTGTTAATTCTTAATTTAGTATCAAAATTGGTATAAAACAAAAACAAAAAAAAAAATTGTTTTGAAGCCTAAAAATAAAATATGAAAATCTATCAAAACCAGATCTTATTTTACACGGTTAATTAACATTTTAATTGAAGATTTTTTTAAAATTATTATTTAAAGAATGATTCATTCACTAACACTACTGAAATTTAATATAGTAGAGTAGGTGTAGTAGTATTATTCAATACTCATCAGTAGGTATAATAGGTTGAAATTTATCAGTAGGACTACCTCTATAGCTTCTAGGTTGAATTTTAAATTTTTTATACATATACAGATTTTGTAAAAACTAATATGTGAGTTATAAAAATCAAATCAAATGAAAATTTCTTTTTCATTAAAAATTCTATCTATTTTTTTGTTTGTGGCTGGATAATATGAATTTATTTACTCGATGTGGGTATTCTAATATGTATATAAGAAAAGTCATTGATATTCAGTTTCAAATAGGGCCTAAAAAGCTAACTAACAACATATAAAAAAAAATTTCGTTATTATATACCTATACACAATGACTTTGTTAACAATTTTCTATATTTATAAATTTTTTTTTTTTTAATTTTCTTTATTTACTAATAATGAATTGGTATTTATGAAATTTGAAGGTTGATTACAGCTACACATAGCCGATTTTATTTTAATTTTAATGCGAACACCTGGTCGATGGTTGATTTACCAGTACGGAAGCCGCACTGATAGTTTCCTATCACAGCTGTACAATGAAGTGTAAATCGTTCGCACAGAATATTGGAAAAGATCTTATACGCGACGTTTAATAGGGATATTCGTTCCTCTATAGTTGGCGCAGGACATGGAATGGCCATTTTTGAATATTGGAGATATTGAACTTTAAACAGTCCAGTCATCAGGCTTGCTCTCCTCGATCCAGATTTGTTTGATGATTTGGTGCATGAATTCAATCATCACTTCTCCTCCTGCCTTAAAAAGTTCAGCTGGCAGGTAATCTTGTCCAGCAGCTTTGTTGTTCTTTAATTTTGGGATGGCTGTTTCCACTTCTGCAGGACTGGGTGTATCTGTATCTTTGGAGTTGACTGGGTTAGGGCGAGGAGTATCTGTCTTCAGCAGGTTCTTAAAATGCTGTTTCCATGTCTCTAATATCCCTTGTGTATCGGTTACCAAATTTCCCGAATAATCCCTCAGCGTGTGTGTACGGGGCTGGAAACCGGCTGCAAGCTGTTTGGTTTTTTTATAAAAACAAAACTTTTAATAAACGTTTTTTGCGCCTCATAAATTTCTTTTCGCTGTATACTCTTCTTGAGCTGCTCTTGTTTTACTTTGCAGCGCTTTCCTGTAGGCCTCATTTTTCTTTATCGTCTTTGCTAAACATTCATCGTCGTACCATGGGTTTCTCACGCGAGGTGTTTGCGCATTGTTTCCATTTTTCGTTGACGGAGAGATTGTGTTGTAGAGGTAGAGGTGTGGCATTGAGTATATCGTTTATTCGCTCCTTGTATACTAAGGCTATCTCAGATGATTGAAGTCTTCCAAAGTTAAACTTCCTATTTTGGCCTGGTGCGTTCTTTTTTGACATTGGATATTCGTGCTCTGAACTTTATTTTATTTACGGTTGGTGCGTGCACACATATTAGACTGATGTTGAAGAATTTGTCTTTGATACGGATGACGGCTAGGCGTTCATTAACAGATGTAAAATCAATGACATTTCCTCTAAGCCGTTTTCCCACTACGAATCCGCATCCAAATATGTGATGTTTGTCGTGGCAGCTGTAATATATATCGCATGTTCGTTTTATTAACATGCCATGTCCTTTTCATCGAATTCCCTGTATCGCTATAATGTCTGCTTTATACTGCCAGAGAATATTTTCAATTTTGTTAGATGCAGCTGGATGATAGAGTGTTCTTACATTCCAACTGCAAATTTTTAAATCGGAGTCCTTTAAACGTTTGCCGGGTCTGTTTCTAATAATTTCGATCGTATCCGAGGCTTCAATTGCGTAAATTGTGTAAACTATGTAATTTTTACGGGTAAGGGAGTCAGCCTTACGCCAACCTCAAAATTTGAGGATTTTGGCTCACTTACAATTTTGGCCTGCTTACCAGCGGATACTATGTAAGACAGTTCCCAGGGGTCACCATGTGGAGGTAATATAAGCACTTGAATAGAAAGTCGACAGTTGTGCATCTGGGTCAGCGACCGATCAAATGTTTCCCTGTCGATCTCAAACCAGACCCCTAAAAAACACTATTTGTCTATAATACAAAAATAGATCAGTCGGGCTTATAAGATTTTATCGGAATATATAATTTATAATATCGCATTGTATAAAGACTGAAAATGAATGTATGTATTGTTGAAAATTGTATTTTTCTTGTGTATTTCTGATTTTTTTTTTTCATTATTATTTTCAGCTTGCAGTAAATTTCTAACCAACTTCTTTGTAGTTCTAACTTTCTAACTAACTTTCTTTGGCAATCTTTAAAATATCTTCAGCCCAGTCTCGTACCCTCTATTTTCCTTTTTTTTATGTCCAATTTTCCAATTCTTCTGTTTCCAGGCTTTAATTACTGTTTATCACTAATCACTAATTATTACTCATCAGACTGATCTAATTCAGTATCAGGTCGCTCTAAATCAGCCATTAAAAAAATTATTAAAAATAATTAATTAAAAACTTAATTAGAATTAAACTCTCAATTAGTTCATCGAAACACTTATTAATAATATTATAGACTTTCCTTTGTTTTTTATTTTTTTTTTTTTATATATATTTTTATTTATGCAGATACATGCACAAAAAAAAAAAACAAATTAATTATCTGTCAAAATTTAATGAGAAGGTAGTTCGTGTTAAATGTAATTTTTTTTTTTTTTTACTTTTAATTTACAATAATTTCGTAACACTGAATAATATTATTATTACTATTTTTTTAATTATTATTATAAATTTTTAAACTTAATTGAGTTTATTAATGTCATGTTAAAATAGTAGAGGAGGTGGACAGAGTAAAGAGGACATCATATTTTTTTATATTCAAATCATATAACAATGTAGTTACTATTGAAATAACAACAACAATAATGAAATTTTTAAAACCAATGCCAATGGTAAGGAGTCGTTCTAAAGTACTTAAGATAAAATAATAATTTTTTTTGTTTTATAATATATATTATGTACTACATAATATATTATGTATATGCATATTTTTGGTATTTATAATATACTTTAAATAAAAACAAATTGTACTTAGAAATAAATATGGGTGTAACATAATATACACACTGTGTACAATAAAAGGACATTTTTTTTAATGCTTTTGATACATTCATTAAAATTATATTGCCATTTGCATGAAAGATTTAGGTTTGACCATTACAACAAAAAAAAAAAATTAAACCAATCTAAAAAAAACAATAATAACAACAAAAAAAAATTATAAAAAAAATGACTGAATGCATGCAAGAGATTTGATGTTCGTTTACAAATTGTGTATGGGTGGTGGTATGTGTACAAAACAGATTTATATTCGCACATTGAATACACTAAATTTACATACGTATTACCTTAAATTATTATTACGTCTATAAAAAAAATTCTAATAAGTTGTTTTTATAATTTTTGGTTTTTGTTTTTTTGTTTTTTTTGCTTTTTTTTTAATGTATTTTATTTAATTTTATTACTAATGTAATTAACTTAATTTTTTTGGTTTGCCTTACCCAAAAATAATATTTTTTTTTTTTATTTAGGTACAATTTTTTTTTTGTTTTTTTAGTTTTTTTGATTTGTACTGATTACGCAAAAAAAATAAAAATAAAAAGATGGGAATATTATTGTGCTTCCTGGGCATATTTTTATTATTTGTTTTGTGAACACGAAGATTCATATAAGATTATGGTGTAAGTTTTGATTTAATATGAATATTGTAATTTTTCAACTTATTTTCCGATTTTTAAATTTTGAAAGGTATTATGATATTTAAATTAATTTTGTTATAATAAAATATAAAAAAGTAAGTATTGTGATTATTGTTTGTTTTGACATTTTTAAATTTTTATTTGAAATTAAACCAATTAAAATAGTTTTTATAAAAACTTGTTTTCTAGTGTTAGAGTACATTTTTTGTATAATTGCCGAAAATAGTCGAATATTAAAATGTTTATCATATACACACAATTAAAGTAAATACTATCAAATACTGAGGCTATATGAAATTTAGCAGCATTTTATTTATTATACTAAAATTGAATATCCTAAGGCAGGGTTGGTAATTACATGGCACACATTACATGGCAAGGCAAAGTTGGCCCGCCAGAAAATTTTCTCGGCACTCCCAGAAATTTAAACTACCAATAATAAAATGTCTAATAAAGTATAAATGTAACGGCTAGTTACATTTTATTAAAAAAACATTTCATCTAGTTGGTTCTGCATTAAGTTGTATATATGTAGTATGTATAATAGTTTTATTTAATATGGGATTTTAGTGTTAAATTAAAGTATCTACTAGGGCGGCTTATTAATCACAATAAAATTGGTGTTAAATATAAAAAAAATAATATTTGCTACATTGAAATGATACCAATAAAAAAAAACAAAACTACAGGATGTTCAAAGCTTTGTATTATTTTGGAATGTTGATTACGGCTTTGTTAAACATGGCGATAAAATTCGATGTGGTCTGTGCTCTGAAATTATTGTATGTCAAACATCTTCTATTAAGCGACATTATAAAGTCATCTGCCCGATTAGCCATTATTGCACATTATCAGAAACAGAATGAAATGCAAGAGGAACTTTTAAAATAAGCAAATATACCGGAAAGAACAAGAGAATGAGATATTTGTGAAGTTGTAGTAAATGAATTAAAAAAACTTAAAATAGACTTAAAAGAAATTCTTTCTGTTACGACAGATGGAGCTCCTAATATAACTGGATCAGAAATGGGTTTTGTTAATATATTTCAAAACCAAATTGGTCATCCAATAAAAGGCTTTCATTGCATTATATACCAACAAGTGTTGTGTGCCAAATTTGGAACTAGCGATTTCAAAGACTTATCAGAAAAAGTTAATAAAATTATAAATTTTATAATTGCGCGCGACATGCATAAAATACAATTCAAAAAACTTTTAAATGATGTCAATTGCGATTACGATACCCTCTTAATGAGCAATAGCGTACGTTGGCTAAGTCGGGCAACATCCTTAGAAATATTTGTGAATTGTTTGGAAGAAATACGCCTTTTTTACACGGATTAAAGAGGGGACGATTTTAGAGAACTGTATGACACAGAATGATTGGTTGGTTCTTAATAGAAAATTGCAAGGGCATGGAAAAAAAAATTGAAGTTATGTTTGGATTAATAAAGCGGTGTAAAATTAAATTAGATATTTTTGCTAGAGATATTGAATTTAAGAAAACTAAATAATTTTACCAAATTTAAAACTTTTTTGGATGAATTTTAACAATTTTCAAAAAAACTGATTGGAATTTCACCTACGAATTTTCTAAAGATCTCGATTCTATTTCAAAAGAATTGATAACCCATTGAAGATTGTAAATTATCCGGATTTATTCGACATACAGGATTTCGATAACATTCTTATTGACTGGATGGAATTAAAAAATTTAGAAATGCAGACTTTTCCATATTAGAAGTGTGGAATAGTATGCCAGATGCTTTTGCTTCTGTTAAAATCTTAGCAAAAGCTTTGTTAACCATTTTCTCTTCGACTTACTCTTGTGAAAGTGTTTTTCTGTATTAAATAATGTACTGTCAAAGAGTAGAAACAGGTTAGCAGAGAAAGACTAAGCAGCATGCATTACCTTACAATCGACAACATACCAGCTTGATATTAAAAATCTTGCAAGTAACATGAAGCAAAAAACTTCTAATAAAATCTATAATTATAATTGACAAGCATTTAGGGACCTGCGCAGTAGACACCTTTTCATTTTATTTCGATTCTCCTACTCCTTAATGAACTTCTGAGTTCTGATATAATATATAAGATGTATATATAAAACAAAAATGCGCACACAGTTGAAAATTTTGTACTCATATGATCTAATTATTCAGCAAATACATTATGCATAAGTGAAATCTAATTAAAATATTAAACAAAAGCAAACAAATCAGTTATTATAATTTACATTATGTAATGGCAAATGAATCTATGTACATATGCCAAAAAAAAAAACAAAGAAACAAATTCATCTCAAATAAAAAATATAAAAAAGCAAAAACAAAAAAAATCGCTTGAATTCTTCATTTTTATCTTTTTAAGTAACTGTTTCTAAATTTTGGTTATTTGTAGTAATAATATAGTTTTTATTAAAATTATGTATTATGTAGGTATATATATACATACCTCTTTAAGGACAAAATTTTTTATTTTTAGTAATTTTATCCACTAAATCCCACTTACTATAGGGAATATATCGGAAACAAAGCAGTATATGAGGGACGTGTATTTATGTGTCCTAAATAAAACTTACTAACCACGAGTGTAGTAAATTCTTTTTATTAAACACGAGTGGTTTCTGCTATATCGTGCGAAGTTTATGCCAGTACGTAAATTACTGTTTTTTTAAAAACTTTAAATTTGACTTCAGCTTGAAATATAATTACTCAACAGGAGTCCCTAGTCTAATTATATTTGATTAAAATTTATAATTTATTTTTGCATTTCTTGAATAAATTTTATCAAATTAACGCAGATATTGTACTCTATCTCTATGTTTTATTTATTTGGAATAAAAATATTTTTATAGGTACTGGCACCCGAAAAAAATTGCATTTCAATTTATTTTATTTTGGCACTTTGACAAAATCCTATTTGCCATCCCTGTCCTAAGGTATGGTGGAAATAATAAATTTTTCTTTTTCCTTTTATTAATTTAAACATCTACATTCTTTGTTTTAATTTAATTAATTAATTAATAATATTATATATATATATATATATATATATGTATATATATATATATATATATATATATATATATTAAAAAAAAAAACATTGCCTATATGTATTACAATAATTTCATGTTATTATAATATTTATCTTTGTAATGATAATAAAAATAAAAAATGATGAATATGAGTACTTTGTACTCATAGTTTATATTAATCTTAAACTGTGCTGGTTTTGTTTTAAAATGATAAGTTTTTTTTTTTGGTATTATTGTTTTTTCTCCGGTTAAATGTCCTTTTTTTCTTGATTTAATTCATTCCATTGTTATATAATTATGTTTTATGTTATTTTTTTTTGTTTTTCAAATTTTTGAATAATTTAAATGAAAATTAATGTTAAAAAAAAAGTTTTTTTTTCCTTTTTTTAATATTTTCTATTCTTTGCTTTATTATACAACAATTTGTTTGAAGAATGAATATTAAGTGAATTGTTATGTTTTAATATAATTTTTTTAAATTTTTGTTTATTTTTTTTTTTAAATTGATTGCAATATTACACGCTATTTAAATAAAATATGTATTAGTGTTTTACTAGTGTGTAGATTTAGTATAAAGCTTAAGAATTTAGTATTAATCTAATACTATTTAATAATTTCATCATCATCATTTCCTGAGGCTTATTTACTTATTATTTATTGCAGGCCCAGTTCTATAATATTTGGCGCCCTGTGCATTTTAGAAAAATTGCGCCTATCATCTAAAAAGTGATTGTTACAAGACATTTTCACATTAGCCAAGAGGTAGACTTTTAACCCGTTTTTTTTATTGATTTTAATGATGCATTTTTAAGTGTAACGCATCTGTAAATTTTGTTAACTAACAATAAAATATAACAATATTTCCTTGATACAAAAAAATCGTTCGTTATCTGATAATAAGTAGTAGCATATAAAAATAATATAACATTACTGATCTCATTCTACTTACTGCTAACTCGCTTTCGCTTACAGTTCACGTTTTTGACATTATTTATTAAAATCTCGATTCTCTATAAAAAAAAACAACAATAATTTGTTTAACAAAATTTTTTATTTATCTAAAATATAAATGACTCAATATCAATATACAAGACAATGACAATTTAATTTTTTTTTCATTCTATTTATTTTATTCTTAATACTCTCTCTCTCTCATCTATAATTATAATTGACAAGCATTTAAGGACCTGCGCAGTAGACACTTTTTCATTTTATTTCTCTTTTCTCCATAATGAACTCTTAATAATATATAATAAGTAAGTTGTATATAAAACAATAATGCGCACACAGTTGAAATTTTTTTTAAATCATATGGTTTTATTATTCACCAAATACATTAAAAAATAGGTAGAAACGAAACAGAAAATGAGAAATAAGGTATTTATGTTTTTTAACGAAAACATACTAATTTCAAAGCTTTTCATTAAAACATGAGTGTTTTCTGCTTTGTAATGAGAAGCCTATATCAGTCCATGCAAATTTCAGTTCTTTTAAAAACTTTAAATTTGACTTCAACTTGAATTATAATTACTCAACAGGGGCCCCTAGTTATTTATATATTACACATGCGTAATTTACTACTAATGCTTTGAACTTACTTTTTTTTTTTTTCTTTTTTTTTTTTTTTTTTTTAAATTCAATATTTTTACTGTTATACTAATGCTGTGCTATGCCCATATGGTTATATCACTTATGTCGTATTTAAAACGTATATAATATCGAAAAATAGAATGTGCAAAACATTTCTATGCTCATCGGCGCCCTTTACAAAAATTGTGATACATAAGAAATCTTATGAGCGAAATATATGAAATATTTTTGATTTCTGTGCAGATTTTCAATATTTTTTTTTCTTTCTTTATTATTTCAAACGAGTAAAATACAAATTTTGTTATAATTAATCTTATTCAAATATTTATAAGATAAAGTTCAATTTTATTATTAAATCTAATAGTAACATGATCTTAAGTATAGAGAATATTTATATTTAATTTAATAAAAGATGAAAAAGATAAAAAAAAAGTAGTTTAGATTAAGATTAACATTATAAACTAATTAATTTAAGATGTAAAAATATATGTTTAAGACCTAGCCTAAGCTGTCTGGTCGAATTGTGTATTTTAAATCAATTTTTATTTTCCTAATACGTGTTAGAACGATCACATGAATATACAATAATAATATAGAATTAATGTAAAATGTATGCAAAAATGCATTTAAATTAAGTTTATACTTTTTAATATAAATTTACTTGCATTTAATTTTATTACTTTATTACCAATTATTTTTTTTTTGCATTGCTATTTCTATTGTTATTTCTATTGTTTTAATTACATTTTATATTTTTTATGATGGATTGAAAGAAGTATTAAGCCAAGATATAAGAGCCAGAAGAAGAAAAAAAAACAAAAAAACAACAACAAATAAAAATTATACATTCCTGCCAATAGATCATAGAGTTAAAAATGTGAAAAGAAAAAAGAAAAAGAACTCAAAAAGCAAAAATATACTTTTGAATGCTAAAATGCATGAATTTTAAAATGCAGTTAGGTCAATCAATATAAACTACCCAATTTTTGTAGTAATGTGTTATTTTGTTTTGTTTAGGTAATGTTATGTGTGCTTAACAAGAAACAAGTAATATTTTTTTTGAAGTGTGGTAAATTTTCTATTTCTTTTAACTTTGTAGGTAAGTCATTATAGGATTTTAGGCAGTTGTAAAAGCAGTTTGTTTTTTTGTTTTTCTGTTCGGAATAATGAAAGATAATAGTTTGATTTATTTCTTGTATTGTGAGTATATAGATCAATATTTCTGTTAAGAATGAAGTTGTGTTTGATATAGTTATTTATTATTTTGAAAACTAATATGTATAATTCTCTGTTGAATATAAAATCGAGGCTTGGAAATTCAGGGGAGTATAGTAAGTTTGTTGGATGTAGTATTGGGTAATTATTAATAATTTTGATGGCTTTTTTATGAAGAACATTTAATTTACTTATGTGGGTCTTTGATGCTCTACTCCAGATTGGATTTAGATATGTAATTCCAACATAACAATATAGGATGAGAAAATAACAAAGAGGCTTTTTTTTTATCTAAGAATTGTTTCAGTCTTTTTAATATGAATATATAAGGGGCATGAATATATGAATATATATTTAATATGAATATATATAATTTTTTTACATTTTTACAAGTTTATATGCTCTACCCATTTGAGATTAGAATCAATCACCATTCCTAAGTAATTGTAGTTCTTAACAACATCAATTTGATCATTTTTAAATAAGAAGATGGATATAATACAATTCTAAAACTATCAAACTAACCTGGTTAACATATACATGGTTAACATAATATGGTTAGCGCCTAAGATAAATCCCTTCTAGAAGTAAAAGGGAAATAATACAAATTAAAACTATAATTTTTTTGTATTCAGTTAACTGTATTCAAAAGCCGTACCCAAATGTGTTAGATCTTTTGAATTCAAGTAGCTTGTAATTTTAATTTTATATGTATTCTATATAGAAAAATAAATTGTGCAAAATACTCAAAACACTCCTTCCACTGAAGCGAGCTATATAGCAACATTAATGCCCTACGCCGCACTTCTCACGGTATGTCGCGACCGCAAATAAACACAGACAAAAAATATTTAATTAAAACATTTTTTAAAGTTGAGGGCTGTTAAATTCGGTGATTTAAAGGTTCCCAAATTTTGTAAATGGAAGAAGATTTTTGAACTAAATGGTTCTATCTAAAAGACAGATTAAAACAATAATTATAATAGATATTACATAGGCAGATCCTGGAGGAGGCTCGCGAATTTCAAGTCGATAAGCAACATATTTTTATCGATTTTAAATCTGCCTATGACAGCATACATCGATTAGTGCTTTACACGAATCAATATCGGAATTTGGTTTCCCAGCCAAGCTTATCCGTTTGTCAAAAATTACCCTGGAAAACACTCGGTGTGCTGTGGTGATTTAGAGCAAATTTCTGATAAATTTCGAACGTGCTGCGGATTTCCGGAACAAGGTGATGCGGTGTCATTGAAGAAATAAATCTATAGTTCATAATATTCTGATAATTTTTACCAACATTCGATTATAATAATATAACAATACATTATTTATAATTATATAATTTTAGACTATCAGCCCTATATATTGTCATCTGCTTTACTTAACATTGTTGATTCAATAATTCAAGTAAAAATAAATTAAATTTATTATGTTATTTTGATTTTTTCCAATATAATATTTTTTAAACTTTTCTATCAACAAATTTTCTACCCCACAACGATTTGTAAGTACATTATTATACATACATACATACATACATACATAGAAAGGACATACTAACATCTTTTAAAAAATTTTCTTTATAAAATCATCAATTTCTACATTATTTTATTATTTTTATTTTTACCAATTACATGATAACAATGTCATTATCGTTATCTAAGTCAATACAATAATCGGCCTACTTTGTCTCCTCTTATACCCTCTCTCATTGCAAAACAAAAACTTTTATATTATTTTTTTAAAAACTTTTCCTTTGTATTTTATTACCTTTGAATCATAATTTAATAAATTTTCTCTTAACTTACAATACAAAAAACAAAATATAAATATAAAATTCCTAAGTTGATGTATCCATGTTGTATTTAGTATCTATCTATACTTTGTTATATAAAAAACTTATTTTTTTACAGTTATCTTGATTTTCTATAGTTGTTTTTTTTTAACAGGAAATAAAAATCTACCACAAATACCTAATACCTATAATCTACATCAGTTAAGTGCAAATACCTTAGATCGAAACAAAAAAAAAAAAACTAACCAAGATGAATATAGAGAAAAAATAAAAACACAACAACAACAACAACAACCAACCTTAACTTGATAAATCTTTTAATCTACACATACAACTCTGTTTTTCTCTAAAGGGATTAAGATTTATAAAAATCTTTGGTTTCTTTTCACGTAAAAAATATATTCTTTGTAATTCATCTCTTAAAAATTATTTATACACGATACCTATAATATGACGTGTGTGTGTGTATAGGTATAGATAGTAAGCAAAGTGAAGAAAACGCACTCCTAACTCCCATATGACTTTATTTTTTTACAAGGTTTTTTTTTTGTGTTTGTTTCTTTCATGAGAATATTAACAAAAAAAAAAAAAAAAAGTTGGGAAAAACTCTTAAAAGAAAAACGGGAAAATGTATTTTTTTATTTTGTAGTTAAATAAATTTCAGGTAAAAACCAACCAACCAACCCATGAAACCACCCAGTAAGTTTATTTTCTTAATTTTTCATTTTTTTTTAAATTCAAAACATTCAGTTAAGATACATAAGTAATGTATGTGTATGTAATGTATGTACATATATATATTCTATTAAAAAGTTACAAAAAATATTTCATTACATCTGTGGTCGAAATCAATAATCGCTTATGTCCAGATATGAAAAAATTGAGTATTTAATACCATCGTGTTTGTTTTACGGTTCGTATTATACACAATATTATATATTATTATTATCCATATATTTCGTAATGGATATAGCTCTCCATTTTTTTTTATTTTAATTCATTTCACTTTCGTCCATACATATTATATTTTACTTCATAATACTAAAACGGAATGGACCTACCCCTTCATATATTAAAATTTTTTTATGCTATTTAGATCCATATTCATGCCATACTAATAAACAGATTCAAAATTATATATAAACTAAATAACATCAGACGAAGTGGGAACGATATATAGAATGCCCTAATTCGAATTTTGAATCAAGTTATTGAAGATTATCCCATATTGAATAGACTAACGCTATGGAGCGATTCATGCGTCCCGCAAAATCGCAATAAGATTAATTCAACCGCTATTATGATGTTTATTCAATCTCACAATTCCATAAAACAAATAATACAAAAATTTTCTGAACCAGACCATAGTAATATACAAGAGCTTGACGCTGTACATTCTGTAATGAGTGTTAAGCTCTATTAGAGTTCAAGACATTTAAAAAAAAACATAATCGCTTAAGTCATTAATATGCCAATTTACCCATACTTACAATAAAAGCTTAAAATGACTTAAGAATTACAATAGAATCTTTTTTTTTATACCACTTCAGTTTACATCGACTTAAGCTAAAATAATGGGAAAACCACCCTAACTGCCTTCGCACAACTTAAGTCATTTAAAGATGAAGAATAGAAAAATGAATGATTGTAAAGAATAATATCTATAGTGAAGCTGCGTTAATGGCTCTTGAAAGTAACCTCATCAAATCCAGATTGGTGAGAGAATGTTCGGAAGCCCTAAACCGAAATATGGTATAACTGATATAGATACCGGATCATAGAAGCTTGACTGGAAAAGAGAAGGCTGGCGAACTAGCTAGATTTATAGACCGGAACCGGCGTTTGATATATCTATTGGTAATATTAAACTATTGATAGAAAGCATGCTGAAGAGGGAAACAAACATTCTTTGGGAGTGCATTGAAAGCCACAGAGTCTCAAAAATATATGTACTAAAAATAGGCGCGAAAATAACCACCAACTACCTGCTAACTCTCAATAAAGCAGTTAAGTAAAGCAGTAAAGTAGAAAGATGCAAGGTTATAACCACATTAATAAGCACATGTGTAGACTAGCACTAAATGACAATCCAGCTTGTAGACACTGCCTGAAATAGGGAAGAACCTACATACATGTTGTTGGAGAGTGCCTAGCTCTTTCAATGCTGGGACTCATGCCTTTGGAAACGCACTACATAAATGCAGAAAACTTCTGCATGATAAAAACCTCAAACCTAGTGATCTTTATCAAAAAGATTGACTAAACGGAGGGGTGGAAAAGCCCACATGCCAACCCTGACATATTAGGGCCACCTTCGTAAGAAATAACAAAACAAAAAAATAATAAATGTAGGATTCCGCCTACAATTCATTTTTATTTAATTTATTTTTATATTTCTTCACTTAAATTTATCTAGTTCTATATTTTATTATTTTAATTTTCAATTAATTTTATACTTAAATTTATCGCTTTAATACTCCTAACACTCATAGCTTGATGACTGATCCTTTTTAAGTGGGCGCATGCCAAATTTTGTTCTCAACCTCTGCCCATTGTCTCTACTACCACTATTACTACTGCTACAGCTATTACTAACAACTACAACTATTATTAACAACTACAATTATTACTACTGTCAGCTTCTAGTGGTGTGTTGATATCCAACATAAATTAGAATAGAATAGAAGAGTTATAGTACAAAGATTTACGGACAGATTAAAAGATATTTATTTATCCGTCTCTTTAAAACTTCTATGTTTGAAGAGTTGGGTGGATGCACTAAAGATGGTAGGTTGTCTAATATTTTAGAGGTTTGGTTGATGAATAAATTTCTTTATTTTACAGTTCTGGTTCGAGAAGCATCTGCAACAAATTTGTGAGTGAGGGCTATATACCCTATTTTGGATATGCATAATACTTTTTATTTCGTCAGAGCAATTATACCAACAGATATTTATAAAACGGTTTGTACAGATATTTATAGTGCGGTTGGTACTACATTACGACGATGATTTAATGGTGTTAGGTGTTGAGTTAGGTAACATCTCCATCATTGATAATTTTTGATGGCCTGCTTTTGTATCTTGTTCCGGTACTGTAGGCTAGTACTAGGTGTATTGCGAGTCATATTCAAGCCGAGGCCGAATGCATGCCTTATATAGGAGGTCGGAAGATATAAAATACTTCTGCTTGAGAATTCTAAATATTTCGCAGCATCCTTCGCGACAGAATAAATGTGATCGTGCCACTAAAGTTTTCTGTTTATTTTCATTCCAAGAATTCTTATAGTTTCAAAGTTCCGAATAGAATATTTGTTATTGATGGATTTTGCTATGTTGATATGTGAGGCAACTTTTGGTTTTTAAAGCATTAAATTTTACCCTATTTACACTTCCCCAGTCATGTATTTTTTGAAGGTCGTTGTTTAGAGAACAACATAATAATTTATTTCGTTTTCTGTGAATTGAAGTCCCGGTCGCCTCAGCAGCTTTTTCAAAGAAATATACGGAATCAAGAGTATGATCATCAGCAAAGCGCTCTGAATCTGGTTTAAAGTCGTGGATATAAGTGATTATTTATAAATATTAAGAATAATGTTGGAGTAAGTACTGAATACCTTGAGTGACACCAGCAATGATAGTGAATTTTTCAGGAGATATAAAACCATCCAATACAACTTGTATTGAACGGTTTGAAAGGAAATTTTCAATTCACGTATTTAAAATGTTTCCATATTCCAATTGCTAGAAACTAAAAAACTAGATTTTTCAGTAATGAATTATGCCAGATGCGATCAAAAGCTTTGGATATATTTTTAGTTTTGAGTTCATCAAAAATATATCCAAAGATGCAAAATATGTATCAAAAAATAAAGGGCAAGACATCACCAATTGACCTTTTCGACCTAAAGCCATATTGGCAGTGATTTATTAGAAAGACTGTTACTCTCTAGATATTTTTTGAGTTGAAAATTAGTGATAGTTTTCAACATTTTTGATAATCAAAGAAATTGGGCGATAATTAGAGGGATTGCTTGGGGCACCATTTTTTTGGGATTGGTTGGACTTAAAATATTTTCCATGTAGATGGATAATACCAGAAACGTATGATGTATGAAAAAGCTTACCGAATGGTCTAGATAGGACTGTTATAGGGCTGTTATATAATATACGTTCACAATTTTGCATTTCAACAAAAACTTATATCGAATTAAGTTCTTTTTGCGCTTGCTTAATGCTTATCAGTACTTCTACAGCTGTGGCTCAAATCTATAAAACATTAGTCAGAGAAAAATTTAATTTCGTAAAATCAACTTAACTCAATTTAATGCTGAGAAAACGTTTACATATACAATAAAGACTTATATCGACTTTAGAATGCTAAATAAACCTACCTAAGCCATATTTCTATTTTTCTATTTCTATATTCTATTACTATTTAATTTTTTTCCCAAACATGTTTGAATTTTCTAAATTTTTCAGAAAACAGTGATTTTCGTCATAAGCAGTTATTGATTTTGACCACAGACATATCCTTGTAACTAAAATCCAAATACTCGTGTACATAGAACAAAAAAATGTCTTTCTTAGACTTTGGTTTTTTTTTTTTGCACAAATTTATCTTCAGATTTTAGTGTGGAAAAGGTGAAAATATGGATTGTATCTAAGAGTTCTTTAGATATTTTTTTTTTATTGTTGTACAACTTAAAAGCAAAAAAACAAAACTCAAACAAAAGTGTTCTTAAGATATTGATGAACAAAAAAAAACAAAAAAAAAAAAAAAAAAAATAACAAGAAAAAAAAAATAAATCTTAAAACTTTTACGTGACTTTTGAGGTTAGTTTAGTTGGTTGTTTGTTCATTTTCTTTATTTTATTGGGAAATTCAATAACATAATCATCATCCATTTCCCATATTTTATTAAAATAAACTTTTATAAAATTTTACAATTTTTAAAATATATACGTGTAGACACTTATCGAAAAGAGATATTTTGAAATAAAATAACGGTACTTAAGAATGTGTAATAATAAAAAAATGCTATTGTGATGTATAGTGATGCAGTAATAATATATTGTACGTAGCTACACTGTTTACCTAATTTCCAATGAATACCACAACCGACATATTAATCTTTTTGTCCCATACTAATCGCACAATCTTGATGTCTGGAATCACTTATAATTGATATACAAGAAATACATCTTGTGGTGCATCATCATTAGAAAAACATATCTATTTACGACTGCAAGTGAGAAATGCTTTACTTTAAAGTGTTAATCACTTGCAACTAATAAAACACACTTAGATTGTGATTAGATTGGATTGTGTAATTTCGGGAGTGGATTTGTGCCCTAATATCACCGCATCCGAAAATAGGTTTATTGTGGTTGTGACCCGTGTTTGTTAGTACTATTTAGTCCTTAGTGATACCTGTTTTTTTTAGTCACACTCAGGATATTCTTCAATGGTATGCTGGATAGCTTTCATTGTTCGGGGAAGGCTGTTTCCAACTGGTGAAGTCAACTGCAAGTGAGCCCTGTGCATTCACAATATATACGAGTATTAACAAACAAATAAAATTTTTTTTTGTGCGAGTGACTAGGTTTGCTTAAGTAGGTAAGTGCTGAACACTATTAATGTTGAGCATCTTCTGCATACATCAATTTTCTGTTTAAATAAATTGAGAAATAAATTGTATTTCATCTTATGTATAATAATATTAAGTTTGAAAAGCTGATTTACTCTATTAACCAATTCAATTTATCAAGCATTACAGTTTTTGTTTGAAATCATGAACACTGTTTTGCGTGGCTCTTTTCTGAGCTGGAATTATTATCCCCACAAAGATTCAACAGGATTCAGGTCAAAACACGATAATAAAACATCAATTTGGTGCGATGGCCAATCTGAAACATCTATTTGGGGTAACTGTAATAGTATGACGACCGCACCCATCCTGCCTGCAAAATGAATTATCCAAAAGATGTCAATTCAGCTACATATGGCAGAAGATTTTATCCATCAATATGTTTATATAATCTGTCCCCTTTTATTGTACCATAAATAAATTGTATTTAAACTGTAATTTGAAGATAAATAAAATGGTTAAGAAATTGTTTATTAATTAAACTAAGAACTTGAGAATAAATAAAAGAACTAAGAAATTGTATATATTTTATCCTACAAATTGGGGGATCAACCGGGATTTTGTTGACTATGCAATCTGATGATTTATATTTTATTATTTTACAGAATTTCCCCTTTTTTTGTCATCACGGACATAGACATCAAATTTGGATTCATTGCAGAATATAAAATTGAGTTCCACTGCCTTTTTACCCATAAATGTTTATTTTGTCCGTAGCAGTATTTTTTTCCTATTGAACAGTGGTTTTCTGTAGGCCAAACAATATAACCAAAACATCAATATAATTTTTTTGATATCACCATAAGTTTAATTTTTTTTTAAATATACTATTAAAAGCCATATAAGTATGGCTTTAGTAGATAAATCCTAATTTTAGTAGTTAGTTAGTTAGTTTAGTTTTAAAATTCTTTATTCTCAAATTTACAATTAAAGTGCTTACAAATAAAGATCGATTTTTATATAAATTTTCTTTACAAATAAGAGAATAGTTAGTGACACTTTTTATTAAGAAAATAGTGTTAAGCGCCACTTCAATAAAAATTTACAATTTGAAATTTACAAAATTTTTTATTGTGGGGTAACAATAAAGTATTAAAAATTCAATATACCCAAATAAATAAAAAAAACAAAAAATTAAAAATAATACATTAATTAGGTAATAAAAGAAAACAAAAAAGAATAAGAATAAAAATAAAAAAAAACAAAATAAGTAAACTAAGATAAAATAGTATCAGTATAAGCATGTGAAACAAAAATCAAATTATTCACAAACAAAATATAAGTTCAATAATTAAAAACTCAAATATTCAATTATTGAAAAATAAATCATAAATCCAATTTAAATAATAAAAACAAGTATTAAAACGAAATGAATGTAATAAAATATTTTAAGTAAAAGCTAATAAAAGACAATTAAATTACAAATCAAAAGAAGGAAAAGAAAAAGTTAATAATTCAAGAACAAATTATAATTCACAATATTATTATACTAAAATTTCTAGAAGAATTTCGATTTCATCATGATTAAAACTGAGAAGCCAAGATTTAGTCAAGTTTAAAAAAACATTTCTATTATGTAAAATTCGGATTGCATGTGGAAGTTTGTTAAATAATCTACCTGAAACTATGGAGTATGAATTTCGGAAATTTGTTGTGCGGAAATTAGGAATGTTAACTAACAGACTATTATTAATTCTTAAATTGTGATTACTAGAGATTCTAGAGTTTAAATATCCGCTCCGAACAAAATTTTTAAATTTTTAAAGTTTTAAAATAATACAAATGTCTAACAGGTAAGATTTTAAGACTCGAAAATAATTGAAATGTTGGATAGAAGCGATTCTTGTTACAAATATTTCTGATAATACATTTCTGAAGTATAAGTAGAGGGGATATTTTATTATAGTATGATCCTCCCCAGCAAGCAATACCATACTGTAATTTAGAATGAAATATTCCATAATAAATCATTTTTAAAGTGTTAGAAGAACATAGTTGCCTAAGTCGATAAAAGCTACATAAAGTAGATCGTAAATACTTTTTTAAAAACAATGAATGTTCAGCCCAACTCATATTATTGTCAAAAGTAACACCCAAGTATTTAAAGCTTTTCACTACTTCAATTTTGAAACAATTAACACTACAAAAAGAATCAACACAAAAGGAACGCTGAATAGCAATGGAAGAACAATTTTCATTAATTAATTTAAATTTACTACATTCAGACGCATAGAAAATTAAATCTAGGTCCGGATAATCTTGTTGAGATAAACTAAAAAACATCAATTTGGTTTTATTACTCACAACAAGCCTATGTTCTGAAAACCAACTTCTTAACACATTTAGATCGTGATTAATTTCTGCAACCATATTAAGGGGACTTAGCGAGGTATAACAACAGCCGATATCATCAGCAAAAGCAGTTAGTTTACCTTTAAAATTTTGATTGAAAAGAGAGTTAATATAAATCAAAAAAAGAATCGGTCCTAAAACTGACCCTTGTGGTACACCATGTTTAATAAACTGAGGCCTAGTTTTTTTATCACCAATATTAACCCTTTGCATTCTAAAGTTGAGATAGGAGTAGATAAATCCTTATGTAGAAATAATGTAAAAAATCCTAAATAAAAGTCCTATATAAATAGATTTATAAATAAATAAATAAAAATCATATTAATGATTATACCTCATAAATACCGAAACCCGAAATCCAATTTTCTTAAGGTTTTTTTATCAACCCATTGTCCCACAGATTTCCCTATTTATTGGAATTATTTAAATTCAATATTTTGTATAGGGTACTTCGTCTGCTTTTTTTTGATTATTGATGGCAATGTTTTAATGTCACGTTCTGTTAGTGTTGATTTTCGAATTCGATAGGTAACTTTAGAATTGTTTATTTCAAAAATTTTTAAACCGGTTTGTACTGTACTTTTTGATAAATTTAAATTTTTTGAAATTGAATTTTTACTTTTTTCATATTTTGCCAACTGGACGATTAAATTTCTAATTTTTTAACATTGTAATGGTCTACCACATGCCATGGTGATTAATTAATTGATATTAATATGCATTAAATGCAAATTAAATTCAAATCAATACTATAAATTACTCTATTCTTATGTTTTTCTCAATTGATAACGGTAATTACCTTCTTCCCTTTCTTCATTCCGCTCCACAAAGGTTTTTGTTGGTTTATGAGTATTGTTTTATGAATCAAATTAACTGTATATATTTTGTTGTTGACAATATGATGTAATCTTATTCGTAAAAGAAATAAAATATGCCTATCTGTTAAAAAACATCCAAGTAACACTAACTTAATGTTATATTATAAAAAACTCTGTAAAGAACACCTGAAAGAAGCAGAACTGGCTAAAAAGAAGAACTCAACAGAGTTCCGATTCAAAGTAGCAGAACACATCCTCCAGGAGAATCATAGCATTTCGAAAGAAGACATTGTAATGGTAAATTACATTAGAGATTCTAGGAAACTAGATTCAGCTGAAAGCATCGAAATTTACAAAACTAAAAATGACTCACTCCTAAATAAAGACCAAGGTAACGGATATTCTTCTTTATTTAAATTTTTAGTGAAATACAATAAAACGAATAACACCACCCCTACCTGTCACTCTAACGTCGGAAAAATTATTTCAAATACCAAAAATAAAAAAAATAAAAATATTTTTATTCAACCCCCTACCTGTGCTAATTCATTGGATAATAAACAACCATGCAGCTGCGAGAAACATCAAATTGTTACCTGTACGAATAAAATAAATAAGACAATTTTAGATTTCTTTCCTCAGTCGAGTACAAAACACTGAAGAAGTCTGCAAGTAGTAGACGAAATACGCGTATCTGTATGATGAGCATATCAGTAAAATTAAAGGGAAAATATTCGACTATTTTCACTGTTATCTGTAAAGAAGTTAAAGTTAAAATACGTCAGTGCAAAGACAATTATTATTCCAGACAGTTTAGCGAAAATAGAGGGAAAAGTAAAGCTGAGTGGAAAATTATAAACTCAATTTTAAATAAGATTTGTTCTTCTTCTGTTTACTCTTTGGAAATTAATTTTGAAATAGTATCTGATCCATCAATCTTAGCTAATCATTTTAATAAATTTTTTGTGAATACTTTTGATGAACTAGTAAATAATATAATTTCTATTAACGCACAATCTGAGAATTTTGTATCTAATTTATGTGAGGAACCTTTTCAGAGACATAGCCTCTTTTTTGAAACTATAACGTCTTTGGAAATGCGTAGACTCTATATGAGTCTTAAAATATCTAATTCTGCACCTAACGATTTTTTTTTCCAAAAATTTTTTGAAGAAGGTTTCGCTACTTATTGTTCAAGTCTTAAATTATGTTTTTAATTTCAGCGTTTATCAAAGCATTCTTTCGTGATGGGTTAAAAGTAGCTGAAGTAATTCCTCTTTCTAAAAAAGGAAATGTATTGAAATCTAATAACCACAGACCTATTTCTATACTGCCTGCTATTTCAAAAATTTTTGAGAAAGTTATTAAGTCCAGAATATTACAGTTTCTTGATAAAATTAAATTTTTTAGTTTTTTTTTTTTTTTTATATAATTCCAAGTCTATGGGATGAACACCCTAACTGCTTTTACACAGAGACTTGGAATACACAATCACATACAATAGCTTTTCTATAGAATTTTTTGGGTTATATCTACTAATTTAAATGTGGAAAACTATATCTATTGTAGAGTACTTCGCCTTCATAATAGCATAGTTCCATTTTATTTTTAGTGATAACCAAAACTCTCAACTATTTATCATTTATTTTATCCCAATGATGAAGGGTACTGGACCAGGTCGAAAATTCAGAAAGCATTATTTTGCCTTCATCGGGAATCGAACCTGGACCTTTCGGTTGAAAGGCAGGTGCTCTACCTACTGCACCACCCAGCGTGACGCACAATTTGGTTTTAGGAAAAAACGAAGTACCGAGGATGCACTTGTTGAAGTTTTGCAGTGAAATTTATGGTGGTATTAACAATGGTAATTTCTGTAGTGGTTTATTTATTGATATCGCTAAAGCGTTTGATACAGTCATGATTTACTATCAACTAAAATTTATAATCCGGGGTTTAGAAGTTTTATTTTTAATTGGTTAGAGTCATATCTTAATAATAGGAAGCAACGAGTCAAATTGAATGGAAAGTTCAGTGAGCTTCTTAGTATCAAGGTTGGTATACCCCAAGGTTTAGTATTAGGTCCTATTCTGTTTCTTATTTTTATTAATTCATTATTGCAACAACAGTTCAAGGGTATACCTACTGCTTTTTCATACAACAATAATAATCTACTTGAATTATGTTGCGATTTAAATTTTGACTTGGACCTAATTGGAAAATGGTTTTATGTTCATAAGTAATAAAACTAAAATTATGCAATTTAGATTTAATAATCGTCTCCTCGAGAATTTTAGTATTTTGTATCATTCTCCTGATTGTCCTAAATTTTTGTTTATTTCCTGTACAGTCTCTAAACTCTTTTGTCCTCTCTTCGCCTTGTAGTATTTATTGTTTTAATATTGATTGTAGATACGTTTAGGTACTTGGATGTTTTACTTGATAATAAACTGAATTGGTCTGCACATACTTGCTATTTAAATAATTATTTTAAAAATGTTTTGCGAAACATTTACCACTTAAATTTGTATTGTTCTTTAAAAGTTATGCTAATGATTTATTTTGCTCTATTCAGCTCTAAACTGCAATATGGAATTAGTTGCTGGGGTGGTTAATAAAATTCAACCTCTTCTAAACTAATGTAAACTAATGTTTAGGTAAACTAATGTTTTTTACAATTCTTTATACATATTTGACGTAAAGAAGTGTAAAATACAAGTAAACAACTCGTCGCCTCAATGCTAGTTTATGCCATACGCCAAAAGGTACTTTTCGAGTAAATCGACATTGAAGTGTAAGCTCTTATAAAAAAAAATTGGGCCGATAGATTTGTTTTATACAAACAAGATATATTATTTAAAGTTCTAAGATCAATATTTTGTATTAATTAGGTTGGCCCTTGTGTTAAAATTAAAAGTTATTTCAAAATTAATCAAAATGAAAAAATTTCAGTTTGTTCCATATCCACTTTTTTTCATCGATTTGTTCGTTTTGTATGACGTGGCACAAATAAATTTTGATGTAGAACAAATTAGCACCAAATCTAGTTTGTGCTTATGTACGACATGTCCCAATTTAACACGAATACTAATCTGAAATTCTGGTTGAATAAAACACAAAATTTATAAATTAAATAAATTTATTAATTTTTAATTATAAATATATTATATAATTATACCTATACGTATATATAAATAAAATCACAGCTTTTCTTCATAGCCTTTAAAAACTAAAATTACAAAAAAAATACTAAAATTAAAAAATAATTGGTTTTTTTTCACAGCTTTAACATATTAATTTAAAGTAAAATGAATTCTTATTCTTATTAGTTATAGATAATTTATACTTTTATTATTTATTCATTTTTAATAATGCACGAAAATATATTACATCTTCTTTAGGAATATATGGAAATAACTCTTTAATATCTTTAATTTTTTCTGTTGCAATTGCACGGGGTTGTAAAATTGGTAAACTATTTGTATATAAATTTTTAGGGGTTGGTAACTTTTTTTTTGATGGTTTTATATTTAAGGCGGCAGTTTTAAATTCTATTTCACGGAACGATGTTTTATATTTTATTGTAAAATTTCCAGGATTGTTTTTTTCGTATAAAAAGGTTTTTATTTGTAGAAATGGTACATGAGAATAATTTAATTTTGTTGAAGGAATTGAAAAATTCTTAAAATCAGTTTCGGTCATTTGCAAAATGTGCAGATTGATGTTTTTGGTATTCATTTTTTTTAATAATTTAACCAAATGAAGTGGACTGTTAATTTCAACGTTTTTAAAAAAACGATCTATAGCCGAATGTACACAATCTACTTCTTGAATACAAGAATGACCCGGCTCAGAAAACTTTTGAACTAATATATCTAAATTAGCATTTGTATGCAAAAATATGTTTAGTGCAGTAGTATTAATTTTGTTCCTATTTTGTGGGATGCAGGAGTCACTCCACAATGTAATATTTCTTACTTCCGGAAAATCTTTTAACATCTGGTTTAGAATTTTAACTAGCGCACTGGCGATGTCATTACCCGCACGTCCACTATGTGCCTCCGTCCATATTGCGCAATAAGTAATTTTCTTTTTGTTGGCCATAATGGCAGTACCAGTCAGATTGTAAGTATTCAATTTACTTTTGTAATAGAAGCTAGATGCATTGCCTTTAGGTAAACCTTTAACCTTTTCTAAATCATAACAAAGAATACAATGTTGAGGATCAATATTTGTACGGTCGATATCACGCTCAGCCTTACATGAGCGTTTTTCATTAATGTGGTTGTCATAGATTAAATTTTCAGCCTCAGTTGGTTGTGTTTTCTGACTATACAAGAAACATTTATCGCATATGTCCTTTCTTGGTTTATGAAATGCTATGTTGTATTGTGTGTTAAATATGTTCCGGTACATACTTAATTTTACGGGCTTTTCATTTTTTTCCAAATATAGTTGATACATTTTAGCCACACTTAAATCACTTTCAAGATACATCTTTTGTGTGGTTGATCGGCAATAATGGGAATCAACCAACTTGAAACTTTCAATATGAGCTTTTACAGCATTTATTTGCTCCAATGGAATAGCAGTTTTAACATTTTTGCCTCTTGTAAATGGCAGAGGTATTCCTGTCTCTTGATCAGTTTTGTTTTCCAAACAATAATATCCCCTTTGTTTCGATATTGAGAGAGTATTTAAGAAAAATCTTCTACAAACTCGAATTATGTTTTTTTCTTGGTTTTGTAGAAAATAGTTGTACGAAAATGATTTTTTTGTAGATTCTTGAATCCTGCGTCGTGAAACATTTTTTCGTTTAATAAATTTATTGTAAAATTTTGATTTTTCTTCATCAGACACACTCCAAAATCGTTGAAATATTTCTTTTCTATTATTTTCTGTGAAGTTTTTTGTGCACAGATAAAAACAAGTGTGGTTGCATGGTAGTTTAATGGATTTTGGTGCAACTTCAATATTTTTCCAATTTAAATATCCTTTACCAGACTCTCGCATTTTCTTTTTAATATTTCGTTTCCAGAGTTCATGATTAATTTTTCTTTTTTTTGTTACCTTTGGTATTGGTGAGGAATTTTCTGAATCTAAAGTTGAATAGTTTTTTAAAAATTAAATAGAAAAAATAATTATATTGTCTTACTATTAAAACTAGAGTTTGATGGTAAATCTCTTAATTCTGTTATCGGTATAGTTTTGGGTGAATTATCGTTATCTCCTTCATTGAAATCTACATTATTGAAATTTAAGTAAAATAAATTAATACCCTAATGTAATTGCTTACCAATCATGTAGTATTTTTCTTTATACTGTGTCTTATCACCAGGCTTAAAACTGGGATCCTTGATAGTATCGTCACCTACAAAAAAATTCAAAATAAATATAAGAAAATTCCAAATATGGTTAAGTATTATAAGTATATAATTACTTGCAAAGTCTGAACGTGATGATAGCAAACTATTGAGATCTTCTTCTTCATTTTGCACCACACTAGAGTAATTTAAGCTTTTTCTTAAGTTTTCATTAAATGTTGAATCCGAATCTACACCTTCAAAAATTTCTCGTTCCAGTCTAAAATATTACATTTTTGTTAAAATTATTTAAAATGAATTTTATTATACAAATTACCTTAATATATCAGAAGAGATAGAAGGTATTGGCGATTCATCATGAGAGGCAAATGACATAACTTGTGATTGTATTCTAAAATTTTAAAATCTATTAATTTAACATTGAATAATAAAAAAAGTTTTATAACGTACCTAATTCTTTTTGATTTTTTTTTTGAAAAATTCATTTCACATGCGCGAATGATACTACATCGACGGTGTGTAGTCGACTGAATCAACACTTAAAATGCAACTCTTATATATAAAAACAAAACAATTTCATTACAGTTAATATAAACGTGGAACAAACTTGTTCGAACAAGTATTAATTTCATTTGTGTGCCATGTTCATTAGAAATGTATTAAAATTTTAGTTTTTGTATACACGTGGAACAAACTTGTTCGATCATGTTGTAATTTAATTTTTGCCATGTATGCTAACATAAAGCATTGATATTTTGATTTTTTATTGCATCTTGTATTCACGTGGCACAAAGTTGAACGAAATAATTGTAATTTCTTATTTGTACCATATC
The DNA here is from genome assembly GCA_963942445.1 of Argyra leucocephala. Lineage (NCBI taxonomy): Eukaryota > Metazoa > Arthropoda > Insecta > Diptera > Dolichopodidae > Argyra > Argyra leucocephala. Next base: position 120,565,859 of record OZ012681.1, on the reverse strand, counting down.
CATAGCACACCAACTTTATACATTATATATTTATATGAACGTGGAACATTTTAGATCTAACTCAATAATAATGAATATTTGATCCATGTCAATTACTGAATTTTATGGACCAAACAAGCACGGATAAAAATATTTCTCACAAATGTATGAAAATACTGGGCTATATCCAAACATTTGGCGTATGTCACAATTTGCACTTACAAATCGATAAAAATGTGGATATGGAACAAACTAACAAGGGCGTATCTCAGTAACTAGGAGAGATATGAGAAATCTGATTACAGATTCTGAAAGAGCATGTTCTGAAACCCCTGAAACTACCGTTAGGTTCAAAATGACCAAAGTGGCGTATGGCACAAATAAGCACTGAGGCGACGAACTGTAAACAATGGTAAACAACTGTAAATTACTCTAAAATTATTTTTTATTTTTGATAGTTAGACAAAAATTTTGAAAGCATTTCATTTTAAACTATTAGTACAAAAAGTACTAATCTAGTTCTAATGGATTATGTACCTACATTAATTTATAAATGTTTTAATTAATCTGCGAAAGAAATTTGTAGTTTAATGAAAAATATTCATTAACATAACGAACAAATTATAGATGAATAAAGATTAGTATTAATGTATGAAACAACGACAAAAAAATTTTTTTGTCTCAATGAGCATATATTCATCGGCTTAATTAATATTTCGTTAATACAATTAATTTTTTCTTATATTTACTTACCAATTTTTTTAAGTGCCTTTGTTCCCATTCTTTTTCCATTTGTTCATGTTTTGTGTCATCTATAAATCTTTACTTTCTTTAATTATTTTTTTTATAGTATTTCAATATTTAATCAAAATAATCCGATGTATTTAAAAAAAGTTAGGTTAATTTCTAACATTTCTAAATCTTTTAGTAGATCTTCTTCGAATTTAACGTTTTCTTTAGTTGGATTTAATTTTCATTTAAATGCTTGTTAATAATATTGATTTAAAAGAGCAACTGATTTAAAAAAATTACAATTAAAATTAACAAAACGTTAACTTCAAAAAAATATATACATATAGTGTTTTCAAATTTCGCAAAATATAATATGTTAATTTTTAGCTGAAAATGACATAATACACTCATCCCTCGATTTACGGAAGCGTTTCCGTTCCCGAAAAGTTGTCCCTAAATCGAAATTCCGTATATCGAGTTTTTTTTTTTAAATATGTATATGGAATTATGTACATAAGGTGTACAAATGTTGTTATATGTACTATATACCTACCAATTATGTATGTACTATGCAAATATTTTATAAATTTTCATTTTCAATAAGAAAGAAAACATTCACAAATCCAGAATTATTTAATGGAAACACGATCTTGCACCTCGTTCTCTGTAGCAGAAATCAGTTGTTTAAAAGTTCTACGCAAATAGTAAGCTTTGAATGTAAATATCGCGCCTCGATCCATTGGGTGAATCAAAGCTGTAGTATTTTAGTGAGGTACTCAATCCTCACATTATCAGACAATTCAAACAAGTTCACAGAATGCCCTTGAGCATTTTCCATTAACAACAACACCTTATTGACAAGGTTTTTCTCAAGCAAATATAATTTCATTTCGGGACAAAAGTAATTTTTTAACCAATTCTCGAATAAGCTTGAAGTCATCAAAGCTTTTTTATTGGAACTCCAAAAACAGGCAAAGAGAGTTTATTACATCCTTTGAAAGCTCGTGAATTTTCGGACAGATAAATCAAGTGTGGCTTTAACTTCAAACCCCCAGCAGCATTGCCTCCAAGAACAAATGTTAAACGCTCTTTTGTCACTTTGGATCCTTGGTATAGACTTTTCATCCACAAAAATAAAAGTTCTATCAGGAATACGTTTCCAATAGAGGCCAGTTTTATCAACGTTGAAAAACTGTTCCGGAACGTATTTTCCTTTTTCAATAATATTTTTTCAAAATGTTGTAATATTCACGAGCTGCTGTAATATCAGCACATCGACCTTCATAATACAAAACAATTTTGTGACTACGTTACGTAGTACGTGACTACAAATATTAATTTTTGCTTACAAAAACGTATGAGAAAACAGATCGCATCGCCTAATACGATTATGCTTATAAATTATTGCGTACATAAATAAAAAAAGCCTATTTTTTCTAGGATTTCTTTAAAAAAAAAATTTAGGATTTTTCTATTTTCCGTAAATAGAGTTTTCTTCCGTAAACAGAGACCTTTATTTTTAGTTTTTCAATTCCGTAAAAAGAGTTTCCGTAAAACGAGGGATGGGTGTAATTAATAAGACAATGTATTTATGAGAGAGAAAGAGAAAGCTATACCAAGCTGCCAACTTATAATTTTTAATATTTATGCGAAATACAAAAAATACTATCAAAAATTTTGACAATGATTGATGCATAAAGAATATAGATTATAAGGTTAGATATCTTAATAAATTATAAGGTAGGTTCTTAGCTAATTATGATTCCAATTATTTCTTGATCATAATCACTTCATATTCATAAGTTTTCGTAACGTAGACGTAACTTTGACGTTTACTAACATTTGACGTTTACTTTGCCAATACTTTGCCTACTGGACGATTAAATTCTAATTTCTTCACATGGTCATGGTCTACCACATACCATAATTCATTAATCACATAATCGATACCATAAATTACTCTATTCTTATTTTTTTGTCAATTGATAACGGTAATTACGTTCTTATCTTTCTTCATTCCGCTTCTGTATATAGAATTAATTGTATATATTTTTTGTTTACTATATTTTGTCTATATATTAAATAAGTCAATTTCGTAAAGTTAATTTCTATAATATTATAACTCTTGTTTTCCAAAAAGTGTAGAAAAATATTGAAATACAATATTATTAGCTAATAAAAATAGTCTATAAAAAATTTTGTATTAAAAAAAATGTAGGTGTATTAAAAGTAGTTTAGGTGCGTATTATTTTACTTTCTTTGGGTTGATTATTAGTTTTTCAGGGGTTATTATTACATGCCACTATTTCATTTGACTGAATTTCATTTGCCTGAATTTATTTACCTGCATTTCATTTGACTGGTTATATATTCATAATAAAAATTTCAAGTAACAAATTTTTATCAATCAACCAGTATCAAAACTACATCTTCTACGTGACTGATGGAAAGTGCCAATTTCAAGAAATTGAACACCCTCTAGCAAAAAAAGTGTTCTGGGTCCAATCTCACAAGACCCTTGAAAAAAAGTTTTTCTTTTGTTTTTTTTTAACTTGTCTAGACTACAACGGTTCACAAGCATGATGCAAACAAGAGGTTCGGGAGTCCCAAGTGTCTGGGCCGAAGACCTTGAATGTTTTTTTTTTTAAATTCTGGAAAAAGGAGTTATCCTCTGTTTCGTATGTATATAAAAATAACTTATATAAATATTCTGTAAAAAGCGTATAACTTTGATTTTGAATCGAAGCTTAGAATCTCACCTAATTCAGAACCTGCCGAAACAAGGGCTAAATGATTTCCAAAATTTATTAATTTTATAATTTAAATTAATTACGAATCAATTTAAGTATAAAAAACATATTTTTGGTTATTTTTTGTCCCAGAGTTTTGGTCCCGGCTTCCGGACCGTCGGACTAATCCGAAAATTTGTTAAAAATTATTTATTATACATTGATGTTTTATAATAATTTTTAATAACTTTTTTCAAAAAAATACAATTTAAACACATGATATAGAGCTTCGGGGCCAATTCCTGGGACTACGGATCTATTGCCTTCATCATATTTAAAGGTCCCTGTACGGATAACAAAAAAAAATGCAAGTTAAAAAAATCAAAAAATGTTTTCAAGGACTTTGTGAGACGGGACCCGGCCTATTTTTGCTTGAGGCTGTTCAATTATTTGGACTTGATATCCGTTGATTGATAAGAACTGCATGAAATTTTTATTATGAATTCTTATCATATCCATTCAAATAAAAAGCAGGCAAATGAAAATACAGGAAAATGAAAATGCAGGCAAATTGCAAAAAAACAGGCAAATGAAAATGCAGGAAAATGAAATACAGGCAAATGACACTCTCCCATTTTCAGCTTATCCATTATACTCATCTAGTCTTTCTCTTTCATTTTCTTCTTCATAATATTTTCTATTTCATCATAATTTGTGACATTAAAATACTTTTATATATTTTTCTTGTATTTATTTATTATATTTATTAAAAAAAAAAAAACAATTTTATTAAAAAAAAAAAAACAATAAAATTAACAACAGAATATATCAATTTTAACAAAAGAGTAAGCAAACAACAATTTATTAACAATTTTTGTAAATTTATTTAATTTTAAAAAATATATTATTTGGTATACCTATTCAGTTTCCATTTTTAATTTTTCCATTAAAAATCAGAATTCTAATCAAATAAAATAGACGAAAATATAAAAATAAAAATAAAAAAACAAAAACACAAAAACACAAAAACAAACTAATAAACATTATATTATGTTTGTATAAATGTGTATTTGTATTTGTTTTTAATTCACAAGAGTTTATTGCAATTGCAATTTTTAGAAAACAAACTACAAATAAAAATAATGAAAATAGAAACAATAAATAATGAATAAAAAAAAAAAATCCTAAAGCGTTTTTAGAATTTTTTTTTATTTTATTTTTTCTCATTTCGGCTCAAAAGAAATATTAAAGTTAACTTTTTGAAAATAAATAAATAAAAATGGCGAACAAATAGAAAAAATTCATTTTACATTTTTTTTCATCCTTTTTTTTTATTATTTTGTTATGTTTTGTTTATTTCAATTGTATTTTAATGTATATGGGCAGATGTATGTGCATGAATATTATAGTTTAGGTCAATTTCTCGGTCAGCATAATATAGAGCTCTTCTCCTCTAGTCTTATAATCTTTAACAAAAAAAAAAAAAATTGCTTCATTTTTTTCTACAGAAGGGCTGGCTGTATTTTTTTGTGTAGTACACATTTTATATTGGGTTTTTTCTTCATGAGTGAAGTCAGCCATTCCACACTATTTGTATGGTATACCTATACTGATAGTAGAATTTTTTTGTTTTTTTTTTGTTAGTAGAAAAATATAATTGCATATATGGAGGAGTCTATATATATATATATATATATATATATATATATACAACCTATGTGGAATTTGAAAGTTTAAAAAAAAATAATGGAACAACTAAAATTTTAGTTTATATTTACAACTATGTACAAGTAAATAGGATATAAATATTTTTTAGAAACAAATAATAATATTAGCCTTCTAACAAACTGATACTAGTTTTCAATAGATCTGACCAGTCGCAAAGAATATGCCTCATATCTGGGTGAGTGTCAAAATCTTAGCAGGTTCGCAGATTATTAGTAATGACAAGTCCCAGTCGTATTGTGTGTTTGTTAAGCAAAATGTGATCTATCAGTGATAGTTTACCTATTATCGTACTAATCTTCCTTCTGTTAGATAAGCTGGAGCGATTTTTTTGTTTTTCGTTAATTATTTTTTGACCGTAATTACCTTGAATCTTTACAAGAACTAATCTTATGCCATTCAGAGTTCAATTGTCTTCTGGTAACAAAAAAAATTTCTTTTTTATTGATATTATTTAACGAATTTTAATTTAAGTGTTATTTAAAGTCAAATTTAATTAAAAAAAATTCATATTTTTGATTAAAATAAAAATACACGAGTATATTACGATAAAAAAAAATTATCAACATAACTTATACGAAATTTTTGTATGTATTGTGGCTCATTGTGGGTAATTGTGGGTAATTGTGGGTAATTGTGGCTCATTAAGGCTCATTGTGGTTTTTAACCTAGTAGAAGTCTCAAATTCCATTTTCAGGATATCTACAGATTTTATCACAACTAGGGGCATGTTCTGGGTAGAGGTAATAATTCGTGCTTAGTATATTGCGATAAAAAAAATTATCAACATATCTTATATCAAATTTTTTATGTATTGTGGCTTATTGTTGCTCATTGTGGGTCAATGTGGATCATTGTGGGCCATTGTGGCTCATTGTGGCTCATTATGGCTTATTGTGGCTTATTGTGGCTCATTGTGGCTCATTGTGGTTTTATAACCTAGTAGAAGTCTCAAATGTCATTTTCAGAATATCTACATATTTTATCACAACTAGGGGTATGGTCTGAGTAGAGGTGATTGATAATGATTCGTGATTATGATATAATGAAACCGATCACTACGAATCCACACGTGGTCTAATTTTGCAATATGACTGTCCGCCTGTTTAAAATCACTATAACTAACTATCAATCACCAGCATTTATACATTATTGTTATTTATTTTATATTTGTACAGTATTTATCCAAAAAGGATACAAATGTCTTATTTACATTATCAGAACTGTATTTTTATTTATGGCGACTAGAATAGTTCACAATGTAGAGTGTAAATAAAAACAATAACAAATCTTCAAATTTGTTTCATATTATAGTTTATTTATTTATTTATTTTTTTTTTTTTGAAAATATACTCCCAATTAGAAAAATACTAGGTTAGCTTTTTCCTAGTTAATAAAATTGAATGAAATATGAAATACAAGTAAATAAATAAATACAATATTGTATAAGGTAAAAAAAATATGAAAAAAGTAAATAAATGTTTGATATTGCATTCCGATTGTATTTCAGTTGCCATGCTCTGTACTGCTATCCAAAATCAGTGTTTTAGTACATTAAAATAAAAGTATATTGTTAAGATGAGCTTAGTTTTGGTTTAGTTTGTATTCTAAAACAACAAAATAAATAATTTTGTATTCAACAATTAATATTTTAAAATTTTATATGCATTAAAGTTTGAATATTATTGAAACAATATCACAATCCAACATTGAGTTAGGAATCAGTTTATATAATAGTAGGTATAGCTATGTCAGGCCTACCTTAAGCGATTATAAGATATAACAAAATGTTTCTATACCGCATAGTTATTATTATTAATGTTACTGACCATAATTAATCTATACCTGCACAATAACAATTGATATTCCGATATAAAACCCAAAAACACCGATAAATAGATCTTGTTTGTTTATGTAAAATATAAATAAGTGCATTAATTTTTAGTTATTTAAAACCAATCGAAATGAAATATTTTTTTCTTGGTTCTGAATGAAATAGTGGACAAAAATAAAATACTCAAGAATCTTTAAGTACAATAATTTCATATATCTTCTCACAAAAACATTAATTTCAACTAACAATCGCTCATTATTGTTTGTATAAATTTAAATCAAAGTAAAATAATTTATTTATAAGTTAAAAATATAAATTGAACTTTTTCTAAAATAATTTAATATTGTTAAAAAATAATCGAATAAATTAGGATTTATTATATAACAGTTCAATTCATTATATTTTAATAGGAGCTTGCGCAAAAAACCAAACCAATCAGAACAAAAATGAAAAATCAGGTTTTCACTTTATATTTTTATATAATATTATTTTAAATATTTTTCTCTATACTCAACTCATTGATTCGGATATGAGTTTTCAATAATACTTATACATACACATATATAACGGTATGCGATAAAAAAATTGTTATATTGGAAAAGCTCAAAATAAATCGAAGTATTGGTGAATTATTGATGAATGTTTGTTTATTTTTTTTTTTTTTTATTATAGAGAAAAATAGAAAAAAGGAGTATTTTAAGGTGGTTCTTATATTTAAAATTGATTATGAGCAGTAAATATTTTGTATGCGCAATATTTTGAATATTTCAAGTTAAATATATTTTATAATAATTTTTTTTTTTAGTATAGGCAGTAATTATTTTATTTTGTAATTTCAAAATTTCATTGTTTATTTGATTGTTATTTTCTTTTTCTCAAATGAGCTCAGCCACTCGTATAGAGTGTATAATATAATAATATAAATATATAATAATGTATGTGCAAGCAAATACATAATATACATATTTAATTTAAAATATTGTAATAAGGATTCCAAATAATTATACCGTATTCTAAAATTGGTCTTACCATGAGATACATATAACGCTTTAAGCGTATATGGATTTCTAAAATCGATAGAGTTTCGCTTAATAAAATCCAGCATTTTATTAGTCTTTGCGATTATGTAATCTACATGATATTTGAAGGCAAATTTTTGATCGAAATAAACCCCCAGATCTTTTATATTATTTGATCTATTTAAAATTTATAGTATAGTCAAATGTTATGGGTGATAATTTTCTAAAATACGACTTCACGGTACACTTGCTATAGTTTAGGTCTAAACCATTAATTAAACACCAGTCATAAAATGTATTCAAGTCATATTGCATTGCTGTACAATCATGTAAAGATGATATTTTTGAGAAAATTTTAGCATCATCGGCAAAAAATGAGATATGAGCAAATTTTAGTAATATATCACTTATGCGTGGGTCCCAAATGATCTCCCTGCGGTACTCCCTCTTCTACAGGAAAATTGTATGAGGAAAAATTGCTGATCTTTACATATTACACTCTGTTTCTTAGATAAGATTCAAACCAGGCAAGTATATTAGAGTGAAATCCTAAGCTCTCCAGTTTTGAATAGTTTACAAAAGAAGCAAGATTTGTAGTAGTAGATCTTTTTGTAGTAAAACCGTGTTGATTATTCGAAATTTTATTTTTAATTAGAAATTTTAATCTGTCATTAATCAATGCTTCAATGCTATTTTTGGTAAACAAGATAGTTTAGGTAAATCGGTCTGTAATTTTTTATATTATTTATTGGGCCGGATTTGTGAATTGGTGTGATGCTGAATAATTTGTCGAGAAAACCACCACTGTTGAGAGGGTAGTTAAATATTATTGTTAACGGAACATCTAAAGCAAGACAATTTTTCCCTCAAATAGGTGGTATGCCATCGGAGCCACTGCTTTTGTTCCCATCGAGTTTACTAACATACAAGTTGTAGTGTCGAGTTTATCACATATAATTACGATAAAGGAAGCGGTTTAAAAAGCATTTTCGAGTCTTAACCAATTACGGTTGAACCATTTAGGATGATTTGACGATACAGTTTTTTTTTTCGGAACAAACATTTCTATCGAATTGGTTATCACATTAATAAAGACATTATATATCGAGTATAATCAAGAACTTAACAAATCAGTCGGAACAACAAAACAAACCAATTAAAGATAAAAATGGTGCGCTCATCACAAACTTAGAGGATCAATTAAAGAGATGGAGAGAACATTTCCAAGAACTGAGCAACGAAGAAAGTACAAATAATGAAGCAGACATAAGAAATAGAGACAATGCAAATATCTACCCAACTGAGGGACTGCCAATATCTACTCAAGCTCCAAATATAGAAGAAATCAAAGCTACAATCAATATCCTGAAGCACAACAAAGCAATAGGTGAAGATGGAATTCCAGCAGAAATAGCCAAACTGGACCCGGACTTATTCGCAAAAACAATTGAACCCCACATCAGGAAAGCATGGATAGAGGAGAATATACCACCATCATGGAAGAAAGGAATGATTGTCAAGATACCTAAGAAAGGAGACTTGGCAAATTGCAGCAACTGAAGAGGAATCACGGTTCTAAATACTATTCATAAGATAATAGCAATTATTATAAAGAAAAGATTAGAAGAAGTACTAGAACCAATACTACGGAAAGAGCAGGCAGGTTTCAGACCAAACCGAAGCTGTGTAATCAAAGCTACTTTACTGGTCATAGGCAAATACTTTACTGGTCATAGTTGAACAATCAGTAGAATGGAATGCCCCACTATATCTACTATTCATAGATTTTAAGAAAGCATTCGACACAGTCAAGAGATGCGAAATATGGAGAACACTTACAAAGAAGGGAGTTCCTAAAAAAATCATCAACATCATCAAAGCGATGTATGAAGATGCAGAGACAACAGCTCAACACAGAGGTAAGATCAGTGATCCATTCTACACCAATATAGAAGTTAGACAAGGATGTCCACTATCTCCACTTCTCTTCAACACAATACTAGACGACATTCTAAGAGAAGCTTGCACTGGAATAAACGGAATAGAATGGGATCTCTTCGGAAACTTAGAAGACTTAGATTACGCAGATGATGTATGCCTCATATCAAAAAATCAAAGGGACCTACAGAACAAAGTCAACAGATTACAGGAAGAAGTAAAGAAATCGGGACTGGAATTAAATATCGAGAAAACCAAAGCAATGAGGACAAACAATAGTTATAGTGAGCCAATAACAGTGAGTGGACAACAGATAGAATACGTAGAAGAATTCAACTACCTGGGGAGCATTATAACATCAAGAGGAGGTGCAACAGAAGATGTCAACAGCCGTATAAATAAGGCAAGAAGAACATTTGGGAGCCATGAAGATATGGCGGAGCAACCAAATATCGAGAACAACAAAGCTAACAATATTCAGAGCATGTGTTAAGTCAACAATAATATATGGCAGTGAAACATGGCTCACTTCGGTCAGAATCAAACAGAAACTACAAGTATTCATCAACAAGTGCTTGAGAATTATATGCAGAATATTCTGGCCGGCAAGAATTAGCAACGAGGATTTATGGATGATAACTGGAGAAGAACCTATCAACAGACAGATAAATAGGAAAAAATGGAAATGGATAAGTCATACACTAAGGAAATCAGAAAGTGATATAGCAAGAAGAGCTCTAGAGTGGAATCCACAAGGACAAAGGAGACCCGGCAGACCATACAACACATGGAGACGCACAATCGATCAAGAATTAACAGTCAACAATTATACCTGGGACGATATTAAGGAAGTAGTACTGAACAGAGAGGAATGAAGGTTCACTATCGAAGCCCTATGCTACCACGCGGAGTAAAAGGAGAAAAAAAAAAAACAAAAAAAAAAATATCGAGTAGGCCAACCGGTTCCAAGATGATGTCCCAGTTTACACTTTGCAAAAATATATTTAATGAATTGTAATTAATATTATTGTAATCATATTGAAAACTGTTTGAAATTATATTCTTGCAAAAGCTTACAATTTTAATTTCAATTTCTAGTGCAATGTGATGCATATCGCTAGGACAATTATTTTCATAAATATTAAATAATAAATCGTTACTCAAAAATACTAAATCTAATAGTCTACACAAAAAGTTTTGATATTTATTTATTTGAATCAAATCTAAACTTAATAGTATACATACATTATATGTACATTATATTGACACTATATGACCGCATCTAAATTCAAATATAATCAACTACAAAGTAGAATTCAAATTCAAAATTGAACTGTAAATTGTTTTCAGCGAGTTGACTCATTGTATATGGAATTTTAGATCTACCAGTTAATGCCGTTGAAACCATTTGACAAAATAGCATTTATAAATATAAAGCATTTGACAAATAGAGTCGTCACAACATAATACAGTAGTGAATAGAGTAAAGAATTTATGTTTAGTTATGAATATAAAATATTTTACAAATTAGTTTAAGTCAATTCAAACACAGATTGAAAGGAGGATGGTAAAATGGAAGGAGGATAATTACGAACGAAGGTGTATGTTCGTCTTGAATTTGTTTAGGTCATAAATATAAAATTTGTCATGTTTTGGGAACACATAAGATGGAATTTGGTTCCACATTCGGGATGTTGAAGTTATAAACGAATTTCCATAACTTGTCTTTTGCCATCTAGGGATTTCAATGGTGTAAGGATGAGCACATGCTGCCCTTCGTGTTTCGCGGGGGAAACGCTTAAGTGAAGGTAATATAGATTTAATTTCCACTGAGCATGTGCCGATGCCTACGAGATATCTATAAAAAAGTGAGAGAGCTCCGACTATACGACGATGTCCAAGAGGAGCAAGAACATATCTTACATATTAGATGTTCTAGCTATTAGACAGCATCATGATTTAACTCTACACGTTTGTAATATGCATTTGACGAACACAAAATAACAAAAGTGTTTTTTTTAATTACAAAACTGTCTTCATAGATCATTTTTTTTTTTTCAGATACAAGAAAATCATCAAAAGAGTCTTCTACTTCTGTTCTTGTACCGGGGAAGAACGAAGTGAAGGACTGTGCCAACTTTAAAGCACTAAAAACTTCCATCCGTTTGTTAAAATTAAAACTAGTCTCTATTCTTCTGTAGGCACGAAAAAAGCTTAAGTAATACCCGGGTAACTCCCCTTTTTGTCATATATTTTGTTTATAAAAACATTATAAGAAAATTTTTTATAAAAATGCAGTTATCTCTTTATGAAAAAAAACCACAGAATTATATTTTATTATTCTCAGTAGGCATTTATTTGAACTTGATGCAATGATTTGCTAATTAAATTAGTGTTATTTGAAACGTTATAGAAGGATTGTGCACGTATTTTTTTATAAAAATTTTAATTGTGATAATATATTTTCTGATTAAACATTTTGGTGAGTAAATTATATAATTTTATTTTGATAATAATTAAACACTTATAAACAAACAATTATGAATGCATTAAATTTAATTACTAGTGTCTTAATTAATAATTATTATTTCTGAAAATGGGTTATCTAAATATTATTTTTTTAGTGAAAATGGCAGTTGAAAAACAAATTTTAACCAAATGTCTTTTGAACAGCAACAACAATATTTCAAAGAGCTTTATGACTGTGGTAGTGATTCAAGTGAGTATAAGAATGCTGATGATGAAGAATATTTACCTCCAATTGCTTCCAATGAAATTAATGAGGCTTCTGATGTTGACGATTTGTATGATCAAAATAATAATGAAATTGTTAAAATCAATTGGGATCTTGAAAGTGGATTGTCAGACGATGATGATGCAGCTGTACTTCGTGAATTAGAATCTGAACAGGTAAATCAAACATCAAATTCAAATAGCACGTTTTTTTGTGGAAAAGATAAAACTATTTGGAAAGGTGATCCCACCACTCACTTTGAAAATAGCAACATGTGTTGTTGCAATATTTTGAGTCAAAAAGTAGGTCTAGCAAATAGAGCTAAAACATTGTCTATTTTAGAAACCTTTAAATGCTTTTTTGATAACAATATGTGCTCCATAATTATAAAAGAAACGAACCGTAAAGAAAAAGCAGTATATGCAGAAAAAGGTAAATTTGGAAGGAGCTTACTTTAAACGAATTTGATGCTTGTCTTGGAATTTTAATTACTGCTGGAGTACATCATACGAATAAAGAACATGTAGAAGAGATGTGGAAGTCAGATTAGTATCCATTTTATCGTGCTGCAATGGGATCTAAGCGTTTTCGGGAAGTAATGAGGTTTCTGCGATTTGATAATGTAAATACTAGATCGAATCGTTTACTGAATGATAAAGCAGCTGCTATTTCAGATTTGTTCATCATGTTGAATGCAAATTTATGTGCAAACTACATTCCGTCCAATTGCATTACAATTGATGAACAACTTTTTCCGTTTAGAGGGCGTACTAGATTTACCCAATATATATCTTCAAAACCTGCAGAGTGTGGAATAAAAGTTTGATGCACCTTTCGATTCAAAAACTGCATATCCTTTGCAAGGTCAAAGTTATAAAGGTAAAGAAGGTAGAATCCGCGAAGTAAACCAAGGCGAGTGAGCTGTAATGGACTTATGTGCCAAATATCAAAATACCGATAGAAATATTACATGTGATAACTTTTTCACCAGTTTGCCTCTCGCTCGATATTTGAAAGCTGCAAATTTATCCATTGTAGGTACCTCAAAAAAAAAAATAAACCTTATGTTCCTACCGAAATGAAAGCTAGTAAAACTCGTGAAATTTATTCATCGTTATTTGGGTTTACTGCTGATAATCTTATGATGTCCTCATTTGCACCAAAGAAAGACAAAGCAGTTATATTGCTGTCTACTGTACATTGCAATAAAGCTGCGTCATCGGATTTCAAACGAAAACCGGAGGTTATTCTGTACTATAACAGCACAAAAGGTGGGGTTGAGACTATGGATAAAATGCTATTTTTTTCATCATAATTGATATAGCAGCTCTAGCACCCTATATTTGTTTTCACGAAAATAATCCTACTTGGAATAAAACAACCAGAGCACGTCGAATGTTTTTGAAAGATCTCGGGAAGGAATTGGTAATGCCAGAAATAAATACACGAACGAATACGTCAACTGCATACCGAAATTTTACCACTAAGCTGGCAATTGAATCTTTGTTAGCGAGACCAATCAGCATACCCCCAATTTCTCATGTCAAACCTGCAAGACATTGTACTGGTCGTATACCAATTGTTGGAAACTGCAATGCTTGTCTTAGTACACCAAGTAAAAAACGACGCAAAACAAGAAAATCTTGCGGAGATTGTAACGTTCCAGTGTGCGATGAACATTCGCTTACTATTACTAAATGTTGAAATTGTAATTAAGAAAAATAAAAATTATGTTATTTAAAAATATATTTTATTTTTTTTTATTTAGATACAAAAAACTATTTTTAAAAACAACCTTATATTCCACATATTTTCCTAATTTTCATTATAATTTCTATGGGTACCTAGGTACCATGGGTGCCTCTAAGGAGATGTATTTTTTAAGACTCAAAATATATCTACGATAACGCTACCCTAGTAAAAAACAATTAAATAATGTATGTTTAACAACTTGATAGAGGCATACCTAAAATGGCAAATAAAACAAGTTAGTCTAACAAAAAATAATTAAATAAATGATCCGAAAATTACCCGGGTACCACAGGTACACACACAAACATTAAGACTAACAATTAATACAATTTTGGCTCTATTATTTCAGATATCTTTGATCAAACAAAATTCAATTAGGAATTATTGTAAAATAAAAGATTTGAGAAAAAAGATAAAATATATGAATATCAGCATTGCCAACAAACCATGGGGCATTGACAATGTTTCGCAATACTTTGTTTTTGAACGTTTGGATAGTTTGAATATGTAGTTGTTTAGCACAACCCCATATTTGAATACCGTATGCCCAGACTGGCTTTAGTAGATAGCTCATAGATCATAGAACTAAAAATAATACTTTAAAATCCATATAGACGGATAAATATTTAAAAAAATACTATTTTATTCCATTTCCAATTCCATATTTTTTAATTCAACAATACGTTATTTTTCTTCTATTGACTATCTTATATTCAAATATCTATCATAGAAAATACATTTATAATAATTAAGATTTAAAAAGAAAAAAAAACTAAATCTAAAAATTTCATTCCATAAATTGCATTCTCGAAAATAATACTGTGTTGTGATAAATTTTACAAAAAAAAAAAAAAAAAAAACAAACAAACACAAACAAAATGAAAGTAGCAAAAATAAAAATAGTTGAACTCATTCATTCATATTTACCTTAGAGTCTAAGAATTGAAATTGAGAAAATTATTAAGATGGAAAATAAAAAAAACAAAAAAAAAAAATATAAATATATAGAGCAACATTAGTAGAATCTATACTTAACATAAATATTTAATAACAAAAAAAAAACAAAAAAAATTAACATAAAAACAAAAAAAATAAAATAATAAGAAAAACTTTAAGTAATAAAACGAAATTAAAATAAGTCTCTTGAGAAATTTTTTTGTTTTTACAAATAAAAATATTTTTTTAACCTGCTGTTGTTGTTTTTGTAATGTAACATATTAAGATGAAATCTTGTTTTTGTATTTTTTTTTCTATATCAAAAGTCTTAAAAATATATATATATATATCTAAGATATTTGTAGAAATTAAAAAAAACATTTTTTGTTTTACCCATTTGTACAAATTTAACTTCGAATCAACCATCAGGAACTTCAATATTTTATAATAAATTTTTTCTACACCCTGCCACCTAACCTGTCACATAAGCAAAAAAAAAAAAAAAAAAAAAAAAAAAACAAACAAAAATCAAATAACATCATTCTATAAATATTCAAACAAACCAACGAACCAACCAAGCAACCAACCAACTAACCACCCATCCACCCATTAACAATCAACTCTCATCAAAATTTTCTTAATGCCTGTCAGCCTATACACGTATTGCGTTATCATTTCTCACTTTTATCTTTATACTATACATATATATATATACATATTTAATATACATATTATGAATTTATCTTTTCTATATATCTCTCTCACTGATAACAAATCTACAGATAGATAAATAAAATAGATACAGATGGATAAAGATAGATGATGAATTGTATAATGAATGAATGAATGAATGAACGAACGAACGACGATACATAGATAGATAGATAGATAGATAGATAGAACGAACGAATGAATATGAATGAATGGTTGGATGGATGGTTAGATGAATAAACACAAAATATAACAAATGTCGAATGTTCTCCTACGTGCGAATCATATCACATCAATTCTCTTAATTTCTCGTTGATCTTGGAAACAGGAAAATAACAACAACAACAACAAAATAAAATAAAAAGAAATGACATTTTCACTTGAAATCTCATCTGAATTTTGAATGAGTAACATTTACAAAAAAAAAAAAAAAACAAAAAGTAAAACAAAAACAAAAAAAATTTTTTTTTTAAAATATACAGGGTGTAGCTTTAAATTTTCACCTTAACAGATATTTATTGAAATTAAAAAAAAAAAACAAAAAAAAAAATGCCTTTTTGTTTTTAATAATGAAATTCTATTGAGATTAATACAAAAGATACTTTAAAAAAAACATTTTTATATCTAAATTAAATTATAACTGACACATCTTGTAAATTTTTATAACTGAATACACTTTTCATTAAATTTTTTATTTTTATTATTTCAACCCCACTCGTATTACCACCTCTACCTCTATAGAATATTTGTAACATTCAGCTTTGCAACAACAAGGACATTTTTCTACAATTTTAAAATAAAATTTGTTAAAGGATGGAAATAAGAAACGAGTGTGTAAAATAAAGTACTTGTATCTGATAGATACAAATATGTAGGTATATATATATATATATATATATTAGATAATACAATCTGATAAAGGTGATTTGGTTTAAGTTCAAAATCTTAAAAAATATATTTTTCTTTCTTCTTTTTATCCCTAGCGATTCACCTTACAAAAATTTTCCAACTCCCCTCAACCATTCCATCCACCCTACTCTCATATATTATTATTATAATTCGAATTGTGTGTGTGTGTTAATATGTACTTTCGTATTTTGATGAAATACTTTTTTTTTTGTTATTGTTTTTTATTTTTCATTTTTCTTAATGATGGAAGAAAAATGTTTCCAGGTAAAAATTCTCTAAACAAAAAAAATACAAAAAAACAAAAACAAAAAATCGTATTAGAGGAAATATTTACCAAGAATCCATTAATTTGAAAGACGAATAAGAGATTTCCTTTAAAAGGATATTCCTTTTATATAACCATCCATACATATTATATATATATATATAACTATAGATAAACAATCACATATGTGAATTCATTTATAAGGAATATGAATCCTTAGCACATAACTTTTATGTATGTATGAACGAATGTGTAAGAATTAAAAATAAAAACAAAATAAAATATTGACGTTAGTGTTGTTGTTGTTTTATTTTATTATTATCACTTTTTTTGTTTTCGTTTTTTTATTTTTTTTTTCAAACATAATTCATCGTGATTTTATATTACAAAAAAAAAAAAAAAAAAACAAAATTACAAAACGAATAGAAAAATTAAGAAAAATAGCAAAAAAAAAACAAAATAAATAAATAAAAAAGGATGTTAGCACAAAAAATTGATGCTATGTGTGCACTTTGTCTTAATTAACGCGTCACACTCTCAACAAAATATAAACTGAAAGCAAAGAAATCATTCTTAGATTTCGATATTATAAAATGTATATATATGTATATACAAATTTGCACATACATAGGTACACACTCGGAAAATTTTTGTATGTTATTTTAATGTAAAAAGGATTAAAAAAATATTTTTTGTGTATTTTTTTGGGAATAAGCTTGAAAGAAAAGAATATATTTTTGTTAATTCAATGGTTCAGCTTTCCGTCCTATGGCCCACGGATGGGGTTGCAGGACATTGATGATGTTGATGATGAATGGTTCAGCTTCAATCGCAAGATATTATAATTTTTTCAACACTTATTGATACATCTCGTCTTGATTCGGTCAAGCTGTTTCTAGGAAAGATATTCACTGGAAGATTTTTCATATAGAGAAAAAAATCCCAAATGGAAAATTTAGTTACGCGACAAATTGCGCACGCAGAAAAATGACAAAAAATTTGCAGAACACAGAAAGTTGTCAACGCGGAAAAATAAGCTTAAAAATGCACCATCGGAAAAATATCCACACAGAAAAAAGATCAAATGGAAAATTTACTTACGCGAAAAAATTGCGCCCGCAGAAAGGCAAAACGCAGAAAATTTTAAACGGGGAAAATGCGCTTCAAAATGCCCACATGGAAAAATACCCACACAGAAAAAAGCCCAATTAGAAAATTTACTTGCAACAAATTTGCCAACGCAGAGAATTGTAAAGACGCAAAAAATGGGCTTAAAAATGCCCACACGGAAAAATACCCACACAAAAAAAATCCCAGATGGAAAATTTACTCGAACAATTGCGCACGCAGAAAAATGGCAAAAAATTGTTAACGCGGAAAAATGGGCGGAAAAATGCACTGTCGGAAAAATATCCACACAGAAAAAAGCTCAAATGGAAAATTGGCCACACGGGAAATTGCCAACGCAGAAAAATTGTTACAAAGAATAATACTGACACGAAAAAATGCCAACGCGGAAAATAGCCCATTGAAAAAACTCCCACAAAAGAACAAAATTGCCCACACTTGCATGCAGCAAATATAAATTATGTATTGTTGGATTATAACTGTTTTCAATTTTATTTTTGCTGATGGTTGTTGTTAAAAATACTGTTAATAATCCCATTGACCAATTTAAATCAATACTCGAGAAATATTTTCTATAGTTTTGAGCTCTGTCCAACGAATGCTAGGGAACTTGGAAATGTTATATAAGAAAACTAAAGACAGAAGCAACCCCTGGATATGATAATATGTCCACAAAGTTTGTAACAAAATGTTCTGAGCAGTTAATGCCTATAATAATAGTTAAATGTATCAATCGATCATTTCAAACGAGCACTCATCTTGATTCAATAAGAAAAAGCGATTGTAACACCCATATTGAAAAGTGATACCTAACTAAAATTATAAACCGAAACGAACCGAATAAAATTACAAACCAAAATCAATTTTAAATGTTTTCTCGAAGATATTTGACTTTGAGCTAACTATTCAGAATGGGCAATATTTCTTCATGATTAAAAATAAATTTGAAGTGTACGTCTAGTGTGGATTTGAAAAAATGTCTAATACGACTACTGCTTGTCTCTCCCTTTTGTGATTCCATAACTAAAAAAATAGATGAAAAATATTTGTGCTTGTGTTTTTCTATAGACCTACAAAATCTTTGTGTTGACAATGAATTTTTACTTTTATTTTTACTATTTTACTTTCTAAGCTTAAAAAGCTACACTTTACCAGCCCCAAAAACAACAATAACCCTACACTATGGAAAAATGCTGAGGCTATCATAAAAAAATTGGTATATGGAAAATGGGTGAGGTCTTATTATGGTTCATAAGCCAAGAAAAGCCACATACAACGCCAAATCCCACAGGCCTATTTCGTTGTTACCAGTAATTTTTTAGCGATTTGAGAAACTATACTCCTTGAAAAGAGTTTGAAAACGCAAACATTATACCAAATTATCAATTTGAATTTAGAAAACAGTATTCAACTGTCGAACAAGCCCTTAAAATAACTGATGTCATCGAAAAAACATTGGAAGAAAAATGCATTTGCTCTTCTTGATGCTACGCAAGCCTTCGACAAAATATGGCATGCAGTACTTATCTACAAGCAACGTCGCTTGCTCCCTGAAACATATGTCGAATTGATCTCATAATATTTATCGAATCGAGTAATTCAAATTTGGCCGGAGAAGATTACTGTACTCTATTCAATACACCACAAGCAAGTATCCTAGGCCCCATACTATACTTACAATATACTATAATGATATTCCAGAGATAGAAGATGAGACGGTAGCTACTTTTGCAGTTGATACGGCTATATTTTGCAGTTAGTAAAAATATAAATGAAGGCACAAATAAATTGCAACAAGCCAATAACAAAATTTCGATTTGGTGCAAAAGATGGAGCATTAAATTGAATGAAGCAAAATCCACGCACGTTAACTTTAAGAATAGAAAAATTGAGTCACCCATTCCAGTAAGTATAAAAAATATCGTCATACCATCAAAATTCTGCAAAATATCTTGGTACGACGCTTGACGCAAAGCCTAGATGGAAAGAACGCATCAAGAAACAGAAACTGGAACTAGATCTGAAATATTATATATATATATAGAATATATTGGGTAATTGGGGTATATCTACGCTTTCGACGTATAAACAAAATTTTGATCTACAATCAAATATTGAAGCCAGTCTGGGCGTATGGTATTCAAAAATGGGGTTGTGCCAAACTACTTTATGTTCAAACTATTCAAATGTTCCAAAGCAAAATATTGCAAAACATTGTAAATTCCCCCTTTGGTTTATCCACAATTTTCGTATTCATAGAGATCTCAAGGTTCATTTCCTAAAAGATGAAATAAAAAAATTGGCTATACGCCATAAAAGCCGTCTTTCTGAACAATGTCAAGAAATTGATAAAAATAATTTAATGACAGACCAGATTGTTCCAGCCCCAAAGACTTTTTTGTAAGACAAGATTTGTGGCATCGAAAAAGTAATGAAATAGGGTTGGAAAGTATTAATTGGGGTGTTTTCAACAATAATTGCAATTATATAAGTGATAATAAACAATTTAAAAATGTCTAATCAACCAAAGCTTTGTTAGCCAACTTAAACGAAAGAAAGCACAATGAGATAGTTTTTGATCAAAGATAGCTATCTGAAGAAAAGAGCCAAAATTGTGTTAATGGTTAGTCTTAAATACCAGTTTTAATCTTACAGTTCTTCACTTTGTTCTTCCCTGTCATATAGAACAGAAGCTGAAAGCTCTATTGATGGCTTTCGTCTTTTTGAAAACAAAAGATTGTAGGTGATTCTACTTTTACAACAGGATATTAAATAGTTTTATTCTATTTAAATATTTTCTGAGTGTATTCAAAATATAAAAACTAAAATTATTTTTTCTACTGTACTGACAATACAACAAAATTTTTGATTCCTTCGATAGCAAAAAACAAACAAAACAAAAAAAAATAACAAAAAATATTACACATTAACATACATATATTGTTTTAATGTATTCACCTGTTTATTTATTTTAAGTTTTTTATATAATATTTATGTAATAATAATATATATATATATATATATATATATATATATATATACATGTGCCGAATCCTTTTTTATATTAATGAAGGTATTTCATCAGCTAACAAAAATAATAATAATAATTATTGTAAAATAACTCTTTATGTGTAGTATAAATGTATGTAGGTGTAGTTTGTGTAGTTGTTTTTACAAAGTATGGCCAAAAAAAAAAAAAACAAGGAACTTAAGAGAACTCATAACATTTTTTTTTTTGTTTTATTTTCGCATATCCTTTTAATGCTTTTGCATATACATACGAGTATATATATAAAATATAAACAAAATATGAGAATACAAGTATTATTTTTAATTTATTTATTTTTTTTAAATTTTAATATTTATTTTTACTACTATATATAGTGTTGTGTAAATTCTATTTAGATTTTTGTACACTACACTACACAATTTCATTACATACGACTTCCAAATAAATGTCCATGAAATGAAATGTTTTTCTTCATAAGAAAATAAATCTTAGGCATAATTATTGAATTTATATACTTTTTATATTTAAAATTTTTTTTATTTCATAGGGTGTTCAGTAGATCAAATCGAGATGAGTAATAAAGTTCTTCAGATATGTATTTAGATAAAATTCTTGTAGTATTATAATTTTGATGGGCAGTGAAGTTGATTTTTTTGTATGTATTTAAATTTGATTGATAATTTAGTTCTGCTATTTGTTATGTACCTTACCTATGTATATTCATATCAAATTTATATGTAGATAATTCGTATAAGATTTGAAGAGCAAAAATATTGTAAATCAAATTGTTTTAAAGATAAAATTAGATAGCGGGTTGTATTGTAGAGACCTGCCATATAGAAATAATATTTTAAAATTTTTTATGGGACGAGACTTCTTTTTATTATATGTTCTTTGATCAGTTTACTTTGAGTTTGGTGCTTGAGTTTTATTGAATAGATTAAATTGTTGTAGTAGGTATTTAGGATTATTGAGCGATGAAGTTAATTTTTTTATCATTTTAATTTTCTTGTATTTATTTAAATTTGATTGATAATTTAGTTCTGCTATTAGTTAAGTACCTTACCTATGTATATTCATATCAAATTTATATATGTGGATAGTTCGTATAAGATTTGAAGAGCAAAAATATTGTAAAGCAAATTGTTATAATAAAATGAAATAGCGAGTTGTATTGTGGAGACCCGCCACATAAAGATAATATTTTAAAAATTAGTATGGGATGAGACATCTTTCTATTATATGTTCTTTGATCAGTTTACTTTAAGTTTGGTGTAAAGTTCTTGAGATTTATTGAATAGATAAATTGTAAAACAAATTGTTTTAAAGATAAAATGAGAGAGCGGGTTGTATTATGCAGACCCACCATATAAAATTAATATTTTTGAAATTTGTATGGGACGAGATATCTTTTTATTATATATTCTTTGATCAGTTTACTTTGTGTTTGGTGTAAAGTTCTTGATTTTATTGAATAGATAAAATGGTTGTAGCATTTAGTATTATTGAGCGATGAAGTAAAATTCTTCATCATTTTTATTTTCATATATTTTTGAGCTGTACTTTTGATTGACAATTGAGTTACGCTATTGTAGGTAAAATTTTGTCTCTCTATAGCATTGGTATAGGTTAATACAGCTCAGAAATTGAAACCACATTTTTATTATTGTTGTTTTACGATTGTACTGTTTGATTTAGATGGTATTGGTACTGAACAGCAGTAAAATACAATTTAATGATAATGTTGAGGATGGATAAAATATGGAAGAATAACAGTAACAGACTAATCAAATACTTTGCGCAAATAATGATAGAAAATTTAAGAATAGTCTGGGAATTTCTATTTTATTTACATTTTGAATTTGTATATGCTTTAGATTTTGATCGGGTTTAATTAGTTTGGTTAATAGTAACGAATTTTTCATATTTAGCATAATAACTGAGCCATGCTGAAGTCCTATATTTTCTATAGTTTTATAGTTCTATAGAAAATATTAAAAAAATATAACTGTCGATACTCCGTTAAGAAAAATAACTAATACAAAACTACGAAGACAACAAGACTGAAGAGCCACAAATGCATGAAATTGCAGTATATCGAAATACTTCATATATTATTATTTATGATCATCTACATCTTATACAAGCCGAAAAATCAATCTGTAGTTTTAGACAAAAACAATTATTTTAATATAATTTTTTGATATTAACTACTACTATTTAGTTAGTTTAAAATTAGTGGTCTTAGTAATCCGTCGTTGTCATAACAATATATCGCGTGTAGGCTTAAATCGATCTCCTGCAATACAACGGAATCTTAAAATTAAAAAATACAACCAAGTTCGCGATTAAACCTACATTTATAATAGAGCTATAGATATTTTTAATAGATATAACTCTCTATATACCTAGTTTTTGACAAGAACAAAACACTGGGTGACGCAAAAAATTTAATTTGGTTTTAAAGGGGTCCATAGATGATATATATTGTTTCACAATTCACATGTGGACATAAAAAGGAAACATCAAACACCACAATTAGTAGTACACAGATGACATAATCACTACACAATGTGAATATCGTAGATTGTCAAACATATGCCCTCCTTAAATGTAATTTTTGCTAAGCCAGAACAGCCGCAGAAAATACGAATGCAGATTCAACAGTCGCATTACTTGCTTGTTAATTACAAACAGTGCCTAATGATATTATACCAATTACCGTACTAATCTTGCTTCTATTAAGCTGAAAAAATTTCCCAGTTGTTTAATTATCAGTGTAAGAACAATAGAGGTTAGAACAATTGAAACTGAAACAATTTCTTATAGTTTTCTAGTTATTAGCAAAAACAATAGAGGTGCATTTTCCTGTCACTAGAATTTTCCCCATCAAATTACGAGTAAAATATTTTAGCTTTTGCCATAGGATTGTTAATTTTATTAGGACAATGTGTATATGTATATATCATTGATTAAAACACCCCATGTTAATATTTTAAAATATATATACAAATAAATAAATCTTTTTTTTTGTTTTTTTTTTTTTTTTTTTTTTATTAATATTTGTAACTAACTATAACTACATTATGACCAGTTTGAATTATGTTTTTATTTTCATTTAACTCTTAATAATTTTTAATAATATTATTTTACAAATGTTTTTGTTTTCCTTTTTTTTTTTTGTAACACATGTAGGTGTATGTAATTTTCAAAGGATACAAATATGATGTAATATCAAAAATAAAGATAAAAAAAATCACAAAACAAAAATCAAAGAAAAATTTAAAGCAATACATCTATAAAATATTAAAACCAAAGAACATGTTAAGGTACCATTTTATTAAAAAACAAAAACAACAAAAACAAAATACAAAAATGTTTCAAGTTTTTTTTTTTTTTTTTTTATATGTCTTGTAAATTTAATAAAATAATGTAAAAAAAAAAAAACCTTAGTTATTTTTAGTGTCATTATGCACGTAATATTATAAAAGTGTTCTTAAAAGAATAATATGCGGTTATCCTTATATACAATTATTAAAATTAAAATGTATTTATATTATATAATATGTATGTATGTGTGTGTATTTAAAAAGAAAAAGTTCACCAGAATACTTCAATTTTCTTGTCTATAATAATAATCATAAAAAATTATAACAATAATAATAATAATTTGAAAAATTGAATTAGAAAAATTTTGTTTGGTTTTTTAAGGACTTTTTTGGTTTTTAATAATTTTATTTAATTTTCTAAATAATATAAAAATTACCACCCAATTCAGGTTCATTTCTATTTAAATATTTTTTTTTTTTTTTTACATTTTTCTAAAAAGCCAAAAAAAAAATTACCTAACATCATTATAAAATTTAACTGTCATAATAATTATTATATATAGTACAGATACATTGTGTGTGTGCATGTGAAGAACTTGAAAAAACCCAAAGGGTGATTTCAAACTTATTCTATATTTTGTATATATGTAATATATCTATAAGATATATAAAATGTGTTTTAAAAGTAAATTTGGTAATTTTAAAAATTTTTTTTTTTTTTTTTTTTTGGTTACTTACAATACTTAAGAAAAACATAAATGGATCGAAATGACTTTTATGCAATATTCAAAATCAGGATTTTAATAGTTTAATTTGAAATTTTCTTATTATTACTGTTATTATAATGTTTTGTTTTTAGTTGTACATAATGAATGTATTATAAAGAAAAGGTGTGTACATGAAAAGTAATAGTATAGTATATAAAAAAAAATATTAGTAATATTTTGTGTTATGTAACACGTGCAAATAATATTACATTTATTTTATATGTAAAAAATATTATGTAAAAAACCTAAATTTTTTGTTTTTATTTTTTTGTTTTAATAAGTATAGTTGGAAAATTGTTTTTCAAATAACTATATTCAATTATAATGGTTATTATTATTATTGCAATTATTGTTTAAAATACCTACATACCTGTATTATGTGTTAAATATTAAGTATAATACTATGGTATTTTAAACCACAACACCTATTAAACGAATAATGTAGGTATAACGGTAATTATTTAAATATTTGAAAACTTTCATATAAATTTGAATAAAAATTGAATTTTTTAAAATTATATAATTTTTTTTTAAATTTTAAGTTGAAATACAATTTATTTTCATTTTCTGTGATTTTTGATTCACTTTTGGAAAAATGGGTCTTTCAAAAAGCCTTTGTGGCTTAATATATATTCTTGAGTCTGAACTAATTTCTTTATTTTAAGTTAAATTGTATTTTTTGACTAAACTGCTTTCAAAGTTGTTCCAAGCATATGAATTAAAAAGACATTGTATTCTGCAATAACCCTATTACCATCAATGTTTTTATAAATACTTATAAATTAATATACTCTCCATTATTTGATGGGAAATTAATTCTATTCTCATCAATTTTCTATCAATGTTCTCATTAATGTTGCAATCAATCTCTAGTGCCAAAATCATCTGAGTTAAAAAATGGCTTCTTTTCTAAATTTTTCAAGCTTAATGTTCAAGCTTAATGTTCAAGTTTTGAAGCTTATTATCTTGTAAAAAAACGTTCAGTTGATATTTAAAAATAAATATAAATAAATAAATTTTTTTACTAATAAATATAAAAAAATTGGAAAATTGCGTGGGAAAAAAAATAAAATGGATATATTAATTGACAGTTGAACATGGCTGCTAATCAATTTAAATTGTTCAATAATTGACAATTAAATTGATGAGAACATTAATGTTTAATAGAAAGTGTTATCTTTATTTTATTTGATCCCTTCCGTGGCCTAATCGGCTAGATCACAGAAATGTGTTTGAATTACGATGTGGGAGTGACGGATTCGATTCCCGTGGGGGGTATAAATAAAATATAACAAAAAAAAATAGCAAAAATATTAGAAATAAAATTAATAATCAATAAAAATAATTAATATAATTAATACTTTATATAACTAAAAAATATTACCTATATCAATATCTATATCAATACTCCAGTAGCGTGCGGTGGGTTTTGTTGTAAGGTGTGCAACAAAATTAAAAGACATGTATTCGGAAAACATATATACATATAATTTAATTCACGTATGTAATGGAGAAAAACATTAACTTGAAAACTAAAACATAAATAAAAACATAAAAAGCTTATATACTATAATTAAATAACATAATTAAATATACTTAGTTACTTATAAATAAAATCCGTCCGTCTATAATGCTATCTTACGATAACAAAATCTTCAACAATATTTTCATAAAAATCTACCTTTGACTGCAAATAAATTAGCAGTTCTTTTTCAATCGCAATCAAAGATAAATTACTTAATCTATTTTGCCCCATTGTATTACGAGAATACGATTTTATTCTTTTCAAAGCTGAAAAAGATCTTTTAACCGATGCTGTTGAAAAAAGAATTGTAACAATTAAATGAGCCAATTTATTGACTTCGCTCAATGCTTCAGTCAGCTCATGATCTCTAATGTACTGAATTATTTGAGTTACAGTCATGTTATTTATAGATTGTGACTGGTATATCGCGCAAAGTTCATTATTAAGACGTACAAAATCAAAATATTTTTCATAATTTTCCTTCAATAAGCTTAAACCTTCAACCGGAAATTCTTTTTGATATTTATAAAATTTTTTTGAATTTAATAGTTCAAAAAATGTTAAGGCATTAAGTTTTTCAAACCGCATGTCCATTTGGTTGTAAATTGTGTCTATTATTTCATTGTATAATTGCTTATATATTAATTTTGGATCATTTGTTACCATGTCACGTCTTTTTTTAATTGTTGGTCCTACAGAAGACACAATATCTTGATATATATTTTCAAAATTATTAGTATTTCTGATATTATGAATTACAGCTTTCGTTTCATTAACTTTTTCTAAAGAATAAGTAATATCTAAACTTGATTTTTGCAATATATCAAACAAAACTTCAGTATAGCTAAATATTTTACTATATATAGCCAGAAGAAATTGATTTTGAAATTGTTAAAAAAAAATACAGAAATCTTTGGCCATATTGATAGTTTGATTGTCCCAATAGTTAGGATCATCAAGAATATTTTCAAATAATTGAACTAAGAGTTCTTTTTCGGAACTGATTGTATTTATCAATCGAGAAGAATAATTTCATCTAGTTGTAGCCAACTTTGAAAATTTTTTTTTAATACTTTAATTTAATATGTAGTTCCTTTTTGTTGATACGGAGGAAAATGATGAAATTGTAGAAACTGTTGCGAAAAATAACTTACATTTTTGTATATATGATACATACTGTGACAACACTAAATTAAGCACATGCGCGCAACAATGAACGAAAAGAGCTGTTGGATAAGCATATTTAATTTTTTTCTGTGTTCCATTCATTTCACCTGCCATAACTGCTGCTCCGTCATAAGTTTGGGCAATTAATTTATTTTCACATTTCAAGGTGATCACTGTATCATTTACAAGATTAAATAGACCATTCGCCGACACTCGATCGGCACTTACATCCCTAAAATATAAAAAGCGCTCTACAGGTACTCCAGCAAAATTAAAGTATCTTAAAACAATTGATAATTGTGATTTATGTGAAATATCTGAAATTTCATCTAACAGGATGGCAACAAATGGAGTGTTAACGACTTCTTTTTTAATTTCTAATAACATAATATTTGATATAGATTCAATAATATCGTTTTGTATTCTATTGCTAGTTCCTGCAAAAACAGTTGAATCATTAAGGTGGCTTGACAAAAGATCATCATATTTGCTGATTAAATTTAATAATTCTATGTAGTTTCGACGGTTTAAAGAAGTAGAATTCTCATTATGGCCACGAAATGCATTTTCTTGTTTTACCAAATAACAAACAACATCAATTAATCTTTTCAGAATATTTCGATTTCTAGTTACTTTTTCGTTATGTTTCACAATATTTAAAGATTTTTGGTTGATCTAACATTAAGTCTATTCTCACCGTGCCGAAGGTTTTTGAGTACACAACTGAAAATATATTGAGATTCTCATGTTTTTTTCAGCTCCATGCAAATGATTTAAATCTGATATTTTATAATTGAGATAAATAAATGGAGCTGAAATCAATTGCAATATCCTTGTACAGTTCATATATTTTTGTCTTTCCCAAACAGCAGACACATATCCACTTGAATTTTTCATAAATTGATTTCTGAAAATGTCGTTCACATTGTTTGTCTTTTATTTTTATAGCTTACGTTATATTTAAATCTGGTATAGGTCTTGATTGCATTATTTTCTTTTTAAATTCAATATCCCGGTTCGAAAAAAGATTTTTCAATAAATCTTGAATAATAGATTTTGCTTCCATTTCTTTTTTTTAATAAAATAAATAAAACAGTTTGTTAAATATGAAATGAAACTACTTATGTATGCAAATATACATGTAGTCTTTGCTTTTTTAGATGTTATGTATCAACAAAATGTCAAAAGTCAGAATATAAAAAATAAATTTACCATAAACTGTTAATATTAATCAAAATGTCTTACTTGAAAATTAATAGGCACTTGTTTTTAAGCGAAAACAAATTAATGTGTAACAAGAATTTTAGAATATTAATTTATTATTCTAACTTTATTTTCTCGTCTTACTTATTTATTCACTTTTCATTGTCACATTTATTTTTTGTTTTTGTTATGTATATCATAAGCTAATTCTATTTCACCACGTGCAATTTAGAGCCTGCACACCCGAGTAGTATAATTTTTTTAACTTAACCTGAAATTTAAGTATAAAATAATAGAGACAGATTGATATCTAAATATATGAATTAACGTGCACAAAATATACTGCACGCATATTAGAATTCACCTTTTCTTCCGCCTGAATATATGCACAAAAGTGGTTCTAAAACAAAATGAATAAACGTGCAAAAGAATATACTGCACGTAGTCATTAATTCCAACATATTTTTTTGTTTTAATTTTTTTTTCTCACGTTTGCCTGAATATATGCAAAAAAAGTGGTGTAGAAAACATTTCAAATTTCAATCTAATAATTTTCAGTGAGGAAGATGATTTTAAGTTATGGTTTGATTTTTTTTAATTATTATTAATAAAATATGATTCTTTACAGTATGAATTGATTATTTATAGGGTGTGCAGTGCACACCTTGCAATCTATGACCGCACGCGACTGCAATACTCATATATATCATACAACACAATAATCAAATAACATAATAAATAATATTGGACTATCACTACTTAATACTAATTACACAATTGTCGATAAAAGTATGTGACATGACGTACCCAGTAAACATAGTAACGTCAGGCATCTTAACGTCAAAGATGGATAAAATCGCAGTAACAACTTGCAGAAAGATATGGCGTTGTTTTACCACGTAGGCGCAGATAGAGTTATCAAAGTGGACTTCTACAGAAGACAAACAGATTAAAAATGAAATTAGATATTGCCTCGGAAATACAAGTGAAAGTAGCAGCTAGAAATCAAGTACGATCGAAATGTCAAGTGGAATACCTATGCTCCCAAGAAGAGTACGAAGAAAAAAAAAATCTTTATTTGATTTCGTACCTTTGACAACTTTAATGCTAGAAAGCAAGAGCAATTTCTACTCTTCAATAGTTTTATTTTATTTTCCACTAGAATGTGGGGTTTTAATATTTCAGCCTTGTTATGTCATCTGTTAAGAACTTAATCGCATTCACATTACTATGATCAATTAAATAGTCTAGTTCTGTATATCACTCCCACTACTTTCACGTAAAATTCTTCACTCACCCTTCGAAGTATTTTATATTCTGTATCTCGAAATAATTTAGGTGGTTTTTGTTTTGCAGATCTCTGTCGATATCCTCATTTAAATCATAAATTCGTTCGTGATGATGGTTCTGAGGAATTTATTTTAACTGCAAAATATAAAGCGAAACTTAGCGAAACTGTATAACTATAGCGAAAATTAGAGACATTAGTTGTAAAAATGATAATTAGCGAAACTGTATACAGCAAGTTAGACTTCTTAGTGCAGCCTGAAAGCTGCTATAAATTCAGAGGGGTTTTTTTTGTAAATTTGGGAGTTCTATGTAACCGCGACCTCTTAAGATCTATTGTACTTCCCCGTTTATCTTAGAATTGCAGGTCTATGTCCTTGATAAACGCTTTTATTGCTTTGATGTCAATTTCAGAGTCAGGAAGTATTTGTATCTTTTTCGAACTATAGCGTCGCAATCAAATCGAATTTGATAGGAGGATTACTCCCCTTCTATGCAGAATCTGCATCTATCTGTGCTCGATCAAACATATTATAAACAGATGCTTGTTACATGGGCCAATCTGACACTGAATCTGGTCTACCTGATTATCTGATTCAATATATGAATACTTATAGTTTGAAAAAGAATTTAGACTGCGAAAATCCTTTGTTTTGGATTTCTGTGGTTTCCCACTTGAAAACAATTCTTTGTAGGTTAACGTTTGAAAGAGCAATACTTAGCTCTGGTCCTAAGAATTGACTTTTTGCACCTGTTTTTGCAAAGCCATCTGTCTCTTCAACTGTGTCTTCATTGAGGAAGTCGATTTCACAAATTGGGGAAGCAAGAGATTTTAAGGGGCAGCTTGGCTATCTGAAAGTATGTATATGTTGGCCCCTTTGTGCCCTCTTTTACTGCACTTTAATGCGGATACCTCGATCGATACCTAGTACAATCGTTAGTTTCAGATAGGTTTAAATATACTATTGTATATTTTCAGTTTGAAGTATAGTTTAGTGTTGCGACTGTCTTCCTATTAATCAATACATATATTTCTTGTTTTTTGGTTGATTTGTAACACTTTTTAGCTTAATCAAAATCTAATTCAAGATAATTCACTGTTTCTGCTTTTAGGACTTTTATGTTATTTTTATATACCCGAAATAATTATCATAAAATGAAGAAATAAATAAAAAAATTCGAATAATGTGTCCATCAACTTATCTTGTCCAGACATTTTTGAAATTGCTTTATTGGTTGAGTCTGCGATATACTTGTTGCCATTTGAGCCGTATAGTCTGCAAATATTTCTATATTGTTGTGTGGTGTTATGAGATGGCGGTTGTATACAGCAAGTATAAGAGATGGGTTCTAAAAGACTATGCCTTGTGAAACTTCTGCCAAAATTAGATAAAGTTTGGTTACGGTTGGAGTATGAGTTTCTAAAGCTACTTAGATAAAGATGGTAGTGGGACTAGGATGGAATAAATATGGGACTTAGGACTGACTTTCTTGGTTTGAATATCATAATTATTTGCGCCACTTTAAAATATACTTGTATATATTTCAGCCTAATATACGCATTGAATAGGTATGCTGACAGAGTCTTCAGAAGTCTAGGTGATATATCATCAATTCTAGGAGATTTCTTTTTATTTATATATATATCAATTTCGTTACTAATTTTGAATGCTGTTAGGTTTTTGAATTTTTTTGTCATCTAAATAATGCTAACTCGGATTGATGTTGCTCTGGATATTAATAAATTTTTGGAAATATAGTAATGACGGTATTTCTTTACTTTTTACGGTAATCAAAGCATTTAACAAATACTAATCATATTGTTACTTAGAAATATTTTCCTTTTCAAATCTTATTTATAAATTTTTCGACTAAGATGCTTCTCCCGAACATTTCACTTTCTTGTTTAAAGATATGCTATACCTTTTATGTATCAAAAATTAAAAGAATCTATTTGGTATTATATTTTTATAATTTTTGTTTTTCAGATAGTTCATCGGAATTTTCACTACAATCTAGTATGTTTCTTAACGACCTACCTATCTATACAATATAAATAGTTTCAAAATGATTGCAGACTGCTTTAAATATTCAGAAAACAAAAAGAATATTAACATTTTATAATTAATTATGTTGTATTTAGATAGTACATTCTGGAACCTACTACATTGCAGTGAAAACTCTAATACTGCATTTTCGATGTCACAGTATATTATATACATTTTGAAGTTTTTAATATTGATATACAACAAACAAAATTTTACTTATTTTTGCTATACAAAATCGCAAAGAGAACAGAGCCATGAAATATAATAAAATGTAATATTTTTAGATTGATCCATAAAATGGACTCTTTCTGATTCTCTATTATTCAAAAGTACTTAAAAAAAGAATATTATTAAAAGATAATTTTTAATTAAACAAAAAAAGTATATCAAATAATTGCAAAAAAAAATTATACTAACAGAATAAAATAAATTATTATTAAAAATATTTAATAATTCAAAAATCATATTTTTATTGAGTTATGACATTTTTGTTAGTGTATAATATACATAAATATGTAAATTTATGTCAAAATCTCTTATACATATATATATATATATATATAAAATAAAAAATGACAATAGTAATATCATATAATAGTACATAGTAACTTTAAATTCTTTTACTATTGTCACGTTTTGGTTCTTAGGGCTATGATGATTTACTATAGTTTGATATTATATACTCTTTCCTCTATATGAGTTTATAACATTTTTTTTTTTTTATACTATACCTACAATAAAATAAGGGAAAACAAAGAAAAAATAAATACAATTCAAATGTAGATATGTAGTATACATTATTATAAATCGCGTATTCAAACACAAAGAAAAACAAAGAAACAAAATATAATGTCCTAAAGGAATAAAAATATCCTTTCTTTTACAACAAAAAACAAAAAATATATATTACAAAAAAAAATTTATTTTTTTTGTTTTTGAATATTGACAAAAATTATTCATATACCACCCACCACCACCACCACCACCGCTATTATTTAAATGATAGGCTTTAATATTATTAGATTTATGATCGAATCGTGAAATTTGAAAA
This sequence comes from Argyra leucocephala, assembly GCA_963942445.1. Lineage (NCBI taxonomy): Eukaryota > Metazoa > Arthropoda > Insecta > Diptera > Dolichopodidae > Argyra > Argyra leucocephala. The sequence continues at coordinate 120,532,081 of OZ012681.1, read as the reverse complement.
TAAATTTGAAAACATTATAGCTATCTTGTTTTTAGAACATTAATGTTAGTTAGTTAGTTAGATGGATGGGATAAGTCCGGTTCACTTGCGTTTAGGCACTCATGGGCTGTTGTACTCCAAACTTTATTAATTTTTTATTATTATTATTATTTGTTTGTATTGTTACGTTTAAATGAAATTGATTTAGTTTATGGATTTGTTAAAAAAGCCCACCCGAAAGGGACAAAGGACCTGAAAAGTTCACTGATAAAAATAAATAAATTAATAAATTATTATTTTTAATTGAATATAATTTAAATTATACACAATAGTAATTTATAATGTAATGTATAATTAAAAATGTTAGTAACTATTCTATTCATATACTTTGTAAACAATTGTAAAGACTAATCGGCTTATGTATATGAGCAAATTAATAAATAAATAAATAAATTTACAAGCACTAGCTGCCAGGGCTATCTAGATGGGCTTTTTTTTTTTACAAATTCGATTAATTTTTTTAAAATTAGTAATAAAATATTAACATAATAGTACAACAACAAAAAACTAAAATCCAAAATAATAATGAAGTATATGTACATTGAAATCAGATCATCACAATATTTATGAATTTCAAGCTTTTGATTTACAATTTTTTTTTTTTTTACTAAGCATATCTCAAATAAAGCTAGGTTAGTTATAAATTTGGCAGTATTGGTTCAGTCAGCAACGTTCCCTCTAAGCTGCGCACAGATTTTTTTTGAATTGCACATTAGAAACTAGCTTGTAAATATTTAATACTTATATTGTTATATTCAGTTGTTATTTGTCATAGTTCTTAGTTAGTTGTTCCAGTTCTAATTGGTAAGTTTTATAAGGTTTATCATTTTGTAGTACATATTAATATATTTTTTATTTTAATAAAAATCTAGGACAGACATTCTCTAGTCTGTCATAAAGAAAAAAATTAAGCTACTGGTGAATTGTGCAAAAAAGTGAAACAATTAAAATCAGAGTGGCTTTCTCTATGTTGAAACAACAACTGATAAAGATAACATCAAAATTTGAATTGATAATGTTGTTCTTGCCGTCAAAATGAATATTTAAATGAACTCAGTTCAAAAAATAAACAACCATTTTGCAAAATATGTAGTGATTCCAAAACATTGGAGGAGTAAAAATTATGCTTTTAAATTCGTCGAGTGTATCAACCACCTTATCCAACAAGAAATATTATATTTTTTTTTTTTTTTTTTTGTCTTTATTCTATACAACTATCTACATAAAATATAAAAGATATTGAGTATAATGTTGGAATTAAAATTGACGTGATGTAACTGACATGTAATCTAAGTCAAAAATCCATTGATTCTTGACTTAATATTCAAATTTATATTTATGGAGTCTCAGGTAAAGTGAATCCAGTAGATAAATCCAGCGGTCTGAAGCGTCTTAATCGGCGTTCGCTTGTTCGTTCATTATTGATGAGTTGAGGAGCAAGTAAATTTGGATGGTTTTCCAGTCGAACATAGTATTTTTCAGCTTTCGTTTTAATGAATTGCTTAACAGATGGGATATTTAAATCTGATCTAATTGTGTCATTTCGGACATACCAAGGCGCATTGATTATAGACCTTAATACTTTGGACTGGAAGCGTTCTATTATTTCGATGTTGGAGTTACTAGTTGTTCCCCATAGTTCCAACCCGTAGCTCCAGATTGGCCTGATGATAGCTTTGTACACTGCAACTTTACATTCTAGGGATAAATTGGAGAAACGACCTATTAGCCAAATTAATTGGTTGCATTTTAATCGTAGTTGTTTATTTTTGCTGATGATGTGACTTTTCCAAGTGAGGCGTCTATCCAAGTGCATACCTAAGTACTTAACCGAGTCTTGGTGAGTCAATTCCATGTCGTTAAGGTGAACAGCGGGGCAATTTCCCTTGCGATTAGTAAAGGTGATATGAAGGGATTTCGATTCATTGGCCCTTATTCTCCACTTTTTCAGCCAGTTTTGTATATCCAATAAGTAGTTCTGAAGAACTTCTGAAGCTAATCTCGGATTAGTATGAGACACTAAGACCGCTGTGTCGTCAGCAAAGGTAGCAGTGAGTACCCTCGGAGATGTTGAGAGGTCTGCTGTAAATATCAGGTAAAGTAGTGGACCAAGGACGCTGCCCTGAAGAAGCCCTGATTTAATTTTTTTTAGTGACGATTGTTCCCCGTTGTATTTAACGAAGAACCTCCTATTTGATAAATAAGTTGACAAAAGTTGCTGGTAGTAGTGAGGAAGTAGTTTTTTAAGCTTGTAAAGGAGACCTTTGTGCCAAACTTTGTCGAAGGCTTGTGAAATGTCCAGAAAAGCTGCAGAACAGTATTTTTTCTTGTCAAGTGCATTATTTATATGGTTCACTACTCTATGTATTTGCTCAATTGTTCCGTGATTGTGACGAAAGCCAAACTGATGAGCTGGTACGATATCTCGTTCATTATTTATTTTAATCAATTTTTTGGCTATTAGTTTTTCGATTAATTTTGATATTACTGGCAGAAGACTTATTGGTCTATATGAACTAGTCTCATTTGGCTCTTTCCCCGGTTTAGCTAACATTATGATATGAGCAGTTTTCCAGATATCTGAGAAATAGCTAGTTCTTAATATAGCATTAAAAATGTGGGTTAAGAATTTTGTACTTAAATATTATATTAAATAAGATAACAATTACATTGCTTAATGGTATATACATCTGTTGACAAAATGTTAACTATTTACACATATAAAATACCGCTTTAATCTTAATTGCAAAACTGTTTTACTGGTATAATACAATTAAATACATGTGACGGCAAATATATTGTGGAGTCCATAAAATGTTTTTATAAAACTATTAATCTGGATATGCAAAAGATGGTAATGTTGACATCTGATGGAACTGCAGTACTGCTGGGAGCCTATAATGCAGTTACATCACAAAACACAATTTGTCGCTTAACAGCTCACATTATGTGGCACATAGAGAGGATCGATGATGCCTGGAAGCGTATCCCTCTTATTTCCCAAGTAGAAACACGAAGATGTTCCATCGTTCATCCCTTTAAAAAGCATAATTTTGAAGAAATGGCAAGTCTAATGGATTGTGAAGTTTAGATGTTCAGGACTCTTAATGAAATACGCTGACTTTCTCATCATTTTGCAATTATTCCGTTTATTCGGAATTATGATGTCCAATTCAGTTGAACCAATCGCAAAATATTGCTTAACAGCTTCAGAAAATAATGTAAGTCGTATAAAATTGATTGCATTAAATGATGAAAAATGATTTTATTTGTTGAAAGCAAAGTTCTTGGCTACCATTTAAATAAAAGATTTCCTGATGCTGACATGGACCTTTGGAATGCTTTTGATCAAAGCGCTATTGTCAACACATCTAACTTTGATTATGGCAATGAAAACTAAAAAAAGTGAATTTTAAATATTGAGATCTTATCATGGACATGGACATGGATAATAAAATAATAATGGATGCGTTTAAAGATTAAAATACTTATTTACGGAAAAATCCAAAAACAATAGTCGTAATTTGAATGATCTACTTCAATTGATTCTTCGTGAAAATAGTTTTGTTTGATATTTGTGGAACCCTTCAAGCGTCGAGTGCTGATAGTGAAAGACGATTTAGCCTGATGAATTTGATTAAAAATAAATTTAGAAATAGGTTGAAAGTAAATCATTTGGATAACTTTTAATAAGAATAAAGTCACACTTAATGGCCGAAAATATTATTGACCTGGCTATACTTACTATTACTGGAAGAAAAAGAAAAACAGGAAAGAAAAAAAATAATAATGTAATATGTATTTAATAAAAAAAATTTAAAAACAATAAAAAACTTAAAATACTCAAATAAAAATATTTTTTTTTTTAATAAAATATCTAGTTTACCAAATTTTTGTTTAATTTTTTAAACATAGCGCAATTTATTTTTCTTTTGCTCAGCTAAAACAAAAATTAGAAGGAACGTTGGTTCAGTGAATAAATACTGAAGTCAGTGTTGATTTAAAGTAGCTCCCAAAGCACCAGAAATTATTCCGATGAATTTTATATATCTAATGTTTATATACCTAGTAAATATACATAAATTTTGAATTTATATGAATTTTGTACTATAAAATATGCTCGAATTGTAAATTTATTTTTTTTTACATTAATATGTTTTTGTTTTAACGAGCCTAAAAAATTGAATTTAAATTTGTAAATAAAATAAGCTCATCAAATTTTCGAAAAACTATAAAAATATATTAAAATCGTATAATACACACACACACACACACATATACATATACTCATTTTTGTATTGTAATAAAATAATATATCGTTCAAAATGAAAAAAGGATTATCACAGGATATAAAATTTATTGACTTGAAAACTGTTGAGATTTTCATTGTGTTTTGATTTTTCAAAATTTATTATGTCGCCACTTAATAATAATCGGAGCAGAACACATAACACAATTTTAATAAAAAAAATGTATTTCTAAATACAAAAAAAAAATTATTTCTATGGGTATGTGTGCGCCCTGTAATATGTTACACATAATTGGATATTTTTATATGAGATATAGAAATTGTGTTCAATTGGGATAAATTTCTACAGCTTAGAAAAAATATTTTTTTTTTTTATTGTAATCCACTTTGAATATTTAATTTGGATACATTTTTTTTTTAAATATAGAAATATATAATAAAAAAAAAAAAAATTGTGTTATAAGAAACTGAATTTGATTTTAAAAATACGGCGAATTCGAAGTTATACAAAAGATTTATTGTAAAATTGGCTAGATTGAAAAAAAAAAAAACCGGAAAAACCATTCGACAATTTGACTGCGGAAAGCAATAAAATTGAAAAAAAAAATGTTGTTTTGTTTTTATTGTCAATTTTTATCTTATTAAATTTATTTATGTATATGTATGTAATAAAAATAAATAATAAAAAAAAAAATAACAATAATAAAGGATATTTGAAAGAAATCTTTAAAAGAATAGGCCAATTTTTGTTGTTTTTAGTTTTTCCAATTTTTTTTTTTTTTTTATAAAGAATTGAATTAGAACGCAATATGGTAGAAGCTATCTTTAATAAAACATAGGAATAGAAATAGGTTTCGAATAGAAATTTAAAATTAAAATCCCAATCATATTTACAAATTGGATTATGCAAAAAGATAATACAAAGTACAAAATAAAATAATGGGGCAAATTTGAAATAAAAACACGGGTCATGACAAGGACAAGGTTCTATTAAAAATAATTTTCAATATTTTCAAAATCACCAAGCACTATATCAAAAGCACTAAAAATACAAATTTAACACATACAAAATTGATTTTTATTCAAATCAATATTGAAAGTAAATAATTCAACAAAAACAAGTATTTAAGAAATTATTTATTGAACAAAAGTTTAATTTCAATTAAAAATTTTCGAATTTCATTTGCACAACCCAAAGCAAGCATTTCGTCTTTTCGTCTTTTCAAAATCTTTAAATATTATTTATTTCATTTCAATGTACAGTAATAACTTACAAATTTTGCTTTCAAACTACAATAATGACATAACCAAAATTATTCTTATAGGGGTTCTGTGCAGCTCTGAGCGAATGATGCAATACTGAAGTATGCCGTGAATGATGATGATAAGTTGAAATCTGCAATTGAGAAAGATCTGATGTCTGATCTGATCTGATCTAATCATTAAAATTCAAAATCCTTAATTTTTTTTTTCTTTATTAAAATGAATTTATACAGTTATTATTTTAATCTTAATCTTAAGTAATATTTACGGTCTTAAAATTCAGTTCACATTTATTATTAAAACTTATAATTAAATTATATTAAGCATTATAATAGAAAATATTTATATTCGATTTAATAAAAACAAAAAGAAATTAAGTTTAAGATTAATTATATACTAGGTAATTATTTAAAATATAAAAATAGGGTTTTAAAATCTAGCCTAAGCTGTCTGATCCAATTGGATGTTATAAAACAATTTTCATTTTCCTAGTACTTATTATAGCAATCACATGTGAATATTTACAAAACTATAAAACATGCATTTTATTTACATATACACTACATATTTTTTTCTACACATTTTACTTATTTACATATTTTTGTTATGAATTTTACAATCATTAATATATATATTTCAAACATTTAATTGGCTTTATCTAATAGTACTGAATAACAAATAAAAATGGAAAGATCATGTTGAATTAGTAATAAAAAATATTTCGCCATATGATTTTATATAGATTGTATTCCAATTTCTGTTCTTATACTTTATCAAATATTTTCTATCTTAGTCCAGTATGAAGCAGAGCACCGCAAATTACTTTGGAAAATTTAAATGTCCCCTAGAAGAAAGCATAAACAAAATAATAGTTCACAAGTATCCAGTTATGTTTCCCAGTAACAAATTTAAGATACGATATTGCTGTTTTTGAAGATTTTTCTGTAGGTAATCTTTAAAACCGTAAATTCTAAAGTACAACTTTGGCTAAAATTGAAATATAATTTATATCTATTTTTGATTATGAATTAATAAAGAAAAAAAAAGTATCAACATTAATGAAAACATCTGTTAGTTCATGATTTAAAGTGTCGATAAAAAGCATATTATAAGCTTAATTGGTAGAAGTGTAAAACAATGCAAGCCAGCAACATGATTAGACTGGGTATAGAGTATAGACATAAAATCTAAAAATATTATATGTGCGTCATGCATTTTATTTTAACCTTTTGAGTAAAATTTAAAAATTATGATAACCCATAGGTACTAAAAGCAAAAAAAATTCAAGAAAATTTGGATGTAAATTCAGTATTCAGTATTCAGCATTACTCGAATTATGAAAGAATAAACATTAAAAAAAATAGCAGAGAAAGGTGAATTTTGAGTATTTTAATTTTTTTTTGGACAAAAATGGTACATGGGTGCATTGACCGGAACTATTGGAATTTTCCACGAAAAATTGCCACAAATTGCCACGAAAAACATCACATATTTGGATGCGGATTCGTAGTGGGAAAACGGCTTAGAGGAAACGTCATTGATTTTACACCGGTTAATGAACGTCTAGCCGTCATCCGTATCAAAGGCAAATTCTTCAACATCAGCCTAATATGTGTGCACGCACCAACCGACGAAGCGGAGGACTCCACGAAGGATGAATTCTACGACATCTTAGATAAAACATATGGGTCCTGTCCTGAGTACGATGCGAAAATCGTGCTTGGAATTTTCGTAATTTTTCAAATTTTCGTAATTTTTTGTTTGTTTTTGTTTCTTTTTCTTTTACGTTTTATTATCTTTAAATTTAATTTATTTTCGTTTTTGAATGTAAAATGAAGAGGCGTGACAAATTAAATAGAGGACCAAATTATAGTACTCCTTGATAATTTAATTGATAATGATACTAGCGCTTTTGGAGTCTGTTCTGAAACAAAATCTGACCATATATTATCAACAGATGACTCAGAAAGTTATTATGTTAATATTTTTTTTATTTTTTTTTTTGTTGTTGTTATTAGTATGTAACGCCTTTAAATACAAAGCTAAATGAATCACGGTTTATTTAAATTTTTATTATTATGTTTTTGTTATTTTTGTAATGTAGTATTGATCGCTGTGGCTCAGCTAGACTTTTTTTTGTATTTTATTTATATAGTTGTGTTTGAAGAAACAAAAAAATAACAAAACTGCTTTTGGTTTTGAAAAAATATTAGTTTTATTATTATTTTTGTAATGAAGTATAAGTTTTTTTTGAAAAAGGTTGAAACAAAACAATATTTTTGATTTATTTTTATTTTTTTTTTATAAAAACAAACCAATATTTGAATTCAAGATAAAAAAATATTAAAAAAAATAAATTTTCTGTATATTTTTTTGAATTAAAATTTTGTAGGACAGAAATGGTATATGTGTGCACTTAAAGTTTTAAAAAATAAGTATGTATTCGTTAAAAAATTAAAAATTTGTTTTATCCGTAGTGGTTATTTAAATTCAAGAAATTCTAGTTATTATAATTTAAGATTTAATAGCAGCTTCTATGTTACTATTCCAGTTTATCGAACCACTAACTTTCGTAATTTTTATATCGTCTTGTCATGCAGACTATTTAATAAGATCCGAAAATTTATTAGAGCTCTCCGCAATAAAAATATCTTTTTAAACAGGGTCAAAACATGGCTTTTGGGTTTTAATCATAGAGAAATCAAAGTTCTATTAGATATAATAGTTTGAAGTGGTTTCATTTTTTTCATAATTTATTTTTACTTTTAAAATTTTTTTTTTGAGTATGCTTCTCTATACTTCCTAGTCTTAGTTTTGAACTTTTTTTTATTGTTTACTAGTTATTTTAAATATAAATTGATTCTTTTATTTAATATACTTTTTTTATAATATACTTAGTATTTTATTGTTACATTCTATTTTACTTTATTTTTAATTTTAATAATATATGGTTACCCCATAATAAGCTCTATTATAATTATTGTAAATATATTTTTTTTATGTGGCATTTTACACTATATTTATTAATACAAAATGCCTCTAACTATTCTCCCTTTTTATATTTAACAATAATATTAAATTAGTTTTCTGTAATTTTAAGTCATAATTAAATTATTTAATTATAGTAAGTTTTTTGTTGGATATTGGATTATAAATTTTAAGATTTTTGTTTTATTGTACTTATTGAGAATAAAGAATTTTAAACTAAAAAAACGTAACTAAACTAACTTATATATTCTTTTCTATATATTCCCTACATATAAATAAAAACAGACAGAATTAACAAAATCAAAAAATATATTCTTTGCTGAAAATTTATAAATATAACTATTTTTCTATACATTACCTGCATTCAAATAAAAACAGACAAAATTAATAAAATCAAAAAATATATTCTATGCCGAAAAATTATAAATATACCAACTTTTCTCTATATTCCCCTACATTTAAATAAAAACTGATAAAATTAACAAAATCAAAAAATATATTCTTTGCTGAAAATTTATAAATGTTTACCTACTTTTCTCTATATTTTCGACATTCAAATAAAAACAGACAAAATTAACAAAATCAAAAAATATATTATTTGCTGAAAATTTATAAATATACCAACTTTTCTCTATATTCCCCTACATTTAAATAAAAACTGATAAAATTAACAAAATCAAAAAATATATTCTTTGCTGAAAATTTATAAATGTTTACCTACTTTTCAGTATACTTTTCAATACAAATAATAATGCACATAAATAATTAAAATCATAAGGTCATTGGTGGGTATTTAATTTTTTATTTTTCTTATTTTTAACCTTTATTTCAAAAAATATTGAAATATATCTATATTGATCGACTGGATACTGTATTTTTTATTTTTTTTTTTTCAACAAAATTATAGTTTCATTTTTTTTTTTGCTCTCTTGAATATTCGTTTTATTTTCTTACCCGCCAATTCACAACATAGTTGAAAAAATAGAAAAATATTCAGATGAGATATCTTGTTATTATATATTCTTTGATACTATTTATTTTATTTATTTATATTTATTTATTAATTTGTGCATATACATTTTTTTTTTTTTTTCAGATAGTAGTAAATCATCAAAAGAGGCTTCAGGGACTACCTATTTACCGGGGAAGGTAGTTTGAAGGACTGTGGGACTTTAACCCCCTAAAAACTCCTATCATTATTGCAACATTAAAACTAGTCTTATAGAATAACCATTAATTTAGATTTAGCTCAAAGAACCTATACATAAGACGATAAGTCCTTACAATTGAAAGTATATGAATAAACAAGTAACTAACATTTAAATATAAAAGTGAAAAAGAAAAAGAAAGCCAAGATTCAATTAATCCTACTTATAATAATTGCATTCAAAATAAATTAATTATACCAATTTAAATTCAATTTAAGGTAAGAAAGTAATAAAATAAAAAATAAAAACATTAAATACAATATCAAATCGTAGACAACATTAAATTTAAAAATAAAAACAAAAATAAAAAAAAAAATAATATGCTCCCAAATTTACTACAAAAACAAAAATAGAAAGCAGATGTCTTCGATATGGAATATCAGGAACCGAACCGGGTTAAGAACAATATACAGGAGAGTTTGATGGTCCACATAATAAAATTTTATGAGCATATTGGCATATTGCCAATACATTAGAATACATATCAAATGATGCGTTGAAGAACCTTTCCGTAATTTAGCTTAACTTCCAAAGGATAAATTAGTAGTAGCAAAAAACGAAGACAATTCCGACATAAACATTTTAAATTTTCTTCAATTTACATTCTCAAACAGTGAAATTTTCAGTTGTTGTTTTTTAATAAAAAAAAAAAATATTTATGAGTTGAAATTTTAAAAAATTTGCTTATCTACAAAGGTCCATCTTACTACTAGAAAATAACAAAAATAAAAAATTTCAATAATTACTAGAATCTGTAAAAAAAAAACATTAAGCAACCTCCAGGAAATGAGTCCATAACAATAAATTTAAATTTTTTTTTTTTTTTTTAAATAATTTATTAAGATGGAAAATGGCAAACAAAAAAAAAAAATTACTCAGTTTGTTTTAATGATAAATTACAAATTTTTTTAGTTGTCGTTCTATTCTTTTTTTTTTTCTGATGATATTTGGTTCAAATAAATAAGGGTGTTAATTTTAATGATAAATTCTAATATTTCAACAACAAATTTATTTTCTTTTTCGAATTTCAACACAATAAAAAAAAAAAAAAAAAATTATTCATGGTCAAAAATTCTAATATAGAAAAAATATTATGCTTCTCTACTGGTTTTCTTTTGATTTTTTTTTAACCATGACACACGCATACATCCGGATATTATCAAGTTGTAGAAATTAAAAAACAAAAAAACACATTCGAGATAACAAGAGAAAATGAAAAATTTAACAACGAAAATCTTTTAAAAGAAATGTGGTTTTTCTTTAAAACAAAAAAAAAAAAAAAAACATAAATAAAAAATTAAAAAAGACAATCAGAGAAAAAGAAGAAAAAAAAAATTAATTAATTTACGCGTTTATCAAAATTTCAAAATCAAAAAGAATTCAGGAATATCCTTTTTCTAGTGATAAAATAATAAAATAAAAATAATCATAAAAAAAAAAAAAAATTTAAAAATACACGAAGGATAATAATTATTATTGTGTATAAAAGAGGGAAATAAAAGAGAAAGAATTCAAAATTCAAAAGTAAAAAGGAAGATGATGCAAAACCACTCAAAAATTAATTAAGTTCTTCTCATCTATTTTAAATTTCTACAAAAATATAAAAATTAACAAAAATAATAGGGTAATCCTATAGTACAGGATTCAAGTACAAATTCAAATTATTTGGGTAGTCTAGAACATTTCACTGTTCTAAGTGTTACACAACAATACTGCAGGCCATCCATCCGTGCGATTGTGTTTTGGTATTTATTTATTTATTTATTTAACAGTGGACCTACAGATTAATCTGAAGACCAACTACAGATTTAGTCCGCAGGCCAACTACAGGCCCTTTTCCCTTTGTGTTTTGGTATTTGATTAAGATTTTTGAAACATCGAAAACTGGTTTTTTATTTCGTTAAACTGTTTCTTCAGTCAACTGGTTCAACTATAATACCCATACTTATTTAGGTTACCAACAGACCATGTATATGTCCTGAGCCTGGCTTACCAACGTCTATTTATTTTGTCTGTCCCGGGGGGTGGGGGGGGGGGGTGGCGTCGCTTTTCGCCTGTAGAAGATACGAAATTGTTTCATATTTTCCGATACTTGGTCTTTCCCCTAAAGATTTGATCTATTTTAACTTTTTGTACCTTTGGGTCTGGATTCAAAGATGGTTTTGATTGAAGTTTTTTCGTTCATTTTTTTCTAGAAGTCCGAACCCATACAGTCTCTTGACTTTAATTTTCGTTATTACGTTCATCTCATTATATACAGCTCATAGAGCTCAACTTTATATCTTCTGAACCCTCCAAACCTCATTGTCGTTTTCAGGACCATATATCCGGCAAAAAGTTTTCTTCTTGAAAACAACAAGTGTGTATGCTCACTTGTCTTGGACAGGGTCCATGATTCTGATCAATACACCAGAATCGGAAATATAAGCGTTTTGTAAATTTATATGCACGTGCCCTATTTCTTTATATGGGCTTTTATTTGTATTGAAAAATATACTGAAAAGTTTAGGTATATTTATAAATTTCGAGCAAAGAATATATTTTTTGATTTTGTTAATTTTGTCTGTTTTTATTTATCTTTCAAATTGAAAAAGTAGCAGTTTACAATGGTTATTTTTTCGCCGTATTTGCTCACTTGATGTCATTTCAGAGGTTAACACTGGTTCCAAGATAGAAAAATCCTAAACTATTTCAAAATTATATGTGGCAGCAGCGATATTTTAATATGATGATGAACAGCCTTTTTATTTGTTTACAAAATTATATTTTGTTTTTTTCTCATTTACTTTCAAACCTATTTGATTCGCTTTGTTGTCAAATCTGGGTAAATATCTCGATGACCACTCGTTGTGTACTGGCGATGATATTAATGTCGTCGGTATATCTAAGTAGTTGGATTGATTTGAAAAATATAGTGCCGGCGGTGCTTATTTCCGTTCGTCGCACTATACATTCCAGTAAAAAAAATGTATATGTTATATAAATTTAAAAAAAAAAAAAAAAAAAAACAAAAAAGAAAAAAAAACGGAAAAAAATAAAATTCAAATGAAAATTTTAAAATTAGAAAAAACTGTAATAATTAAAACTAAAATTATAAAAACATAAAAGAAAAGAAAAGAAAACAAAATTAAAACAATAAAAGAATTTAAAATAGAAAAAAATTAAATTAAAAGTAAAAATTAAAAATAATAGAAAGAAAAAAGAAAATAATTAAAAAATTAAAATTTAAAATAAAAAATAAAAATTAGGAAAGTTAGATTTAAACTAAATTAATTAATAATCGATTCAATTATCTTACGCCTGTTTTTTAAAATATTCTGTGCATAGCTCAACAAAATTTTTGTACCGACTAACACAACGAATATAGTTCGGCATCATATTCCACATAGTATGAACTCGAACAAAATACGATCAATGTCTAATGCGACCTTTGTGACGTGGGATGACTAAATTTATACACTAACTTATCATTGAAGTAGTAAATTGAGTATGATTTCTTTCATAAATCAAAGATAACGGAACTTTAGAATGCTATCGAATACTCTCGTATTTACGTCTATTCGTTACAAAACGTGTACATGCATTAAATATAAATTTTAGAGTATTGAACTCTCCTACACTCATGCCAGTGTAAACAACATCGTAATATAAGAATGTGGTATTATAAGTGATTGTATTAGTTATTTCTTATTTCAACCGTTAATTAGATAGAATGAGAACTTCCATAATTTGCGTAAGTTAGAAATCCCAAGATTTTTAGCCTTCTCAGCATAGTGAACAACTTTGTCATTCATTTTGATTTTAGGTAAATTTGATGTATCTACACCTCGCGAAATTGAATGATCATTGCATGTGATTTCGGTGCATTTAATCGATTATTTCTAGACCAAAATAAAATTGCATCAAGATCATCATTAATTTTAACTATGCAATGGATCCACTAATATACAATTGAACATCATCAGCATATAGTATGCATGTGGTTTCCGATAAACAAAGTGGTAAATCGTTAATGTAGAATCGTTAATTAAAAAGAAGGGGAGGCCTCAATAAGGATATTTGTGTCACTCCACATTTAGTAGTTAAATAATTGGACATAACATCATTAATTTAAAGAAATTGCTTTCTATCAATCAAATAATTATTTAAGAGAAAAGTAGCAGATGCATTAAAATTGAACTGGGTTCTTAGTTTATGACAAAGCAGTTCATGGTTTACACAATCAAACGCTTTTGAGAAGTCTAGAAAAAGTAATATAATTGCCTGTTTTTTTTATCAATTTCAATATACATGTTGTCAGTGATTTCAAGTAACGCAGATGAAGTACTGTGTCACTTTCGGAATCCTGACTGAAATTTATTTAGCAACCTATTTACATTCACGTAATTTATTATTTAAAATTATGTAATATGAATTCAAAAGCTTTAGATAGACTTGGTAATATACTAATGGGTCTAAAATCATCAACGGTAGGGTTATCATTTTTAGGTATAGGAATAATTTTAACGCATTTCAATAATGTTGGATATAAACCAGTGGTAAGTATAGAGTTAAAAATATATATGATATATGTTCCGATCACTGGAAGAATCAGCTTAAGAAATTTGAGGGGTATCAAATGTGGGCCAATGGCATCAGATTTAATACTATTAATAGCACTAAAAACTTCATCAATATAAACATTCCTAAAGGTTTTGCCTTTAGATAGACTTGGTAATATACTAATGGGTCTAAAATCATCAACGGTAGGGTTATCATATACATGGCATAGTGTTGCTAACTGTATTAGAAGATAGATAAATATGACTACCGTTAGGTGAAACTAAAAATTTTTTATTCATTAACATTAACATCAATATTATATAGTTTATCAACATTCTTTTCTTTCCCTATACCTAGTTTAGACAGATTATTCCAAAGATTCTTTGAATTACTCGTAGGTTGGAGAATGTTATTGAAATGCTCTTTTTTTGTCTGGTTAATTTTTAAGCTTACATTATTCCATAATTTTTTGAACTTATCTCTATTATTCTACTAAGTTACCTATTTTTTTTTTTTTTTTTTTTTTTTTTTTTTTTTTTCTCCTATTACTCCGCGTGGTAGCATAGGGCTTCGATAGTGAACCTCCATTCCTCTCTGTTGAGTACTACTTCCTTAATATCGTCCCAGGTATAATTGTTGACTAATAATTCTTGATCGATTGTGCGTCTCCATGTGTTGTATGGTCTGCCGGGTCTCCTTTGTCCTTGTGGATTCCACTCTAGAGTTCTTCTTGCTATATCACTTTCTGATTTCCTTAGTGTATGACCTATCCATTTCCATTTTTTTCTATTTATCTGTCTGTTGATAGGTTCTTCTCCATTTATCATCCATAAATCCTCGTTGCTAATTCTTGCCGGCCAGATAATTCTCAAGCACTTGTTGATGAATACTTGTAGCTTCTGTTTGATTCTGACCGAAGTGAGCCATGTTTCACTGCCATATACTAATGTTGACTTAACACATGCTCTGAATATTGTTAGCTTTGTTGTTCTCGATATTTGGTTGCTTCGCCATATCTTCATTAGGCTCCCAAATGTTCTTCTTGCCTTATTTATACGGCTGTTGACATCTTCTGTTGCACCTCCTCTTGATGTTATAATGCTCCCCAGGTAGTTGAATTCTTCTACGTATTCTATCTGTTGTCCACTCACTGTTATTGGCTCACTATAACTATTGTTTGTCCTCATTGCTTTGGTTTTCTCGATATTTAATTCCAGTCCCGATTTCTTTGCTTCTTCCTGTAATCTGTTGACTTTGTTCTGTAGGTCCCTTTGATTTTTTGATATGAGACATACATCATCTGCGTAATCTAAGTTTTCTAAGTTTCCGAAGAGATCCCATTCTATTCCGTTTATTCCAGTGCAAACTTCTCTTAGAATGTCGTCTAGTATTGTGTTGAAGAGAAGTGGAGATAGTGGACATCCTTGTCTAACTTCTATATTGGTGTAGAATGGATCACTGATCTTACCTCTGTGTTGAACTGTTGTCTCTGCATCTTCATACATCGCTTTGATGATGTTGATGATTTTTTTAGGAACTCCCTTCTTTGTAAGTGTTCTCCATATTGCGCATCTCTTGACTGTGTCGAATGCTTTCTTAAAATCTATGAATAGTAGATATAGTGGGGCATTCCATTCTACTGATTGTTCAACTATGACCCGTAAAGTATTTGCCTGGTCTACACAGCTTCGGTTTGGTCTGAAACCTGCCTGCTCTTTCCGTAGTATTGGTTCTAGTACTTCTTCTAATCTTTTCTTTATAATAATTGCTATTATCTTATGACTAGTATTTAGAACCGTGATTCCTCTCCAGTTGCTGCATTGGGCCAAGTCTCCTTTCTTAGGTATCTTGACAATCATTCCTTTCTTCTCCTCTATCCATGCTTTCCTGATGTGAGGTTCAATTGTTTTTGCGAATAAGTCAGGGTCCAGTTTGGCTATTTCTGCTGGAATTCCATCTTCACCTGTTGCTTTGTTGTGCTTCAGGATATTGATTGTAGCTTTGATCTCTTCTATATTTGGAGCTTGAGTAGATATTGGCAGTCCCTCAGTTGGGTAGATATTTGCATTGTCTCTGTTTCTTATGTCTGCTTCATTATTTGTACTTTCTTCGTTGCTCAGTTCTTGGAAATGTTCTCTCCATCTCTTTAATTGATCCTCTAAGTTACCTATAAACCATTATAACTATTATAAATTATAAAAGAAAAATTTATATAAATCAGAGAAGGAAAAATCGGGAAAACTAATTATTTAGTAGATATATGTATTACACTAGATTTGGATTAGATTTAGATTGAAATTGTTTGTATCTAAATTTCTATTAGCGTTATACTTTATAAAATGAGTAGATATAAGATTTGTAATAGAGTGATGGCCCACATCTTACCTGTAAAATCATCTTTAAATTAAATACAATTAAATGTATATAGGTCTTGTGTCAATAATTAATTTTCTGAACGGTAAATTATAATATTTTAAAACTCTGTTACCTATTAAAGCTTTATTATAATTATTTTTACAGTCTAGTCTATTAAATAATCTGGATTATCCTAAAATTAGTGACCATAATGATCTTTAATGAGAAAATTTCCTTTACAAAATCATTATGACGAAAAAAAAAATATCAGGTCAGGTCATTTATATGAATATTAAAATTTCGAAAATATTCGAAAATATTCGAAATCGATTTGAAACCACAATTTTGGTTAGGCCCAATAAATTTAACAGTTTTAATCAAATTATTTTTAGAACTGTTGTTAATGTTCACAATAGGTAATAAATAGAATATAGGACAGAGAAATTAACTTTGATGAGATAAGTTACAACAGAATGAAATAATAATAAAGAAGGCTAAAAGATCAAAAATGACTAAAAAAATATTTTTAGAATAATTTTTTCAAAGTTTTAAAAATGAAATTTTATGTCACTGTTTACTTTTATATATTTCACATTTGCTAATTGAAGTTTTTTTTTTATTAATTTTCTTTTTTTTTTTTTGATATTCTAAATTACGTCTAACACAGAAATTATCTTAAACCAAAGAAAAGAAATTAAACAAAAACAACATAAAAAAACGCGAAAATATTTTTTTATATTTTTATTTATTACTTCAACCCTTATAGATTTTTTTTTGTTCTATTCTTTAGTAAAAAAAAAAAATAGAAAAAAAAAATAGATATATTACTACTGCTCAATATTATAAAAATGAATATATAGAAAATTGGAAAGGGAATGGAACAGAGAGAAAGTAAAACAAAATATGAAAAATAAAACGGATACGATTCTCGACCGGAAAACTTAGTTCTTGATTCCATTTTGGTTTTCTACTTTTTTATTTATGCTTTTAGTTCACATTTTTAGAATAATTTTTTTTTTTTTTTTTTTTTTATTCCATATAGATTAAATATATAGAAAAAGTCCTGCTAAAGATGATCACAAACAAAAAAGAAAAAATAAAAAAAATTTTTTTTTAAAAAATTAAAAATAAAAAATTGAAAGAAAAAAAGTTAGTTAAACAGAGTAAAGAAAAAAAAAAAACAAAAAAGGAAGAAAATCTTACTTTGAAGATAATTTAATGTTATCGCTGCGAGCTATAAATCTGTAAATTTTTTTTTAAAAAAAAAAAAAATAAAAAAATAAAAAACGGAATATATTCGAACTCTAAAAGGCGATTACCAAATTCTTATATAGTCGAGCAATTTCTCCATCTCCACCATCTCATAACCGTTACCACCTTTTTTTGAACCACGATTTTTTTTTTTTTACATTTTATTTCCGTTTTTAATATTTTCTATAGGGTGGGATTTTATTTCATATTTGAGGTGGAGTACGAAATCGATATATTATGAATATCAATTTCCATTTATAATTCTTAAATTAGCCGTTTCTAATGTTGTTGAGTCAACATCTACTTTTGTTAATAATTTGGAAGTTGGTTTTAAAAAGTACAGATTTTAGCAAGGCTTTTAATTTTTTTTTTTTTTTTTTTATAAACGGTTAATGTTTAACTTGAACCTCTGGAGATTATAACTAGCTGTTCTGTTATTATTTGATTGTGGAAACTCGTGGGGGGGGGGGGGGGGGGGGGGATGTGACTCAACATTCGCAACGCTCGGACTATAAATGAATTTCAATAACAGTTTTTTTGCCATCTTGGGATTTCCAACTGTGTAGGGGTGGGCATTTGCAACTGCTCTTGTTTCGCGTTGGAACTGTTTTAGAGGAAGGAATAGCAATTTGATTTCTACGGAGCAAGTGTTCACACCTACGAGATATCTATAAAACAGAAAAAGTGACCCTACTGTACAACGATGCGTCCAAGAGAAGTTAAGGATGAAGTTACATTTGGGTCGCGTATAAGACAAATGGCGCGATTTTGAACGCGGTCAAGGTAGCTTAAGGCTGAAATGGGAGCGTGCGCCAGCCCAAATGTGAGAATTGTATTCTATCTTGGGTCGTATAATTGTTTTATAGATATTAACGAGTTCCACAGGTGAGAAGAGAGTTTTACAACGACTTAAATAGCCTAAACACTTGGCAGCTCCAGCTCGCAATATTAAAAATTTGGTAATTTCAAGTATTTTTTTTGATTTACGTGCATACCTAAGAAGTTTAAGCTATCCGAGAAACACCTCGGAAGGAAAGATTGGGTTCAAGTCTTAGAAGTTTGCATAAGTTTTGACTTTTTGTCGAGTTGAACTCAAATCTGTTTTTTTTTTTTTGCTCCAGTCAGCAATTTTGGTCAAATCATAGTTAATCATATTCACCATGATTTGCCTTCTATTGCTAAACTTCGACATTTGAAGCATTGATTCTGCGGAGGAAATCAAAGAAGGCTACCAAAGTCCTGTCATCTGCAAAGCTGTGAATTGGATTGAAGGTTGCTTGAAGTAGATCATTAATGAAAGTTAACAAAAGAGGGGGGGGGGGAGGGGGGGACAGAAGTGATCCTAGCGAAACACCAGCATTTATGCAAATTTTGTCAGAAGTGAAACTGTCGACTAAGAAACGAATCGAACGATTCGAAAGGAAGCCTTCGCCATCCATTTAGAAAATACAGAACCTAAACCAATAGCTTAGCATTTAGCAATTAAAGCCACGTGCCATACTCGATCAAAAGTTTTGGAAATATCTAAAGCAAGAATGTCAGATTTTCCAGAATTGTGTAGACTGGTACTGAATTACAATTAACAAAGGTATATCATCATGTCTCCGGTAGATCGGTACGGTCTAAAACCATATTGTCTGTCATAGATATTATGCCTTTGCTCTCAAGATATTTCGAAATATTTCTCATTGATTAGGCTTTCATCCATTACTTTGGAAAGAATCGAAAGAATAGCTATAGGTCTAATTTGCTAATTGTATTCATTTTTACCTTTCTGATCGTAGGTATAGTGTTTTTTTAGATCCTCTATATCCATTGGGTTTGAAGCTCCCGCAGGGATGCCTCAAGCTAGTCATCTTGATGCTTTACTATTCATTATTTCTATTAATAATGTTTCTTCTTAGGTAGGTAGGTAGTAGTGGCTGCCGACAGTATGCCGACACACCTAGACCGGTGAGATCCATTGTGATACCACGGGAACTTTCTTCGCGTACGACTCTACTCGTTGAACCAATTTGAGCTTCTAACGAAGCGGTGGAGATTTTTGATATTAGTGCTTAAGCAAGGTCACCCAGCGAATCCAGAAAGAAAGCTACTAGAAGAGTTTTGCTTTTATGGTAGAGACCAGGGTGGGAACAGAGTAGGTGTTGGACAGTTTCATCCTCTTCCTCGTCTACATATGTTCTGCAAAAATCGTTTGAGGAGAATCCCAGTCTTCTGGAATGCTTACCAATCAGATAATTACCCGTAATGACCCCTACCATAGTGCTAATAGTCATACCTTTTCAGAGTTAGTAGGTTATGTTTCTTCTTAGTCACATTAAAATTTAAGCCGATGTCATGTAAAAATTTTAAATTTTGAGGATTCATTAGTGTTACAAGCTGATTTAAATTGTTTTTATAATTGGTGTTCCAATAATATAATTTTCAACTTAATGTTAACAAAAATGTGCTTTAATTACTTTTGCTCGCCGATTATATTCAATTTCATTTGTATATTATTTTATTATCCAATTAATTTCAAAATTTACATCAATTAAAGAATTAGGGGTAGTTTTCGATAGCAAGCTTTTATTCCATCTTTATTACTCTGATATATTAAACAAAGCAAATTCCTGTTGGCTTGGTTTTATTAAACGTTGGGGGTAAGAGAATTTGATTAAAATCTCTTTATACGTGCTTGGTCAGACGTAATTTGGAATATGCCTAAAAAGGACTACGGTGTTTACATAAATAAAATCGAATCGGTTAAAAAAAAATCTTAAATTTGCTTTATAGAAGACATAAATTCGGAATCTATGAAGGACAACAGTAAAAAGCTAAATTTGACACTCATGCTTTGAATCTAAACAAATTTTATTCGCTAATTATGCCGGGCTTTTATAGTAACCCCATTGAATGTAGTTAAATACTTCAAAACAATGTTTTAATAAGCTTTTAATATGCTTAGAAACTATACAAATTGTATTCACTAACGGGTTCTACTAACCCCATTGAATTATGATTCAAAAAGTTCTACCAACGCTATTTACAATATATTAGTAAAGTTACCCGGCGTTGCCCGAGATATTGGGAAATTATTTTCAAGAGCTTTCTTTGTTTTTAAATAACGGAAGAGCTTAACGGAAAATATTATTTGATGTTTATTTTTTAGTAAGCTAACCATTGATTGGCTGTTGTAGGTGGTTGCGTTAAAACCATTTAAATTTTTTTTTTAAATTTGAAATATGTACCAACAAATATTTTTAACCTACAAAATACTGATATTTACAATGTAACTGTATATAGTTAATAATGTTAGTGTTTTTATTTTATTTATTTTTTTAAGTTTACCGTGGCATGTGTCACAACGCAGAATTATTCAAGCATTTTAGACCCACTTTCTGTTGAGCTAGGGACTTGAAATTTTGAACACAACTTATATCCCGATTTCGGCACTTTCTGCGAAATTTATTGTACTGCTTCTCGGTGGAGTTATTATTTGAACGAAAATTCCTACCCTAAACAAATTTCGACCGTGTTTGAAAACCATCGATCAAGGCATTGAGACAGGGCAATAAAAAACGAAAAAAAACTTATTAGACCGGCATGGCGAAACCGGTTAACGGAATTAAATAAAAATTTGTTTTTTGCCTTTTTTAAGACCATAGAAGCTAAGAGAAACTTTGGACCCAAATTTGGACCCAATTTTTTTCAAGATCGACATGTCGGAAGGGGTTAATGTATCGGAACCCAAACAAACCAGTGACTTCTATGCCATGAAACAATATTTCTACAAAGTTTCCAATCAATCAGTCACATTTCTTAGACGGTACAACGAAACGAAAAATCCGTAGATCGACGTGCCGAAACGGATTAACGAAATTTAACAAAACAAAGTGGTCTAATATATACTCTGTATATTGCTATATGCCTAATTAAAAAGTTATTTATATCAATAAATTAGATCAGAATAAATATTTCTATTTACTCCCGTTTCAAATATGTATGAAGTGGG
Source organism: Argyra leucocephala (assembly GCA_963942445.1). Classification (NCBI taxonomy): domain Eukaryota; kingdom Metazoa; phylum Arthropoda; class Insecta; order Diptera; family Dolichopodidae; genus Argyra; species Argyra leucocephala. Next base: position 120,510,189 of record OZ012681.1, on the reverse strand, counting down.
TTAGAGGAGACAGCTACCCGAACCAGTCAGAAGTTTTAAAATGGTAAAAGGCGTATATGTTTATTTTTGAAAGAGTACTTGAGTACAAATTTTAGGCTCAGTAACACTTTTGGTTCTTCAAATATTTTTTCAGACTGCTGGGAGTTGCATGGCAGCTATCCAAACCAGTTAAAGTTTTGAAAAAAAAGTAAAAAACAAATTTATTTATTTTTGAAAAGTTACCTTAGTATAAATTTTTAGTTCTGTTGCACCTTTGGTTTTTGAAATATGCTCGATGAGTGATAGGATTTGTTTGGCAGGTACCAGATCCAATCAGAATTTTGAAAAACAACATATCACGGGTTCGATTCCAAGTATTAAAAAACCATCCTGTAAAATTTGGTTGAAATTGGTCTATGCGTCTCGGAGGAGTTCTGACACAAACATACATACATACATACATCATCCTTCTATATAAGATTCATTCATTATTGATAAACCATGCCCGCCTTCAATTAATCTAGTCTTGATTTAATTGCAAAATATTTTTTAGGTTGTCATTTTGTTTAGGGCCCTTTAAAGCAAGAGTTTTCAATTTTAATTTCAATACGTAAATATCTTAAGCCATTCTATAACTTATAGATTTCGGTATCATGTATTTTACTGCCAAATATTGGCTATTGACCAAAGAGTTATATAAATTTATAATTTCTTCCTTCATTACAATATCCACAACACATCTTACAATTGTCTTATATAACTTTATTTATTTCATCTTGTACTTATATTGTATTTTTTTATTTTTTAATATGTACAAGGATAACATTACAAAAACAAAAACAGAAAAAAGGACAATCAAAAAATGAGAAATAAAAAATTAAAATTTATATAAAAAAATCAACCGTTATGTTCAAATATAAATTGCGCAAAAAAAAAAAAAAAATAACAACAAAAAAGTATATATTTTTTTTGTTGTTGTTTTTTTTCTTGTCCTGTCCGTTTGTAATAAATCTTTTTTCGAGAGTACAAAACACCGAACGACGAAGAAAGTGGGAAGATATTTTAAAATAAAAACAATAAAAAAACAGAAAATTAAAAAAAAAGTATAATAATAAAATGTAAAATATGGCAGTTCGATGGCAGTACAACTGTCCTCTTACATGTCCCTACAACACACATATACTTTTAGTACACTACTATGTCTTAAATAGTCGAATATTCTGAAAAAGTAAATCTGATAAATTTTTAATTTCTATGAAATATTATCAAAAAAATTGTTGTAATGCACAAATTTACCCCTGATTAGAGACTTAAATCTATCAACAATAATGTTAATTTTTAGATCAAAAGACGACGTAGTGCTATTAGAATTGATTAAAGCGTTCTAAAATCACTGCGTCATCTTTAGATCTAATGTTAATCTCTTATATAGAGACTAGTCCCTATAATGTCAAAATTTTATTTAATCTAATCCAAACTAACGTCCTGTATGGGACACATAAGTTTGTTATATCACAGTCAGGTCTGTTGGGACCAATTGTATTTATAAGCTTTGATTACTTTTTTGTGAAACAACATGTTACAGATACATAAATTGCTCCTTATTTCTGGAAGACGGTTTCCAAAACCGTTATTCTGAATAACTTGGAGTCTCACACAACAACTTGAAGATAGTATCTGTCTCCGCTCGCACAAATTCAACAACATGAAGAATAAATTAGAACACCTGGAAAAACTTGTCAAACATGTCCGACTAGAAATTAACCTGAAGAAAATCAAAGTTATGAGAATAAATAACACCACCACAGAACATTTTAAAGTTGAAAGATAGAACAAATAAAATTTGTGAATAACTTTTAGTACTTGTGAATTATCATAGCAACTAGTGGTGGGGCTGAAGAAGATGTAGAAAATAGATTAAAGAAAGCAAAAGCAGCATTTGGGAGATTGCAAAAACGATATTGAGAAAAAGCCAAATATTCAGAACAATGAAACTTAGAATATTCCGGTCTTGTGTAAAATCAATCCTGACATGCGGCACTGAAGCTTGGTTAATATCAAAAATCATCAACCAGAAGTTACAAGTCTTCATTAATAAATGTCTAACAAACACAATAAGCAACAAAGACCTTTGGAAAGGGAAAGGTCTTTGTTGAAAGGGAAGAAGTGAAAACAGTAGCTATAGAAATCGAGTACGATGGAAATGTCAAGTTGAAGCTCTGTGCTACCAAGAGGAGTATAAGGAAAAAAATTCCAAGGGAAATAAGTAAAATAAAATAAATATAGGCGGGTGAACCATATTGAATGCAACTTTAATCATATAGAACTATTGATGATTTGGGAGAAAGAAGTCTAAGAATATAAAGTAGAGAGAGAATCTATCATAAACCGCTTAAAATTTGTTAGACACAGATTATATAATTTTAATATAATAAAATTTAAATTTCGAGAGCAAAATATGTTATAAGCAATATATGTTATAAGCAAAATATTAGTTTTTCACTGTCGAAATCATTTATTTTAATTTTATGCCTATCATCTCTAAACTATTAATTCAAATTGTATATATTTTTTAACCCTTTACATCATACGAAGTAATATATAGCTTCTCGAAATAAGCATCAAAGTTTAATTATATATTATTTACGTGTTAATTACATAACAAAGCTAAATGATTATTTGAAAAAGCCATATGTGACTTCGCATGAGGTACAGAAAATATTTTACAGCTTTACAGAACCATTATAAACTATTTCGTCCTTCAAATTCATTTTTCTTGCATTTTTTTTATCATATTAGCTATATTTTTTGTACTTTTAGAAGTGTAAGGATTGAAATAAAGACTTAAACGTGTTAATAATGATAAAAGTCGAATCTGTAAAGGTAAATACATCAGGATATATACTTGACTACCTAATAAACATTTTAAAGGATTGTTTTCAGAATATACACAGATTTGTTACAACAACAAAGATCTACTTGAAGAGTAGGTAATTGTCCAGTTGGGCGGATTACTATAACTGTCAGTTCACTTTTAGACCAACTAACTAGATTAGATTTAATTTATTCCGAGAGGGATCCAGTCCCTACATCACCGCAGCCACAAATCGGCTTATTGTGATAACCCGTTTTTTAAGTCTCTGAGTCATTAAGAATACCTGATTTTGTGATTACACTCAGGATATTCTTCAATGGTATGCTGGATAGCTTCCATTGTTCGGGGAACGCTGTTCCCAAGTAGCGAAGTCTGCTACGGGTGAGCCCTTCGCATTCACAGAGCAGATGTTCAATAGATTCTTCCTCTATTTCACAAATTCTGCGTAGGTCATTTTCAATTAGAAAATTAAACCTTTATAAAGAGGTGTTTCTTTGTTCGGGAGTGGCCTGTTATTATCCCTGCCAAGAAACGTACCTGTTTCCTATTGAAACTGAGATGTGTTTCAGTTTTCTTGAGCGAGCGTTCAGGCATGAGCAGTTTTGCTTGGCGATTTCCAAGAACGTTGGCCCAGAAATCTTTAGCTTTTTGCTCTATCCAAACTTTTAATTGCATCTTAGCTGTACTCAGGGGAATTCCACTGAATGAACTGGGACCTATGAAAGGCGTATCCGATGTTTTTTTTTAGCTAAATAATCTGCAACTTCATTTTCTGCAATATCGAAATGCCAATGTTACCCACATTACTGTGACTTTATTAGTTTTTGTCACGGTTTTGAGTATATCTAAGCAATCTCATACTAGTTTTGATGTGATGGTATATAAATTAATAGCTAGTATGGCTGCTTTAGTATCCGAGAGAATGTAGATTTTACATTTGTTGTAATTTCTTCTTAAATGCTCTCGCACACAAAGTTCTATGACATGAACCTCAGCTTGAAAAACTGTGTTTGTAGAGTCTAAGCTTGAATGAATATGGGCCTTGAGGCTTTTTCCATATACTCCCGATCCTACTCCAATTATTTTCTTGGAACCGTCAAAATACCATATTAATGATCCTTTGTCGAAAGAGGGTGGGCGGGTTTGTCGAAAGAGGGTGGTCAGGTTTCCAACGTCTCTCTGCTTGGCATGATTTTATTGAAAGGTTTTTCAAAATTACTTCTTGGCAAGCAGTAGTCGGATAATGCTATCGAAAGCGTATTATCCTTCTGGAGTACCTGAACTAGTTCTGGGTGTACCACGTTTTTAATTTGTGGATCATCACCAGTAATACATTTGTAGGTATGAACCATTGCTTCTTTTTGTATAAAGACATGAAGGGGCTCTAGATGAAACAGGGTCTCTAATGATGCGGTGAATATTTTCCGCATGGCTCCAGTTATCAACAAACAATCTGAATGCTGTAGTTTGTTGAGTTTGTTTTGAGCTGTGTACCTTTTTTCCACCAAACTGCGGATGCGTAGGTTAAGGTTGGCCTCACTATTGCGTTATATAATCATAATGTCATTTTGGGGTTCAGTCCACATTTACGACCACATATGCTTATACATGTCCAGAATAAAATTCTGGTTTTTTTAAGAGCATTGTCTAGATGAACATTCCAATTCAGATGTTCATCAAGTACGATTCCAAGGTATTTGACCTCTTTGGAAAAATCAATTATTATACACCCCATCTAGGTTAGTTTTCTTTAGTTTGTCCCTAATTCTCCTGTTTTTGAAGGCAATAATCGTACTTTTATTTGGATTAATAGAGAGTTTTACCTCCATTTGGATACATTTGGATCTGCACATGTGTTTGTTGATTTAATTCAGCCACTGTAGAATCAAATTTACCTCTGATAAGAATATCAACATCATCAGCGTAGCCTTGTGCTTTTATTAGTTTGTGCTCAATTAACTAACTTGAAAACCTTTATTTTGTAAATACAAAATTAAATAAGTACGAAAAAATACAAAAAAAATTATAAACAAAGAAATTGGTAAAGTCTTTTTACAACCACCAATCATTGTTAAAATATAACATTTATAGAAATTCATAAAGTTTAACATAATTTTAACAAACAGATTTGAATATTAAAAAAAACAAACAAAAACCCAACAAATCTTTAAATTAAAAAATTTACAATAAGATTGCTGTAACTATACACTAAAATCTACATATAAAGTACATAGACTTAACTTTCTGAATATTCAAAGACAAAATATACATTTATAGACATACCTACAATACATATACACAAATCTAAATTTATTTAATGAATTTTAAAATTATAATAGCAATAATTTACCTCAAACTTTATCCTTTAATTTTACTAATTCAAAATTATCCCCATAATATTAACATTCATAAATCTTTGAAAATATCCTGTATACTGGTTTAATAATTATATGCAAACTCCTTTTCATATGTTTCAAAAAAAAAAAAAAACTATAATCTATAAATTTTATACAATTTCCTCACAATAATCATTCCTTCACGAATTCAAACACACACACAAACAAACTAACATAATAGGCATCATACGTAAAAAAATGTATAATATATGAGAACAAGTAATGACCAAAAGAATGACGATAGCGACCGACTATGAATGAATGACCATTGTACCTACAATTAATCAATCAATTTTTAAAAATCGAAAATTTTTCAAACATCATTTTTGCATCACAGAATGTAGGAAAATTTAAATTTACATTTTGAAAATAGAAAAAAAAAAAAAAAAAATTTTTATTTTTTTATTTTTTATTATTGTTTGTTTGTTTGTTTGTGTATGAATGAACGGTCACATTTTCCGGTCTATGCAATTTTAATGCACATAATACACTGATGTTATCCTTTATAAAAATTTTTTTTTTTTTTTTGTTTTTTTTTTTATTTTTGAAACATATGCATTCAACATTGAATTATTACAGGGTAAATTTTAAGCATTTTGAGAAATAGAAAAATTTGTCATCCTAAAATTCACTTTAAATCAATTTCAATTGAAATTCATTCCTTTTAGAGTCTTTCATGTACATATATTGTATATATATATATATATATATAATGGTATATATAATTTTCTAGTATAGTAAAAATCTCTTTGAAACAACAAATTTCTAAATCTCATAATCTATAATTGGTTTCAACTATATTGAATGTATAAAATGTTGTTTGTGTTGCTAGATTTTTAAAAGGATATAAAAGTACAACTCTATTGCAATAAATTTGGCTCATCTTCAAGCTTATCATAGCCACACACTAGTAGGTAGGAACCGAAAGATCACAGGTTCAACCAAAAGGTCTCAAGTTCTATTTTTATTTATTTATTTATTTCATTATGTACATATACATGAGATGGTAAGTCTCTACAAGAGTATATGATAAATCGATTCCCAATAAAGCAAAGAAAATTGTTCAACCTGGTCCAGAGTACCCCCTTTGTCATTAGGACAAAATACATACATTGGGACAAAAAAAAAAATGAGACTGTAATTTGGTAACAGCTTAAATAAAATGGAACTGCGCTATTTCTGTTCCAGACAATAACAGTAGTTTTCCATATTTAATGAGCAAATAAGTCAGTAATTTGTTAAATAAATACTCGAAATATTTAATGTAGTATATAATTGCAGTAATGTACTTAATTAAGCACGAAAATGTTATTCATACCTAAGTTACTGTCAAGAGTGCACAAAAAAAAAAATATTATGACTCACAGCTCAATTATTTCCATTATTTTTGTGATTTTGAAGCTATTATTATACTAAGTTCAAAAATTTCAAATTTGGATTTAACAACAAAAAGCTTTACTTAAAGTTTGAGCCAGCTCATATGTTTAGGAAAGTAGCCAGCTCATAGGTTGTACCCTACGAACTAGCTCAAGCTCAAATTAACTCACATCAATTTCAAAAAATATGATTTTAATCGAATTAATACAGCAGCTCAACATTTAAGTTAGCTCAAGTAGTATGACTTACCTCACATTTACAGGTAGCTTGTAGATTGAGCTCATAGTGTTTATTTTAACTTTGAAATAGATCAACATTTTGAATTTGAGCTTTAAATTGAGTACAATTCAAATTAGATTAAGTTAAAATAAAAAAATTTTATATTCTTGTGGGTGTTTATTGTAAAAAATAAGAAATTAATAATTTTATTTGCACAATTTAAAAAATTTTCTTCGAATTTAAGCTTATTTGTTTGACCTTTACTCAAATAAACTTAAATTCGAAAACAATTATTTAAAAAAAAAATTTACTCACGATTAACTCAAATTTTGAGGTAGGTCTCAAAATTACACTCTAAGTTGAATAATTTATGAGCTAACACAAAATGTGAGCTAATCATTCGTGAGCCCCATAACTGTATTAACTCCGTTGAGCAAAGAGAGTAAAAATAAAAATAACTGTATTAAAAATTTGAGCAAGGTAAGAAATTAATAATTTTATTTGCACAATTTAAAATATTTTGCTTCGAATTTAAGCTTATTTGTTTGACCGTAACTGAAATAAACTTAAATTCGAAAAAAATTATTTCAAAAAAAAAATGTACTCACGATTAACTCAAATTTTGAGGTTGGTCTCAATTGAGCAAAAACCCTTTAAGTTGAATAATTTATGAGCTAACACAAAATGTGAGTAAATCAAACGTGAGCCGCATAACTGTATTAACTTAAGTTAAATCGTATTTTGTGATTGATGGAAATTAACGTGAGCTTGCGTTAGTTGGTTAGGTAATATAATTTCAATTAATTCAACCTATGAATTAGGTCACTTTAAGTTTAGCTTTTGTTTGTTAAAACGAAATAATGAGCTTTTGCACCCCTGCTCAATGAAGATGGAGTATGTTTCAATTCATAATTAACTTGAGCTTGAGTTAGTTGGTTAGGTAGTATAATTTGAACCAATTCAACCCTATGAGCTAAGTCAAACTTTAAGTTTAGCTTTTGTTTGTTAAAACGAAATAATGAGCTCAATGAAAAATGAATAATGACCTTAAAATCCCAAAAACATGGAAATAATTGAGCTGTGAGTTGCAATAGTTCAGTTATGTACTTTTATATAGAAAGTCACATTCAAGTGGTAAAACGTAAACCTGCTGCTTAATTCTAAATTGCATATCATACACAACAAAATAGAGTTTGTCAAGTAGCGCTTACACTCTTGTGGCCAACAATATACTGTAATAATAATATTAATACGTTTTCACTTCTTCAAAATTAAATTTAAATTGTTAATTTGTTTTTTAATTATTTTATTATAAATTATTAAATTAGTAGACCAACTATTATGAATTTGGGTAGTACATATTAGTTTTAAATTTTTTTTTATGCTTTGAATCCTTTAAAAGAGCCAATTTTTATTTTTTGATGGAATTCACGACTGCAATTTATTGCGAATGGAAATAACAGGTAGTTTCTATACATATTGTATATTGTTGTTAATCTATATATATAACATTGAATTGAAGCAAATAATATATATTTATATATATATAAAAAAAATGTATAGCAATTATTTTTAACATATCAAATATAAGGCTCTTTTATGACGATTGCTTCCTTGCGAAAAAAATATACAATAGTTATCAATAAGTCATGGTGCTTAATGGGCAGCATGTTACTAACACACATTTAAAAAATTAAGTACAACTTTAACACTAGATCATAATTCACAGCCCACAAATAAATGGGGATCAGCACTAAACTAGTAATTTCATAAAAGTATAATATTGTTGTACATGATTGTAGGATTTATGTCGGCTAGGAACTTAGCAAGCTTACATATCCGATAATTATTCAAAATCGACAGTAATATCGATATAAAACCGATAGTTATTCATTTCTATGTAGCTTAGTGAATTACCTGAGCTACATCAACTAATGGATATACTTAAACCATTGGATGCATTTGTTGCCATATGGCAACATTCTGAAACTCAGTTCCTATTAATATATAAAAATTTTGTTTTACAGTTTTTTTTAGTTAGCCACTAGCTATGTGTACAACAAATTTCTGAATTTTATCCCAAAAAAAGCACAAGTTGCATCGAAAGGGTTAATTCTAGTTTGTAGAAACACTAAAAATCTGCTTTTAAGACTAATGAGCAACTTTAAGATGCCTAAATGTCCAGTGATTAATCCAGTCCAAATGAGCAATCTAATTGTGTTCTAATGTCCGGTGAACTGGGCTTTAAACTAATATACAATATAGTGTCAACACTAATGAACAATAATTCTATTTATTTATTCAAGTTTACGAATAGTTATTTTAACATACTACTACTCAACTATTTAAAGAAATACTACTTTAAGGCTCAACTAAAATACTGTTTAAATATTATTTGATAATTATATTAAAATATATTTTTAATATTTCAAAATTGTATATTTAAAACAATTATAATTTATTTTTACTACATCACTTTTAAAATACATTAATTTGCATACGTTATTGTTATTTTCGTTATTTATCGTTTATCTACGCTTTATCGACCATTTTATTTGTCATAAATTTCTTCGTACCATTTAATTAAATAAAAAAAAAATCTAAAATTAGTTATTATAATATCAAGGATACACGGCTATAGGTATTATAGATTCCCAGTATTACTTATTCTACTGCTACGAGAGACTATAATCCTACCAATGCCACTACCAGAAACTATATTATTATTATAGACTATTATAGTCTCTACTACTACTATCTTGTTCGTTTCTATAATGTATCTTCAAAATAACGGTTAATAGTTTAAAAAACTGACAATCCATTTTCTTCAAACCATTTTCATTATTTTTAAATTTTAAATCAATAACATATGTGTTGTGACATCTACTGTCTATAATTAAAAACTGATTATAAATTTAATATTATAGTTTTGATTTTATAGTTTCGTAATTTCACCGCTAGAAAAATAATTTGATAAAAATTATTAATATAAAAAACTGTTATACTTTCCTGTATTTCGGTAGTTTGTTTCATTCCAATAATTTTGTCACTATTTGTGGGTGAGTCTATGCTAATATTTCGCCGTGAAATTACTGTACAAAATTTAGTACACCGAAAAATATTGTATGTCTAATTTCACTTCATCTCTTTTAGAACAAAATGTTTCTAAAATATGGTATCAATTACTACCGATAGGTGTATATACATTTGTAAATGTTCCAAAAATAGTTCATTCAATTAGTTGCTATAAATTGCCGTAATAAAATATGTTTTAAAAATTATTTTTATCAAAGACCCAAACCTATTTGTTAAATAAATTTTGTAATAAAACAAAAATCCTCTGGCTGTGTTGATTTAAATTTTTGTGTAAAATAAAAACTTCGGGAAATTTATAGTTCTAATTTCAAATATGTACATGTAGTTGGATATAAAGTATATAATAATATACATATGTATAGTAATTTATTTTAGGTTTTAATTTTAAAATCACAATATAACATTAATTGCCCATAAAGAATAGTTAAAACAGCTATAGAAGAAATCTATTACAATCACCAAGCTTTCATAAAAAAAGTAGTTTTGCTTAAAAAATTATAATTAATCATTTGGTCGTGGTATCATCAAAAAGGTGTTTGTCGCCAATAAGATCATTGACTAACATTACAGACTCAAAATCACAAGCTGTATTCTATATTAAGTTTTAACTATATAGCTTTATTTGTGGAACTAATCTTTTGTACTGGATCGTATATTGTTACTATAAGTACAGAGATGTTGGTATTTAGTTTAGTTAGTACACAGGATCAGATTGATAATGTACTAGAAACAGTAGAATAAATATATCTTGCCGAGACTCTGATTATGATTATTATCATTATAATTATTATATTATTATTAATCATTACTATTATTATTATAATTATTATTATTAATATTATTATTATTATTATTAAGATTATTATTATTATTTTTAATTTTTATTGTTATTATTACTGTTATTAAGTTATTATTATTATTAATATCATTATTACTTATTATTGTATTGTTATTATTATTATGATTATAATTATAATAATAATTATTATTATTATATTATTATTAATCATTAATTATTATAATTATAATTATTATTATTAATATTATTATTATTATTATTAAGATTATTATTATTATTATAATTATTATTATTATTATTAAGATTATTATTATTATAATTATTATTATTATTAAGATTATTATTAATATTATTATTATTATTATTATATTATTATTATTATATTATTTTTTGTTATAATTTTTATTATTTTCAATTTTTATTATTATTATTATTGTTTTTATTATTATTATTACTGTTATTAAATTATTATTATTATTAATATCATTATTACTTATTATTGTATTGTTATTATTATTATGATTATAATTATAATAATTATTATTATTATAATTATTATTATTATTATTAAGATTATTATTATTATAATTATTATTATTATTAAGATTATTATTAATATTATTATTATATTATTATTATTATATTATTATTTGTTATTATTTTTATTATTTTCAATTTTTATTATTATTATTATTGTTTTTATTATTATTATTACTGTTATTAAATTATTATTATTATTAATATCATTATTACTTATTATTGTATTGTTATTATTATTATGATTATAATTATAATAATAATAATTATTATTATATTATTATTAATCATTAATTATTATAATTATAATTATTATTATTAATATTATTATTATTATTATTAAGATTATTATTATTATTATTATTATTATAATTATTATTATTATTATTAAGACTATTATTATTATAATTATTATTATTATTAAGATTATTATTAATATTATTATTATTATTTTTATATTATTATTATTATATTATTATTTGTTATTATTTTTATTATTTTCAATTTTTATTATTATTATTATTGTTTTTATTATTATTATTACTGTTATTAAATTATTATTACTATTAATATTATTATTACTTATTATTGTATTGTTATTATTTATTATGATTATTATTATTATTATTATGATTATAATTATAATTATTATTATTATCATCATTATTAATATTGCATTCATTGTTTTTCTATTGATTAGACATCAGTTGTTTATTCCTATTTCCTATATCATATCATTAAAACAAAGAAATTATCAAATTGTGGGCGATTTAAAGTTTTTTATCAGTACATTTTTTTTTTTAGTTGAAATATTGAAAATATATAATTTGAGATAAAAAAAATAAATATAGTTCTTAACTTTAAAATGCACACAATTTGATAAATTTTTTTTTTTTATTTTAAATTAAAAGAAATTAAAAAAGTCACTCAATGATGTTTACTTAAAATATTTTGATGAATCATATTGCATTTAAACTCTGGGGAGTTATTTAAAGAATGGAAATCATATTTTTTCTAGATATTTTAATCAGAAATAATCTTGTATTTTTTTATATTAAATAAACTAAAAACTGTAAAAAAAGAAAAGTAATAATAATTTAAATAAAAATTAGAGCCGATAGTCATGGTAGCTAGTGCTTGTAAATTAATATTGTATATAATTTAAATTATATATTTAAATTATAAATAAATAAATAAAAATAATTTAAAAAATGAATTAATTTGTTTAATTTTCATTTTCTGTTTGCAAATAACAAAGTTCATCCTGAATTTTTGCTGCATGTCTTCTGTAATTATGTTGATTTTGGGACGGTTGCAATGAATCCAATTTATTTTGAAATTAATTTCTTCGTAAGCCATGATGAATTACATTGTTTTCATCTTCCCCTGTCAACATATGACGATGGAATATAAGCTTTTTTTGCTTTCTTGGTTAAGTCGAAGATAACTATGCAATGTAACACATGCCAATAATACTACAGTTTCAGCATTTTCTGCAAACATATTTACTGTAGTTACTAAAATTCTCTAACATGCTACAACAATTCCAAAAGCATTTTCAATAATCTCCATCTGGCTCTTGACAGTCTTAAATTAAAAACTTTTTTTTTAGGTGGAAGTAACCGTCCAGAATATGGACGCCTTCAATTTTTCATTAATGCAAAGGCGGCATCTCCAACAAAATAATGCAGAATCACTGTATTTTGCCTCTGGAATAAGCAGGTTATTTGCATTAACCTATTTCCTAATTTTTTTCAATTTTTTCTTCCAACGGCTTCACTTATCGAATGTTTTTCCAAGTATATGGTTCTAAACAGGATAACAAACACTAGAACACATTTTGTGTCATCCTAATGTATATAAAAAAGTGTTCCGCATCGTACATTATAATTTTTTAAGAATTGCTGACGAAATGTTCATGAATTTTGCAGTCTCTTTTTATTTTCCTAACCGCACATAAACGTTTTCTTCACTTTTCTTCATCTATTTTCTTTCTTCAAATAATTCAATTTATTCTTTTAAACAGTTTGTAATTTCTAATAAATTTTGCACTTGCTTTGCCGACATTTTGCTAATTTTTGTTAATTTTTCTGTTAATTATGGGTCAACATGAAGTACGGTTAGTCAGGTCTAACAATTTGCTAAATTTTAATTTGCCGTTAAACATTCTTATCTTAAATTCTATCCAAACGGAATCCGACATAATATGTCAAATTTATTTTTGTTGTACTTTTTCTAAGAAATATTTTGTTATGTTATACTGTGCCATTATGGATTGATATAATAAGCTTTGCCAAATATCTATGTCAGCTTCGTTAGGCAATTCGAAATTTACATATTATGTAGTCACTTCCTTTTTTATTATATTTTTATGCTTGGCATAACTTAGCAAGCTGAATTATTCTAACTTTGATAATAATAATAATAAAAATAATAATAATAATAATAATAATAATAATAATAATAATAATAAAAATAATAATAATAATAATATTAATATAAATAATAATAATAATACTAATAATAATAATAATAATGAAATATAATAATAATAAAAATAATAAAATAATAATAAAAATAAAATAAAATTTTTTTTTTTTTTAAATTTAATTACTTTTAAATAATTTTCAAAGTTATTTAAGACCATTCAAAATAAATTCAAATACTAGAAATAAATTATTATATATTGCAAAGAATGAAAACATCAACCATAAATTACTAAAACAAAGACAAAATCAAAACAATGAAAATAATTCACAAAATACAACGGCTACAAATCAAATCTCATCTCATTGAATTTACTGAAGTGAACAGAAGTTAATTTTAAACAACACAACACTGTCTATCGTAAATTATTGTTGTTGTTGTTAACAGTTTAAACAAATAAAAAAATTCAGTATAGATAACTTTAATTGTCTTATTAAATTTTAAATAGCTTTAATTCATAAATTTCCTTAATAAATAATTTTTTAGCAAAGGATATTTTAGTCCTTTTTTATGCATTTTAAAATTACCATATTTTCATTGTCTTCATTGTCTACATACATATTATATACCCATATAAAATAACGGAACTCAACATTTTAAAACAAGAAAATTTAATTTTTTCTATTCTCTTTAATTTGTATTATTGTACTTAATTCTAATTTATATATATACATATGTGTATGTATATCCTTTTAATTGAACAATTTTGTATATTTTTGCTTTAAAATGTATCACATGCTCTCATACATTTTTCCGCTGTATCTCATATACATACATACAACACTGAGTAACAATAATAACAGTAAAAGCAAATATTTTACTGTAAATTATTTCTCAAAACAAAAAAAAAAAAAAAAACTGATTCAAACGACTTTCAATTTCATAAGCTATATTAGTAGTGTACACATTGATTCTAAATATAGAAAAAAAAAAATTAAAAGTAAAAATTAAAAGTAACATAAGGAATGAATCCTTTTCTTATAAAAATAAAATATCCTGTTTTCTGATTTTTGTTTTTTTTTTTTTAATATCTTGATTTCTAATGAATACTTCTACAGGCTATATAAATGCAAATACTTAATTTTACATACCTAGTACACATACATACATACACTTAACAATAATTTACATATCTAAGACTTCACTTATTTTTTTTTGCTTTTTTTTTTTTTTTTTTTTTTTGTGGAGTATGAAGCACTACTAGTAAATATTATTATAACATTTAAAAATAAAAAAAAAAAACAAAAATAAAAAATAAAAATTCAAAGAAATTTACTTTCTATTTTATTATTTTTTTTCTTTTGCTGTTTTTTATTCTTTTATTATTGGTATAGATAAATTTTTGTTGTTGTTGTTGTAGTTGTAAAAAGAAAGCATTTTGTGTCTGGAAAGACAAATTCTATTATGAAATTTTACTCGTTTTTTTTTTGTTAAGGACAATGAAATAAAGATTATGTCATAATTGCAGAAAATTACGGTTTCTTTGATAAGGATGTACGTACATATATATATGTTATTGTATCATGTATATGTATGCTAATTGTAGATAAACATGTCGATATAAGATATGAAAAATTTCTAGGTGAATACATGGCTGTATTTATGTAAGAAATTTTCTAAATTTAAATAACAATAACTTGATAATATCATCGTAGATGATTTTGTGCTCTTATAAAATTGAGAGTTATAGGGTTACTTTTTCGAAAATTATTTCTGGGAAAATCCAAATTCTAATTTTATAGATATTTGCCATCCAGATTGTATAATACATGTGGTTAATAGGTGTGGTTAATAGAATTCGAACCAATTTAATAGAATTCTTAATGCTATGGAATCTGGGCAACAAGTTGACGTCCTATTTACATATATTAGCAAGGCATTTGACAAAATTTCTCATGATTTAATACTAATTAAAGATAAGGCAATAGGTTATTCTGATCACAGTCTTAAATTGATGGGGTCATACCTACTTTCTCACCCTTTGTCACCTGATCTGCGGTGCCCCACTTTTCTTTATTATTGCAACCAATGATGCCTCACAATTTTTGATAGCAGGTAAGTTGAGTTGGTTTGTTGATGACACCAAAATTAGTAAAACCATTATGTCTGTTGATGATTGTACCCTACTTCAAAATGACCTAAATAATTTTGCTGAATGGTGTTCGATCAACAATCTTGAATTAAATGCATCTAAATGTTAGGTTGTTAGTTTTAGTAGGACGCCTCAAAGCTCTATTATTGAATTTGACTACCATCTTGGGAATCAAACTTTAAATCGTTCTGAGTTAACTCGTGATCTGAGGTGGTATTCTGGATCACACGCTCAATTTCAAAGCACATTTCAATTCCATTATTAATAAAGTTAATGTTAATGCTAGGTTTGATAATACCAAAGAGTTTATAGATCCCTACATTACTAAACATTTATAAATATCACATATGTTAGACCGACACTTGAATATGCTTCGGTCCAGTTTGATCTTCATATCGTAATGTTGATAGTTCACATATCGAAGCAGTTCAGCGTAAATTTTTACTGACCCTTTTCAACTTCCTCCTTACGAATATAGTTTGCTTTTGATTAACCTGCAATCTTTCCAACAACGTAGATTGGTGGCTGAAGTTACATTTATCCACCAAACTATTGCTGGGAATATCCTGGCACTTTTAGAGAGAATCCGCGTAATTTACGTTCCGTTAATTCCTGTTAAATAATGCTAACCATAGTACTGATTACGGTACCTGAAAAAATTGTGAAAAGAGTACAGCTTAATTGTTCGCAGTTCTTTGCATGCAGAATTCTGCACATATTTTATTAAACTATATTGTAAAGTAAAATAATATGTTTTAAGCTAGAATCGATATTTAAGTTGTTAAAATATTTTAATTAATTAAGATATATTTGCAGCGTGCAGAACTATGAAAAATCTTCTAAGCTAGAATCTGTATTTAAGTTGTTAAAATATTTTAATCAATATCTCCATTGGGAATTTTGTTTTTGAGGTTTTTGTTTTCGTGCAGAATTCTGCACATATATTGTTGAATCATAGTATAATGTAAAAATCTTTTAAATAAGAATCGATATTTAAGTTGTTAAAATATTTTAATCAATAAAAATATATTTGCAGCGTGCAGAATTCTACATATATGTTATTAAATTATAGTATAATGTAAAAATCTTCTAAACTAGAACCAATATTTAAGTTATTAAAATATTTTAATTAATAAAGATATATTTGCAGCATGCAGAATTCTACATATATGTTATTAAATTATAGTATAACGTAAAAATCTTTTAAGCTAGAATCGATATTTAAGTTGTTAAAATATTTTAGTCAATAAGAATATATTTGCAGCGTGCAGAATTCTGCACATATATTATTCAATTATAGTATAATGTAAAACTGTTCTAAACTAGAACCGATATTCAAGTTGTTAAAATATTTTAATCAATAAAAATATATTTGCAGCGTGCATAATTCTGCACACATGTTATTTAATTATAGTATATTGTAAAAATCTTTTAAAGTAGAATCGATATTTAAGTTGTTAAAATATTTTAATCAAAAAAATATAATTTTGAGCGTGCAGACTTCTGCACATATATTATTGAATTATAGTAGGTATAATGTAAAAATCTTTTAAACTATAATCGATATTTAAGTTGTTAAATTATTTTAATTAATAAAAATATATTTTCAGCGTGCAGAATTCTGCACATATATGTTATTAAACTATAATGTAATGTAAATAAATATGTATCTTCTAAACTACAATCAATATTTAAATCGTTAATAATATATTTTAATTAAAGATATATACCATCGATATTCTGACCGTATACTCCATTTTGTTTAATATATATGTATGATTAAATAACTTTTGACAATTGTCTTACTTTTCCTACTCTTACTTATATCCTATTTTTATGCAAATTTTATTCAAACAAAATATTTTTATATGATATCCTACTTCAATTGGTGTCTTTTTAAATATGTATATTACTTTTATTTATTTTTTTTTACATATATATATAAATATATATATATATATATATATGTTTACACATACATTACTAGTATAATATGATTTTAGATGAAATGAACGAACGAACGAACGAACGAACATCTTTTTCTATAATAAAAATATTACTAACGTGTTCATAATTTCGTTTTTGTTATTTTATTTTTTTTGTGTTTAGTATGCTAAAGGTATATCCTTTGAAAGAATAAAATTAAATAAAAGAAAAAAAAATATTTTTATCCTTTAAAAGTTACAACAAAAACAGCAAAAAAAAAATCAAATTCATATGAAATTAAATTTAAGTACATACAATTTTAAAGTTCTGTATTCAGTTAGATAAAAATTAATTTTTGTATTCAAATAAGATATATGAGATGAGACCCCAAAGCTATGTACTGATATAATGTATAATATATAAATAATGTAAACAAACAGGGTAATTCGAATTACGAAAATATTAGAGGTTCAATAATATGTTTATCAGTAAAGTAAAGATTTTGGAGAAAAACAGTGTGTATTTTTACTTTTATATTGTGTTACTGTTTAATAACCCATTAATTTATCATAATAAATATTAGAGTGGGGATAGCTTATATTTTCTGTTTACATTCTTCTAAACAAAATTTTATATTGTGAATTTATGGAGTTTTTCATATATAAATTTTAACTAGAACGACTGAATAATACAATGAGTAATACTGAGTGAGACCGAGTAATACAAATTATACATTTATCTACTGTATACTAGTCAGTACCGTACTACATCTAAGTATTTAATGTTAATTTAAAACTCAACTGAACTTATTAATTTTATTTGGTCTTTTTATGGTCTTTTTTAGAAATCCTAAATTGACACACCTTGTAAAAAAATGAAATAATGTAATTTTTAATGTAAAAACAAACAAAAAAAAAGAACAAAATGAAAATTCAAAAATTAACTGGTGTAAACAAAGAATGAATTTCTAAGTGTTATGATATGTTAGCAAATATGTATTTAAAATATATATATATACATATATATACATCATTACTTTCAATAGATCTTCTTCCCAGAATATCCTTTTTTCCTTTACATTAAAGCAAAACAAAAAAATAAACATTTTTTTTTTCATTTTCTTAAGATTTAAATACATATAGCTACATAGTATATATGTATATCATAATATAAAATTATATATTAGGTATAATATATAACTGTATATTATATCCTTTACCTTAGATAACTTGAAATTATTGAGTTTTGCAGTGTGTTCCTTTTCAATTCGTTATAATTCTTCTTAAATTTAATTTCAAAATAATTTTAAAAAAAAAATTAAATTTTCGGTTTATTTTTTTTTTTGTTTTTGTTTTTGGAATTAAATCGAATTTTTACATATCTTATATAAACAAAACACATACCTATAAACAATAAACAATTATAAAATACTTAAATATAATAAATTTTATTAAAATGTTTAAGCACAGAGGGATCTTAGAGCTGGTGGATTTACTCAACAAAATTTAAAGTAAATTTATTTATATATATATATAATATATATATATATACAGGGTATTTTGTGAATGTCGTAGGTCAAGAAGCACACAAAAGTATGTTTTAACGAAAAAAATGTGAATAAAGAATGGGAGGGAAGTCTATTTTGGTTAGATTTTTGTGACCTTTTAAGTTTGAGTTTGAGTTTATTACAAAGGAAAAATTATATTGAAAATCGAGTCTATTATCGATTCTCTTGGAGAATTTTTTTTGTTTTTTTAAACAGCCAAAACGTACTACGTAGCTGAGATGAGATGTGAATAAAAATATTGGTTTGCTAATTTGTTTTATAGGTACTTTATTTTATTCCAATGACAAAGAAAATGGTACTGCACTACGTTGAGGTCTGCACTACATAAAGCATTTTGTTTTCATCGGGAATTAAAACCTGGGATTTTTAAGTTGAAATGCATGTGTTCTAGCTACTGCTATACTGCAACACACGATATTTTAGTTTTTTATTTACTTAATATTTTCAATTGGTATTTGTATAAGCTATCATGCGTAACATGATAGAACGAAATGCCATGATAAAACTATTTCAAAAGATGCTCAAAAATATTTTGGCTCTTCTGAGGTAGATGTTGCATCAGCGTACGACCTAATGACCATATCCCATATCATATAATATATATTACATATCTACTAGATCAATAGATACAAAAACAACAAGCATGTTTCCAAATGTCCTTTTTGTACTTAAAATATAAATGCACTATTAAGGACATATATTTTAAGATTCGGCAACATCAATTATTATCGAGATACAGTGATTTGATCACAAGGTTGTGTTACATTTACTTCAGAAAATTGCTACTTCGTAAAAGACCATTAGGTTACAAGGTTACTTCATTCTTAGGTTTATATAGAAAAGGGGTAAAAAAAAAACAATTTTTTTTATAAATATCTTAAATCTTCTAAACTATTCGACGTAGACATAAAGTATGTATGTATGAGTTATAGAACAAAAAGAGACCTTTCCAACAGTATATAATTATTGTGCATGTTTAGTGATAAAATTTTGAGATATTTGGTTTTTCAAGAAAGAAAATAGAGATTGTATTTTTTTTTTTTAAATTTTCTACTTTGAACTACAATATCTCCATAACGGCAGCACCGATCATCATCAAATAAATGCTAAAATGTGCTCCACACGTTTGTCTTTTCTATTAGAATATTTTACTATTTCTATATTTCAGTTAGAATATATAACTGAATATATATATATCTAACAGATCAACAGATATAAAGGTTTTTATACAAAAACATCAAGGATACTTTCAAATGTCCTTTTCGTCCTTAAAGGATAAGATGCGCCACTAAAGATATATATTTTTCGAAATCTAGGAATCCCAGGTATCCTTAGGATATTGTCATTAGGTTCTACGCCGATACAACATCTCCCTCAGAATCCCCCTATTTTAAACACTAAAATCTTGATTTAAACTTTTCAGACACAATTTAAACGATTGTGAGATATAATGAAATGCTCCTATACTGTGTAATAATTGGTAAAAACGCATCGGTCTACAGCTCTTTATAAGTTGTATAAGAAAAAAAAAACTTGTTAAGTGAATCAGTTTTATATCAAATATCATTCGTATAATACCAATCAAAGTGAACATTTTTTCTTGCACCTGAAAAAGTTAAGATGAGCAGGTTTTAAACGTTTTGTAGATTTTAAGCATTAATAATCCAAGAACGTCTATCTCAAAATTTTGTTTATTTGTTTTATTTTGTAATAATTTTTTCTACTCCTGGGAAAATACAAATGAATACATTTTGGTCACTGTTTTTGGATACATCCACATAGTTTGTATCAATTTTTATTCCAAGGATGTTCTTCAATTACTTAATGATTTGATTTGATTATATTTATTGTACAAAGATGGGCAAGACATGTGGTGACGATGAATGATCAAAGTATGCCAAAAACAATATTAAACGTAGTACCGTACAATAATAGAGCAAGAAGTAGACCAGGATCAAAATAGCTGGACGAAATCGATAACAACTGTCATAAGATTGAAGTGAACGGATGTAGTACATTTGCACAAGATAGAGTAGAATGGCTGAAAGTTGTAAAACAAGACTAAGACCAAGCTATCAGTAGAATCAATAGATGAAGATGATTAATGATTGTACGATTTTTTAAGTTAATAAATTTAATTATGTTCTTAAACCTTGCATTCAAATTTAATAGACAAACATATGACTCTAAGCTAATTTAAAATAAAAACAAACTTCAAGGATAAACTCATAAAATAGAATTTTATAACTCTTAAATTATAACACAGTGAATTATATACAATCTAATCTTTTTGACATTTTTTTCTTGCTACAATCTCTTGAATCATTCCGGTTATTTTCAAAACATTGTGTATATGAATATGTAGGTATGTAATGTATATATGCATAGATAAATTACTAAATTTAGTCTTCTTTAATTCTTTGTCTATGAAATAATAATCTACTTAAATTATTTTGTTTTTGTTTTTTTTTTTTATGTTTTCTTTTTTTTTAACTAATAAATTCATAATCTTTAATAGTGTACTATTATTATATACATTAATATGTATATATATTTATATACAATGATTGTCAAAAGTATACTTACCCCCAGGTAGTAAAATGAAATTAATTAGTTTTTTATCCAAAATCCGTGGAATAAGTGGTATTTCTTGATTCTAAAATTAATGGAATCAGTGGTATTTCTTGAAGAGGGTGTGGTCACAGTGATTGTGAAACTGAATCTAAAAATATTTGGTAGAACAACTTGGATTTTGAATGCCTTTTAAATTTAGAAATTTGTTCCACTGAGTCGTGATGTATCTAAATAACAGTAAAACAATCTGTAATAAAATATTTTTTGAATATTATGAATATTTGCGGAATATTATGAACAAAATAGGGAGGGAGTAAGGTGAAAAACACTTTTCTTGTCAAATAGGGGTAAAATTTTGTGTTCTGAAGTCTGGTTTTCCATAAACCGCAGTGGCAACAATAATTTTTGATGTTATACTCAAAATATAGATAGAAAAGAAGGGATAAATTGATACTAAGGGCGTTTCTGAACATCTCGTACTTGCACTTGATACTCGCACTAAACCTGTCAAATCGCACTTGATTTGTTGTCAAAATTTTAGTGTAGTCTCAAGTAAACTAGATGTCGCAAAATTAAATTTATTAAATTTAGTGCGATTTGACAGGTTTAGTGCGAGTATCAAGTGCAAGTGCGAGAGGTTCGGAAACGCCCTAAAAATAATTTTATGTTAATACTGTTAGTTTTGTAATAACCGGACTGTAAATGGATATATTGATTAAAATTATTTTATAATATTTGATTTCAGGATACCCATCTTGTACAGTTTGTTAGAAGAGGACTTAGATCAGTGTATTAAGCAATTATAGCTATTATCACTGATTTGAATTAAAGCCCAAATTTTAGGAATTTATTTTATTTTATATTAAAAGGTATAATGTAGTCCTTCTTAAATTCGATTTTAATTCCCAGGACCTCAATTTATGTTACCACTCTTTTTATCTTATTTTTTTTTACATACTACCCAAACACTTAGAAAGATTGCTGTACACAAAATTATTGTAAGTTCAGGTACGGGAGGGGAAAATAGGACTATAAAGGAGAATCGGTATGTAAGTTGGATTTAGAAGACGAACATAAAGATTTAAAATCGAGAACTATTGCTATTTCCCAGTTCACACGACTTTGAAGTTACTGCTCATGTTTAACTGCATGTTTCTTGATCTCGCATTCGTGACTGTTGCAATGTGCAAGTCACGGTGGAGATTTTAGTTACGAACATACCATGATGCATTATTTACACCACGAAGTACTTAATTTTAAATTTTTTGCAGCATTCGGATTTTGGCTGACTTTGCACAGCCTCATCATAATTGGATACCGTACGCCCACACAGGTTTTAACTATATATTAGTATCTTATTTTGTACTGATAACTGATGTTTAGTTCTTATTTTTTCTTTCTGATATATTCTCTCTATCTTAGCTTAGCATTGATGGTTGTTAGAGTTAATTTGTTTTATTAAGTCGTATACGTCATACCGTTAGGTTCATTATATTATTTTATTCGCTGTATTTTGAAGTTTTGCGCTGGAGTTTTCGATATGTGTGGGAAGTGCAAGAATCGCAGTGTTGTCTGCAAAAGCGGCCATGAAAATGTTGTCAATTTATGGGGGATATTTCTTGTGTATACCGGGTAAAGTATTGGACCAAGAATGTTTCCTTGTGTTAATGCAGCAGAGTGAGATAGAGGGAAAGAAAAAGAGAGTGAGTGAGAGAGAGAGAAAGAGAGAGAAAGAGAGAAAAAGAGAGAAAGAGATAGAAAGAGAAATGGAGAGAGAGAAAGAGAGAGAGAGAGAGAAAGAGAGAGAAAGCGAGAAAGATAGATAAAGGGAGAGAGAAAGAAAAAGAGGGAGAGAAAGATAGAAAGAGAGAAGGATAGAAGAGAAAGAAAGTAGGATAGAAAGAGAGAAAGAGATACAGAGAAAGAGAGAGAGATAAAGAGAGAAAGATAGAAAGAAAGAGAGGAAGATAGAGAAAGAGAGATAGAGATTTTTACCTTATTCTGATTTGATTGAGGAAAAATAAACATCAAGGTAAGTATATATTTTTTAGAATATGCAGTAGGCTATCGGTGAAACATTTTCATAAATCAAGGTAAGTATAAAAACACAGAAAAAAACTTTGAAAGCCCAATAAATGTTAAAATGTTGAATATATGCTACTTGTTCGTCTTCAATTTGTTGATTACTACAACCTTCATTTTTATATAACTGAATGCTCTGCGTATTCAACTTGTTATATTCCAAACTTGTTTATTCTAGTGTTAGTTGATTTCCGCAAGGTAATAGACTATTCTACGTTACTATGGATACCTACCGTAATTGAAAAATTTAAATTATCTATATTCTATTTTTGACTCTAACTGTAAAAGATACATAATACTATTACATATATATATATATATATATATACATAAATATCCTCAAAAGAGAGAACATTTTTTGATAATATTTATTTTAGAATGGTTTTAATTTGAATTTTTATTAATTGTTCCTTTTATGAAATTTAATTGTCCTTATATACACACCATGATGAATTAATTAAGGTTAAATTTAAGGTATTGTTATATTTTATTATATTTGTATATAAATATGTAATAATATTATATTAAAGAAATATTATTCTTATATTAATTTAAAATTTAATTTTTTAGAAAATTCAAAAATATTTTTAATGAAAGAAATTTTCATGATATTGTTTTATTCATATTATTGTTGTTGTTTTGTTTTTTTTTTTTATTTAAATTTTTTCAATGCCTAGGTCCTAAAAATTTTGTAAATATTATTTTAAATGAAATTTTCTTTCAATTTGTATATCTAATTTTTTTGTACCTATTATAGTAATATTCTGTATAAATTTTTAGTATTAAAATAGGCATTTTATATACTAAAGATTTAAAATTTACAATACTATAGATATAAAAAACTACAAGATATTTTAAAGGATATTATTAAAAAGATAAAAGATTTCTTATAATAGAATTATAATATTTTATTTCTTGTATTTGCATATCTTAATAGCAACGTTTAATTTATAAAAAATAATGTTTAATTAATTAATATTATTTTTGCAGAGATTTTAATCAAAATAAATTATTGTAAAAGAGGTTTATTATAATATCCGGCTGGAGATGGTAATTCAAATTGAATAAAATAAAAATTCTACTTACTTATTCTAATTTAATTTATATTCAATTATTAATGAGACTAAATTTGTTTTCTTGGATCGTCTATTGCTTAATTTGTTACATTTCAGTTTCTATAAATCCACTGAATAAATATACTATTTAAATTGAACTGAAATTGCCTATGTCAAGATGGTCAGCGTTATGCTAATAACCATAACATATCTCCATACTTTGCTTAAGTAAAAATATTTGATTTATCGTCGTCCTTTTTTTTTTTAATTCATTTATTAATAGTTAAAGCCTTAAATCTATTTATTTTCAAATTACATAAAATAAAATTAGTTCAATATGGTTATTACACAATATTAAAAAATTTATAAACAATAATTTACCAAAATAATTCATAAAAAATTTAAACTACAAAATTTAAAATACAAAATCGAAATATAATAAGAGAAAAATTTATGAATATTCAATAGACAACATAGAAATTCGTTATACTTTATAAAAATTATCAAAATATTTTTGAAAAAATCTAAAAATTCGTTTTTGACTTCCACTGGTAAGTGATCAAATAATTTAAGACCATTATTATGAAATAAATTGTTTTGTGCATTACTCCTACGACACAATGGTAGTCTGAACAAATTTGCCGATCTCAGGCTGTAATTCTTCAACATATCTTAGTAAATTTCCTAAATAGTCTGGAAGCATATTATTTTTCATTTTAAAAATAAAAACCAAAATATTGAAATTAAGCCTTTGCCGTACTGCCATCCATTTAAATTGGCCGATCATGTAATTTCGGTTAGTTCTTCTACTACATCTTAAGATGATTCTCATAGCCTTATTTTGTAAAATTTGCATCCTATCCTTTTCCCTATCACTACATAGAAACAACAATGATGAACAGTAGTCCAAATGCGGTAAAATCATAGTATTATACATCATTATTGCACACTTCTGCGTGAGTATACAGCGAATTATTCCTAAGTAACCTACTTTTTTAGAAATTTTATTACTTATGAAATCAGCGAATTTTTCTCTAATTTTAGCTTATCATTTATCTGTACTCTTAAATATTTCATGACGTTTACACTTTCAATGCGTGCACCATCAATATTTAAAGCAACATCACTGTGAAAACAATTATTTATAACCATGTATTTAGTTTTGCATAAATTTAATTTCAACTTATTTATGCAGAGCCAATCAAATAATCTGTTCTGATCTGCATTAATTTTACGGCAAAAATCCTCCACATTGCGATTTACTATGTAAAGCAGAGCATCATCATTAGCGGTGCATTGGTTAAATGTAATTATTAATTAATGAAATCAGTGTTTCTTAAACATTTACCCAGCTAACTTTTAAAATTAATTTTAAAATTAATTATATAATTAAATATCGTTTAAGCTTGATGATTTATTTCGTGCTAAATATATACATAATATGACTGAATTAATAAACACAGGATATTAAATGAAATAAAAATAGAAAATAAATATAAAAGCTTTAGTTTATTTTAATTGTAATTTAATTTATTCAATTTAATTTGATTATGACTTTGTAATCAATTATTTCTGCCATTTTAATTGTTTCTGGTAATTTATGTGGTTATCAACGGTATAAAAAAGTCGAAAAATTAAAACCTTAATGAGTTATTTAGTAGAATTGCCAAGGTCATTTACTTTTCAGGCAATCTGGGTAGCATTGGGTTCATTTTCCGCACTAAAACTAAAACTAATACTATAATAGTCAAGTTCATAAATAATTCATCAAAGGCAGCATTGTTTAGCAACTACTTACGCTTTAGGAATTTGAATGCTTCCCACATTGGTTTTAGTGGTTCTGCTCGAATTTTCATCAATGAAAGTTTGACACCCCACACCCTGTTTCTTCTAGGTATTGCCAACAAAATGAAAAATGATGGATGGTTGATAAAAACATTTACAAAAAAAGGCTATCTATTTGTGGTTAAGACGGAAGGAGGAGAGGCTGTTAAAATAACTTCAAAGGATCAGCTGCTGTCATTTAATGATCCTAACAAATCAATATTTATTAATGAATAATTTCTCAACCAATTTAGATTTTCGTCAACAAATTCCAAATTTAAAATTTTAAATTTAAAATAATGTTTTCTTTTGCAATTTTCTTTTGTTTATTTTTATCTTTCTTTGTTTCCATAATTTTTTTTTTTTTGGATTTTATATCATAGTATCATTTTAATAGTTGTACAATTATGTTTTTTATTTTTGATAATTTCTTTTTCTATATGTATTCTTTAATTCACATATTTTCTTTATCCTTCTGCCCTTCATATAAACATTTAATTTTAAGTAAGAAGCATAATTTAAAATATGTTTCTCTGTTTTTTAATGGCGTTTTTCTTGTGGTACAAACAAGTTCTTAGGCTCAATTTTTAACATTTCTAAAAATCTTTTTAATCTTATTAATATTAGATTATGGTTAATGATCTAAATAAGTCAAGTGCTGATAACAATTCTGCATTTATTCCCAATATTGTGCTTAAAGCTGCCCTGAATAATAACCATCTGCTTAATATAATTCATATTAACATTATGAGCTTAGCTTCAAAAATTGATATTCTAAGATCAATTATTTCCAAAACTAATGTTCAGATTATTGTGGTTTCTGAAACTTGGTTAAGTTCTAATTAATCTTCTAATGTGGTTAAAATTCCTGGTTTCAAGCTTTATAGATGTGATCGAAAAAAACTGGATAGCTTTGGCAACACAATTCGAGGAGGTGGAGTAGCAATTTATATGTCAAATGTGGTCTTGTGGTTAAACTTTTGACTCATTCAGTTGAAAATGATGATATTGAATTCATTTTTGCTGAGCTTAAATGTAAAAATAATACTATTCTCCTATCAACGGTGTATTTTCCTCATCCCACAGCGTTTAAAATTGAACCGTTTAAAAAAGCCCTGGATAGCTACAGTTGCAATTATGAAAATATCATCATTGGTGGTGATTTCAACATTGACCTTCTCGATAAAAATCATATATTAAAAAATGTTTTTTTCCCGAATCATTGAGAATTATTCCCTTAATATAGTAAATAACTCGGTACCAACTCGATTTGGGTAATCTCGTTCCAGTCTACTAGACTTATTTTTAATATCATCTGAAAATCATGAACTAGCTAAGAAGTTTGTACAGATTTCTCTTCCGGGCTTTTACAATCCTGTATGCACAATTTAATATTGTTTATGTGCAGTAAAAAATTTAACACTCCTAATATTGCAATTTGTGGCACTCCTTTATTTATATAACAACTGTCTGATAATTTACCATCCACACACGTTTTTTGTTTTCTGCACTCAAGTAAACTTTTAAACCATTCAAGTTCTATATTCATAATACCATACTTTTCAAATTTGGACGTCAAGATTTGATGGTCCACGGATGGTCCAAGCTCTTTTAAAATCTATAAAAAACTACCGTAATTAACAAATTATTCTCTTTTGCCAATTTCCAGTCAGACAAAACAAAATTTAAAGCCGTTTCAAAGGAATGTTTACATCTGAATCCACTTTCTTCATTACATAAAATATCATTTTAATTTAAGTACTGTTCTAATTGCAAACTTACTACTTTTTCCAAAATTTTCTCATATATTGGCACCATATTAATAGGTCTATACTCATTCGGTTCTTTGGGACTTTTACTTTTAGGAATAGGTTGAACAACAGTTTCTTTCCATGTTAAAGGGAAAATACCCTACTTTATAAAAGAATTTATAATGTGTAACAGAATGTCCCCAAATAATTCAAAAGAATCAATAATTATTTTAGAGCTTATTCCCATTCAGTCATTTTTTTTTGCTCATTTTTTTTATTACATTAAACAGCTCCTCCTTGTCAATCTCATTAAATGTAAATCAACAATTTCTTTGCTGGATTAAATTTTCAAATTCGATAATTGATTTCTAAACCCACATTGGGACCCACTGAATATTTTCTACTTTTCTAAAAAGCCAAATCATATGAAAGCCCCTCTTTGCAAGTAATACAAATTTACAATTATATAGGAGATCTCCCAAAAGTAGTTAATACCAAAATGTATCACATACAAGTCGTCAAATCCAATTAAAAACACGCAAATTAAACCATTTTCCTAAAATATTAATTTGTAGTTATTAAAAAGTCGAAAATAAATATATTTATTGGATTCTAGCCAATTCATTCATTAAAATTGAATATTTAGGTAATAATGACTAGAGATAAATATTTTTTTTTTTTATTTAAATATTTTATTTAAATTTAATTTCAATTTAGTTTGCCAAATTTTGTAACTTCCAAATCAAATCATTTCCCATCGGGATTTATTTCAATATAGAAAATTCTACCTCATTGCAATTTTCTGTACGTAGCAAAGTAACCTAATTTTCATTAAAAAAAAAAAAAAAATCTAATTCAATGGAAAAACTATATGTAGCAGTTATATTGATTGACCCAATAATATTCTTAAAATAAATATTTATATAAATTTTTATTAAATAATAAATAAAAACATCCTTTTAGAGGACGACTTTTTTGTTTTTATTTGTTTTTTCGTTTTTATTATCATAGTGTTTAATTTAGCTCAATAGCTTAAAGTTATACTTGGCACTCTTACTTTTCTTTATAACATTTATTTTTTTTTTTTTTTGTATTTTTAAATTAGAATGCCTATAAAATACCAATAAACCTCAATTTTAATAGAATTCTTATGAAGTGTATACGAAAATATAAATTGTTTACTTCCTTTAATTTCGTTTAGTAGTAAAAAAGTGTTTTTGTTGGCATTTCACCAAGTAGAAAAAAAAAATAGAAAAAAATTGCAACAACCGCATATAAAATAAATAAATTTTTAAAGCATAAAACGGGAGCATAGGGAGTTGCTGGTATTTAAATTTAAAAAAAAAAAAAAAAATATTTTTTATTTTGTTTGATTCACTTTAGAGAGCATTTAAAATTTGCTAACAGTTAAATGATACCAAAGGATAATGTAGAATTTTATTTGTTTATAAAAGGACTTAAAAATTCATTTACACAACCTTCTAGCTCTAATCGTTTTATCATTAAAGTATTAATATCTCAATTTGTACAACATAGGAGGTATCCACTACAAAAATGAAATCCAGGACTATTTTGTCATATGTAAAATATCCATTAACAATCAAATTATCAAACAAGTTATCAATTTTATATATCTGGACGTAAATAATACTAGCTCTCACAGCTCCGCAGCCATTTCAGGTTATATCCGAGACATTATATGGAGAAAATAAATACATGCTGATAAAAAACGAGTACAAATATAAAAAAAGTTGTATTTGGCTCATATTAAGACAACCGCGGATAGACCTAAATCAAAACAATAGAATGTGAACAACAGAAATGTCTTCTGTGAGGCAAATATGTATAGAGATAACATATGTAAAATATTCATTAACAATAAAATTATCGAACAAGTGTAAATTGTTCGATATTGTTCGATGCAAATTATCGAACAAGTGTACATATATACACATTAAGAGATAAGAATCGTCGCAACGAAATCAGAGACGCATGCAACATTCAAAATATTGCCTGTTGAAGTCGAAATAGATGAAGAAACTGGAGAGACCATTTAAATTAGTCCTGTGCAAACTTTTTGGGTATTAGGGCAATTTTTTATAACTTGGATATATCAATGGGTTACAGGAAATTATATTTTTTTAATAAAAAAATGTATATAAGTTTGAGTACAAAATACACCCAACTCTTTTTTTATACGGTCGATACGTTCCTAGAAAACCGTGCAAAAAACAAAAAATCGTGTAAAAAAATACATGTAATACATAGTAAATTTAAGGATATGTTCGAAAACCTAAAAAAATCGTGTAAGTTAAAAAATATCCTAAATATTTTCCTGAAAAATCGTGCAAAAAAAATAATAATAAACTCAATGTTACGTATAAAACATAAAAAAAAATCACTTTTATTACAAAAAACATAAATTAAAGTCAATCCAGTTTGAAAGCAAAACAATATATCACATACATATAAAATTTTAAATCAAAATTAGGAATTAAACTTAATTTTGCAGCTATTCCTCACTGCTTGATAAGAATCGTGAATGTTTATTGCCGACGACTGGTCCAAAATTACATTCATCGGAAGATATTATGTCCGACGAGTCTAGCACATCTGAATTTTGCTCGTTATTAACAGCTTCTGTTGTTGGTTGTTGTATTAAGTAGCATCCATCAAATCGTCATCGTCCAAGGGATCGTATCAATTCATCAATATCAACTGTTTCAATATCGTTAAAGCCCTCGTCACCAATTGCGTTTGATAGAGTTATAATTTCTGAGCATACTGCTGATTTTTCTACTACAAAACTTCCACTTTTGACGCATGATGGCCAAATTTTTCTCCAACAAGCATTCAAAGTCGATTGGCGCAACTGTTTGATGGCAAAAGATGCATGTGTAATACAATCCAATATCGTATACTTTTTCCATGCTTCCACAACAGTCAAATTTTTTTCTTCCACTGAATCCAAAATATATTTAAATGCCTGCTTTATGTAGTACAATTTAAATGTTGCTATTATACCTTGATCCAGCGGCTGAATCAGTGAAGTGGTATTTGGCGGCAGAAACAGCAATCGAATATTTGGATGATCCAAAACTGAGTGGCTGGGCGCATTATCAACCAGCAAAAGTATTTTGAATTCCAAACCTTTTTGTTCCATATATTTCTGAACTTCAGGAATAAAGCAGTTGTTAAACCAATCCTCGAATAGGCTAGCCGTCATTCATGCTTTTTTGTTGGCCATTAAATGAACTGGAAGTTTCTTAATGTTCTTGCCACTTAAAGCTCGTGGCGCAAGGGATTTGTTGATTAACAGAGGCTTTAAAATTTTATCACCTGATGCGTTACTGCAAAACATCAACGTAACCCGATCTTTAGCTGCCTTGAAACCGCTGGCTGATTTTTCAGACTTTGCTATGTACGTTCTTCCAGGCATTTTTTTCCGGAACAAAACCGTCTCGTCTGCATTAAATACTTGATCTGGAGTATAACCGTCCTGTTCGATTATTTTTACCAATTTATCTGGAAAGGTTTTTGCAGCATTTTCGTCTGCAGATGCTACTTCTCCTTTTATTTTTACATTGTGAAATGCATGTCTTTTTAAAAAACCTGTCAACCATCCTTCACTTGCATTAAATACCATTTTCTTAGTTGCCTCAACACTTGTTGATAGCTCCAATTCTTGAATTCTGTTATATATTCTAAGTGCTTTCTCTTTTATAATTTTCCCATCAATAGGTATTCTTTTTTTCAATAAATCTTCTATCCAAATCACCATATGTTTTTCCGTTTTCTCTAATATAGAATTTCGACTATAAGAAGTTGTTTTGGAGCTGAGTTTCGATCCAGATATTATTGATTGTCGAATGGAATTTTAATTTTTTTTTATTGTTCTTATAGTTGCTTCATTTAAACCGAAAGTTTGGCCAACCGATGTGGGACCTGCACCTTTCTGAAGGTTGTCTAATATTTTAATTTTTGTTTCTAAAGAGATTGCATGTCTCTTCAAAATATTTTTCGTTGATTTAGACATCTTATAATAAAAATTAAATAAATTTTTTATAGTTTTTAATGATATTACAAATATCTTACCTTTATACACTTTATTTACTATAAAAACGTAAAAATATTTTAATTTTATATTTTAACTACCATTCACTACTATATTTACTTTAAAATGATTAATTTATTCAAAAATGCGTAGATACATAAACAAATTTGAATATCGGTTATTTCCCTAATTTCATCTTATTAAAGTTATAATCAGCAACATTTTGCAAATGATGCTATGTTGCTGACATTATCTGTTAAAAATGTTTAGAAAAAACTTAAAATGATGTGTAAAACAAAACGTGTTAGAATGAATATTTCGTGCCTAAAAAATTTTTTATGAACCGTGTTATTTCAAAATAGTGTAAAAAAAGAGTTGGGTGTAGTTAATTTTAGATTTTATTTGTTAGTACAAATTATAAACACTAAAAATATACAAAACAAAAAAAATAAATTTAATGTGATTTGTGGAATTGGTGTTTATTATATTTGCCTTAATTAACTTGCCTTGGACTTTATATGTTTGTTTCAATTTGCTTCAATTCAACAAAATACCCATTTCAATAACCATTTAACCAAAGTATATCCATAAAAAGAGTAAGAACTCATGTATGTATTCATTTGTTTGCACACAAATTCATATGCAAATTTGATAAACATTGTCAGAAATAGACGATAATAAGAATTTTACGTGTAAGAAAAAGAAAAAATATAGTAAACAAAAGAGAGTAACAAAAAAAGTTGACTGAAATTAAATAAATAAAGTTTATAATTTTGAAAAATATTTTCGACAAAAATTTTCGTTGAAATATTTAACAATATTATTTTCTAAATTGTATCAACTATGCATAAGATTTTTAGGAGACCTAACTAAAACAGCGTTATCATATTCTTTAAATTCTGTGATTTGTAAATAGATGTTGTCCTCAGTATTATTTTATAATCGTATACCAATATAATAAATATTTAGGTTTACTAATATAATTAATAAAAAATAATAATGTTTGTAACGCCAAATTATTACTTACAAAAATATTAATAATATTTTATATTATTGTAATGTAATTATAATTTAATATTTTTAATAGGTATATACGAAAATAATAATGTTTAAAACGAAAATATTAAAATTATAAAAGATCAGAATTAATCATCGTATAAGGGAACAAACTAAATTAGAACTAACATTTTTTGCCAGCCTGCCTCATATAAATAATGGGAGGAAACGTAAGCAAATCCAAAGGAGAATAATGAGAACGCAAAATTATTTTACAGTATAAAGCAAAAGGCAAACATCTGTTTTGTACCTTTTCTCTCTCATAATAAATTTGGTATACGATAAGTAAATGTAAATTTTACCTCCTTTGACTAATGATATTTTGCTCGGTTTGATATTTCTTAAAAAATAGGTTGTCGTAAAATGGGAGTGCGTATTCTTGTTAATATAGATTATAGATATTCTTTGCATTCAACTAAGGTGAAATTTACATATGTTTGTGTACTAATAATGGAATAGGAAATTTAATAAAGTTAAAATTTGGTTTCTCTTTAAATTCACTATATTTATTGACATTTCTATGGTGTAAAGAAGCAAAAAAAAAAACAAAAAAGGAATACAAAATAAATGTGTGCAATACAAATCATTATCATTATATTTCAATCATTTTCTATTATTATTCAATTTCAATTATTTTCAATCATCATTTTCATTATATTTTTTTTGTGTTTTTAATTTGGTTTCTTTTATTAATCTCTTTCTTTTATTATTTCGCTTTCTCTGACTAAGTATATGTAAATGTACGTACATGTGTCATATAGAGCTTGCATTTGTTACATACATAATCATATGGCTTAGTTTAATTGAAAATAAAATGCAAACATTATTTATGGAAGAAAACAAAATTTGAACCTATCAAGTATCTATCCCTCAGTTACAAATTACTCTTCTCGCATGTAAAAAAAGTTCAATTTCGATTTATGCATGTATATATTATACTTTTATATGCCAATTTATGCTTAGGCAGCGTATACACCTCGGACAAAATCGAATTTTATCGTAGATAAAGTCGGATGAGTGTTTACATTTCAGACTTTTCCACAGATTTAAATCTACGATTTTACGTCAAATATTTTTTGTATTTAACAGGGTTTCTTTTTATAAAATTTTTACTTTTTAAACTTTTTACCAAATCTCTTAATCTCATCTCAAGACTTCCTAGAATTTCGGCTAATCTGGTTTTTCCGTAATTACAATCATAACTTGCTATGAAAACATTATATCAAGCTGCGATTCTAAAGTTTATTTTTGTAGTTTTAGTACGCTTAAATTGAAGGCAAATATTTCTAAAAAAAAAATTTTTTTTTTCCTTATTTTATTCATTATATATGTTATATCAGGTATGATGTTTGTAACAGCCAATCGCAATGAATTTTTTAGATGAATATCTGTTGTTATACTGCTTCTATGTTTTGTATTTGTCAGCTTCATCAAAGAGAAAAATTGTTCACAGACATATGTCGTGGAAAATAGAGATAAAATTCGGCATGAAAAATTTTCTCATCATTGGAAATTTCTCTGTACTCACGTATTTTGTATAAAAATCAATAAAATCACTGTCTTGAACGATATCTTTTAGATCAGAGTTGGATTGCAAGTCTATAATTTCCATTTGCAATTCACTTGGAACATTTTCAACGATGGAGAGTTAAAAATACGTATGTCCTTTTCTTTGGCAAGGAATTCGGTAAATCTGTTGTCAAATTCAATTTTGCAATCGTTAATTACTCGTGTGTACATTTTAAGTTCGATTATTGAATAACGTTGCAGATTTGGGAAATTAAAAGCATTATTTTGCTCCAATTGATTACCCCAAAGTGCTACAAATGATTTTATATTTGTAATAAAGGCAGATATTATTAGATTATTTACCTTGCATACTTATATTTAAAGACGAAAGATGATTTGCAATATCAACTAAAAAAGCAAGATCAGTAGTTCATCTTTCGTTATTAAATCGATCAACAGGTGTTCCTTTCATATCCATAAATAATTTAATTTCTCGTAAGAGATCGTAAAATCTTTGCAAAACCTTGGCCTTGCTTAACCAGCGCACTTCACTAAAATAAATGACATCACCATACTCTGTTTCAAGATCCAACAAAAATTCTTTAAATTGACGATGGTTAACTGAATATTATTAATATATTATTAATAAAATTAACTGTAGAAACAACAATATTCATTACGTTTTTCATTTTAATTTGTTTGGCACACAAATTTTCAATATGTAAAACACAGTGGCACGCAAATAAATCATTCTGAAATTCGGGTCTTATTTTATCCAAAAGAAGTTTAACTAGGCCAGAACGACCTCTCATGGATGGGGTCCCATCGATTGTAATACCATTAAGTTTCAAAAGTGTGAGCTCATAATTATTCCTCTAATGCTGAAAAAATATCCGCCGCTGTTGTAGTTCCTTTCAAAGTGACCAAGTCCAAGAGTTCTTCAATTATATTTAAATCTACATTTACACCACGTACAAAAAAAGCGAGTTGTGCGCTATCAGAAATATCGGTAGATTCGTCAAGGCAAATCGAAAAGTAGTGAAATGAACTTCCACGATTTTTTACGCAGAATTAGACATTTTCTGCCATCTCATCAATAAGCTTTTCTTCAGTAGACCGCGATAAACTAATATTACTGAACCAAGATTTTTTTTCAGAACAAAATCAGCTGCTGTTTTAATGCATTCTTTTATAGGACTTCCATCAGAAAAAGGTTTAAGACGCTTCGCTAAGAGATTGTTGATAACAAATCTTATTAAATGGGCCGCAAAATTTCTTTATTGAGCCGCATGCATTTTGTATAGGTCTGATGTAAATAGAATGGCAGAAATTCGACTGGCGGAAATAGAAATGAATGATCAAATCAATACTAAATGTCTAACAGAAAGGGTTTAGAGAAAATCAGAGTTGTAATGCCGGACATTGTCAAAGCTCAATTCGAGCTGTATCGCCATATGGTCATGATGGAAATTTTCAACATAAATTGAAATGAATGACCAAATCAAGACTAAACGTCTTACAGAAAGGGTTAAGAAAAAATGGCAGTTGTAATGCTGGACATTGTCAAAGTTCAATCCAAGCTGTATCGCCATATGGTTATGATGGAAATTTTCAACAAAAGACAATTTAAAAATAAAAAAAATTGGTTGAGAAGAAATTACATAGAAGACCCATATTTGACTTTAATATTGGCAAAAAAAATGTTAATTGTATGTAACAAATAAAAGCCCGAGATGTTTTTGAGTATTTAAAGTATCTTATACAATAATTACAAGAGCATAGAGGCTAATACAATATAATACAAATACAAGTATGCATAGGCTATGATGACTTAAAATGCAAATATCGTAAAGTCAGTTCTTACAACATTAAAGCCTGGTGCCCAATGAAAATGGCATGACATTAACTACGTATACATAATAGCTTGAGTACTTGAATTGAATTCTTCTTGAAATTTCAAGCTGTGTATTCGATTCACCAGCTTGAGTTGTTTTCAGCTTGAAAATAGCTTGAGTTTGACATTTGTATTTTTGGTGACATAATTTTTGTGCCTAAAATTTGTAAAACTTTATATATAAGCAATAAAACCATTAAAATTTTTTAAATTTTTTACTCTTTTAAATCTTCTATTTTTTAAATTCACTCTAAATATTAACAACAAAATTTCGTAAATTTTTGACATTAAATGTAAAATCAAGCTCTCAAGCTGCGTATTCGATTGATGTCATGTAAGAAAATTTTTGCGATTTACTTGAGTGAAGCTGATTTAAAAAAACTAGCAAACTAGCGTATACATAATGTTGAAGCCTACTTGAAGCTTATTTGAAGCTATCATGTATACAGGGTGTTATTATTGTCGTCGATAAAATATATCAAATTATGTTATGAACAATAATGTGTTTAAATTACATCATAGCAAATAGTCGACGACAAAAATTTTATCAAAATTCAAAATTTAGTGTTGTTGCACTGCGACATTTCATTTTGACAGTTCAAAGCCATTAAAATAAAAATGTTTTTATTGTTGTTTTTGAATAGTGTTTTTTGAAAATGAAAGTCCGCATTCATTAGACTTGCTATGCGACATTCTATATCAACAAGATAGAACAACAATGTCTTGTCCTTTTCATTGGTCTTCAGGCTTAACTAAACATATCTTTTCGAATATAATAAATTTTTTTGTATGAAAATAAGTTATCGCATGATTTTCCCTAACTTTTTGTAAGTAAATGCAGGTTCTGTTTCATGAAAAATGTAATACGTATGATTCCAGGTCAGCTGACACGTTTTGTTGGCGTGATACCAAAATTGTGGTGGAAGCAATCAATTTTTCTAAGTGCTGCTATATCTGTTGGTAATCCTTCTTGATTCTTTTACCTATACACACATGATCAGGTTTATAATTGAGATATGTCAAATATATTCTTACATTTTCAAAGATACAATGATCTTTTAATCGAGCTAATATAATGTAGTGTCCATTTTCATCTTTCGACAACTGTTATGTTAATTTCTCTATTGGGGGTATTAATGGACCAAAGAGTGGTGGAATAGAAGAAGAGATTAATGGTATGGACTGAGCATGTTGTCAAAGATCTTGATCTGTTTTTTATTAATGAAATTGATGAAGTTACAATGGGTGAAATATCGGTTTAGTGTTCTAATCCTCAACGATCCACAATGTTCCAACAAATTCAACTGAGTTTGAGCTAGTGGGTTATTTATGGCGGCATTTAACTGCTTCAATATTTTAGTTATTTGAAATTGGATCAGTATCCGTTAGCTCATTTTTATGAAGGTTCAAATTACAGGGTACTGCTGAGTGATGAACATTTAGATAAATGATGTTGTATTTTCAAGTGGTCAATTTCCGATATTACTGCCCCTATATCCGAAAACTTATTCATTCTAGAAAACATACTACTTCCGCAGCCGTTATTAAGATAGTTTTTCAAATTTTTCATTTCAGATTCCATTTCGAATTTCGAATTTATTTAGATTGATATCTGAGAATTCGTTCATCGAGTTTATTTATACTTGCTTACAGGCGTGTATTTATTTTTATTTTTAATCTCTTCAAGCAAATTTTTCGATATCAATTTTCATCTCTGTTTTCCAGTTTCTTAAAAGTTCATAGATAACTGAATGATGTTTTTTGATATGCTCTGAAAATTTATTGTTAAGGACATCGAAGCTATTTCCCATAAGTGCGAAGCATTCAGAATACGACTCAAAGTCTCTGGCATTTCTATTTAATAAATTCGTATTCTTGTCGTTCAATTCTTTGGCAAGGTATGAATATATTTAAAATATTTCAAGTTAAAGAAGCGATTATAAGACAAAAAATATTTCTAGGCTACTTTGACATAAGCGATTATGATTTATTGGCATTTCACAGAATTGATTATAATAAGTTTGTAGCGTTTTTTCTTATGTTGACATAAGGGATTATGTTTTTTTTTTTTTCAAAATTGATTTACAACCTATATCTATATATATATATATATAAAAATGAAATTTTTTGTCTGCCTTTATGTCTGTCTTTATGTCTGTCTTTATGTTATTTATAGGCTCGAAAGCTACTGAATCAATTTGGATGAAATTTTCAGAGTATATTACTGGAATAGAGGGTAAGGTTATAGGCCTACCCGCTTTTTAAAATTCCGACGGGTTCGAGCAGCTGCCATACAACTTCCAGCATCTATCACAAATATATTAAGAACCAAAAGTGCTACAGAGCTGAAAATTTGTACTTAGGTACTGCTTCAAAAAGAAATAAATACGTCTATTACCGTTTTTAAAAATTTTTAGTGGTTCGGACAGCTGCCATACAACTCCCGGCACATATCACAAATATTTTAAGAATCAAAAGTGTTAAAGAGATGAAAATTTGGACTCAGGTACTGCCTCAAAAATAAATAAATACGTCTTTTACCGTTTCTCAAAATTTTGAGTAGTTCGGGCAGCTGCCATACAACTCCCAGCATCTATCACAAATATATTAAGAATCAAAAGTGTTACAGAGCTGAAAATCTGTACTTAGGTACTGCTTCAAAAATAAATAAATACGTCTTTTACCGTTTCTCAAAATTTTGAGTAGTTCGGACAGCTGCCATACAACTCACGGCACATATCACAAATATTTTAAGAATCAAAAGTGTTAAAGAGATGAAAATTTGGACTCAGGTACTGCCTCAAAAATAAATAAATACGTCTTTTACCGTTTCTCAAAATTTTGAGTAGTTCGGGCAGCTGCCATACAACTCCCAGCATCTATCACAAATATTTTAAGAATCAAAAGTGTTACAGAGCTGAAAATTTGTACTTAGGTACTGCCTCAAAAATAAATAAATACGTCTTTTACCGTTTCTCAAAATTTTGAGTAGTTCGGGCAGCTGCCATACAACTCCCAGCATCTATCACAAATATTTTAAGAATCAAAAGTGTTACAGAGCTGAAAATTTGTACTTAGGTACTGCTTCAAAAAGAAATAAATACGTCTTTCACCGTTTCTCAAAATTTTGAGTGCTTCAGGCAGCTGCCATACAACTCCCAACACCTATTAAAAATATAACGAGCAAATATATTATCTTTTACCGTTTTCTAATAATCTGAGTGGTTCGGGTAGCAGCCATAGAGATTCATATATAAATTCTGAGAGATTTTTCGTTTTGTTTTGATAGATTTTAATTCTCATTTTAATTTATATTAGCCAAATTATTATTTTTTATAACTTTATTATTATTTAACCCTAAAAAATATTTATTAAATATTAAGGATTAAATTTATGTCTTTAAAAAATTATTTTAAATTAGGGATTTCTATTACAGGGACTTTGGGCCAGCAACGCGGACTGGGTACAGCTATTTAAGTATAAATATGGGTGTATTAATGGCAGATATTTATGTAATTTATTTATTTTGACTTGTAGCAGAGGTGCTTAGATCAATTTACAATATCAATTGATGTATTATGATTTGTTAGCACAGAATTGAATTGAATGAATAAATCGGTATCAATTTTTTCTTATGTGGACATAAGCGATTATCATTTATTGCCACATATCTAATAAACATCTTACATTGATTTACAAAATTTAGGTACATGTACAGCTCAATAAATTCTCTAACAGTAAATGAATTGTATTACTTACAGGTTATAAAATACAACCCTTGATTACTTCTACCCTTTATTCCATTATATAACATTATGACCTATACAATATTAATTAATCTACTTGTATTATTATAATAACAGTAAATTAATGCATTGAATACAGTAATTAAAAAAAAACAGGACATTTACTTTCAAATTGCTTCCACTTCAACACCTATATAGTAATTGAAGTGAAATTAGTCCTTTTGTAAATAAATGAAATAAAAAAAATTGCAGAGTGGCTATTGAACCTTTCAGATATTTTATGTACATATATAATATATAATAAATATATAATAAATATAGATAGTAGTAGATATATAATAAATAATTACAAAATTAATATTTTACTTAGAGAAAAAAAAAATAAACCTAATAAATTAAGTAACTGTATTTATATATATATTTTATTTATATATATATAAATTTTACAGTTACTTGGATTATTATCCTTTCAACCATTTATTATTGCTAATTTTTCTTTTATTTTTGTTTTGTTTTTATTAAATTTTTGCTACTTTTATCTATTTTGTCCTTGATATATAAATTCTCAGGATATTTTATAAACAGTTCACAAATCAACAGGTTATTTTTTACTTTCTTTTTTTTTTTAGAACATGTGACATAATAATATGTAGGTATTGTAAATTGTATTTTGTAAATAAATAATTTTTTTTTTAAATCTGTAGAGAAAATTGTATGAATTGCGCAAATTATAAATATTTTCTATTTAAATATTATTTTATCAAGTTTCGTTAATTCTCTTAAATGATTTGAAATTTGAGTGTTGTTGAGTAAAATAATATAAAAAAACCTGCTTAAAATATTTAAAAGAGAATGAGTGTAAAATATGAGTGTAAAGTAAGTGGATTAATATATTTTGTGTTTCACTCAATAAAACAAAGAGCCTGAGTATATGCAACTCTTTGGAAAATTTGAAAATTCGTTAAAAATGTTTAAAGTGGTTTTCTATTTTATTTTACTAGCCTCAGATGAGCTTAGTTGCTCGTACTGAGTGTAATAGTTCTCAATCAAATAATAATAAATAATAAATAAATTTTAAATTTACAATATTAATTTAGGAATTAAATAACAAAATAAATTTTCATTTTCAAAATTTAAAATATACAAAAAAAAAATTATATTACAATTAAAATTAAACTTTAACAAACAAAAATTAAATAGTTTTGAAGCATTTAATTGTCTAAAGACGATAGAGATAATAATGTACCAATGTACCATTTACACATTTACTCATAATTTAATTATATTTTATTTTTGTTTAGGTCAGGCATTCCACAGGGATACATTTTTGGGGCAATTATTGTTCTCAATTCTCATAAATGACATTTTCACTGTAGTTGGATTTAATAAGTTCAGTCTCTAAGCAGATAATTTGCAATTATTTTATTTTTGTAATATTTTTTAAATTTTAATTGGAAATATGAAAATAAAGAATTTTAAAGCTTAAAAAATAAACTAAGTTATATTATTTATTATTTTATTTATTTAATTTTATTTATTCTGCTACATATAAGACGATTAGTCTTTTAAACATGTAACTAGAATTCATATTTTAAAACTAACAAAACTAAACATATTAGAAAATAACAATGAAAAATGTTAAAATGTAAGAATAAAAAGTGCTTAAACTATAACTAGATTAAATTACTAAATTAATAAAAATAAAAAAAAAATATATATATATATATAGATATAAAAATAAAAACAATGAAAAAAACAATGCTATATACA
The DNA here is from genome assembly GCA_963942445.1 of Argyra leucocephala. Classification (NCBI taxonomy): domain Eukaryota; kingdom Metazoa; phylum Arthropoda; class Insecta; order Diptera; family Dolichopodidae; genus Argyra; species Argyra leucocephala. The sequence goes on along the minus strand of OZ012681.1, from coordinate 120,467,524 downwards.
AAAATGTACATACTTAATATATAATACATGTATACCAATATATGCCTGTGGAATTTATTTATTCAGTGAGTCTGTAGATATTTTTGAAAGGCCAATTTTAGATCGTTTCCCCATTCGAAATGATGGACTTATATAAATTGTATATATTCCGGCCTTTAGAATTAATTAAAAGTCTTCAAAATTGATCAATAATCAATAAATTATGTCTTAATCTTCTTATCTACTAAAGACATGATTGTTAACAGTACTAATTTGAATTGAATTGATTATTTACCTCCTGTTATTATCAATAATCAAATCATTTCTTTTATTCATCATATCCAAAATAGTGGAGTTGTGTATTTAACAAAATATTTGACTAGAAGGATTTACAGTGAGGCTAGATACCCATTTTATTATATCCACTGCGGCATTTTTGGTAAGAATACTGTTACACTGTTACACAACATTCATAATACGGGTGTGAGATTATGGGAAGATTGAATTGTAGAACTGAATAACCCTTGATTTATGCTTCCAAAGTCTATTCTATTCCATTATAATAGTAACTATACAATATTAATAAATTTACGATGTGGTAAGATATATTTTTTCAGTTCACAGGTTCAGAATCACATTCATTGTTTCGTTGTAATATTCTAGACCTTTTAACAACTAAAGTTTGTATTTTATAATTATGTTATTTAAATTTCGTTATCCTGCAATTTTTTTTTGTTTTTTTTTTGATCTTATCAGTAACTTAGGTAGAATCACCTTTTCGTGCTTAATTAAGTACGGTACTGCAATTTTACCATACAATATCTACAATAATGCGAGTATTTTAATTTAACAAATTACTGACTTATCTACTCATTAAATGTGGAAAACTACTACTATTGTCAGGAAGCAAGCCTTCTTAAATAGAATAGTTTCATTTTATTTAATTTGTTACCAGATTAACTCTCAATTATTTTTTGTCATTTATTATATCCCAATGACAAAGAGTACTAGACCAGCTCAAAAAACCAATGAAGCACTTTTTTTGTTTTTTTTTTTGCTTCAACGGGAATCGAACCCGAGACCTTTCGGTTGAAATGCAGGCGCTCTACTTACTGCGCCACCCAGCGTATGATTACTTTTTAATAATAACTCAATCAACATTTTTAAATAATAATCAAACTCTGAAATTCACTTGCAACTTATATTTAGAAGTCAGTTCAGTCTACCACATTCAATATACTATTAATGAACAATTGGCTTTTAAATTGCCGCCATTTAATTTAACTTTACTAAGCTTTTATGTTTTACTCTTTGCTACCCATATTATTATTATTGTTATTATTAGAAATTCGGGTACATGCGAGATACTTTAAAAAAACGTATAACAGCGGTGTATATGGGCTATCCGCGTCGCGTGCTTCTATCGAACTGTTTCGCATTCTGTAGCCATAGTAATTGTGAGCGTGATTGAAATTAATCTGCTAGCGCAAGAATGAAGCTATATATATATATAAGAGATCGAGTAACAAGTCGAGACGTCTTTAGTGGAGTAAAGGAGCAACACAATATAAAAAATTATAAGATGGCAAGAACACTGGAGATTGATTAAAGCGCGGTCGATGGACGGTATGAATAATCCAACAAGTAGAAGTCTGGGTTAATCGGCACCACGGAGAAGTCAATTTTTACATCATACAGCTCCTACCAGGACACGGATGTTTTTGATCTTACCATTTTGATCTTACTAATTCCAATATGTAGTCATTCCAGCGCGACGCACGCCACATCGTATCATACTTTTTTCAAATGATTTAGCGAAATCAGAAAGAAGATCTTTAACACTAGCAGTAGCGGAGTATTAACAGCAGAATTTATAATTCCAGTAATATTTGAAAAGAAAGAAAAATGATATTGTGCTAAATACATCGACTAATACTACGCGGGAAGAAACAGCTGAGACAGTTAGAAAATCTAGAAGAAGCAATAGAGAAGAAAATTAAAAAATGGACTTGAATTTATTGCGAGAGCGGTTCCGGGTTTGTTTTAACCGCTGGAAAAGGTAATGGTGTATTTAGTGAGTAATCCTTTAATTTGACTGACAAATTTTTTTAGATAAGCAAATGACTGCTATAGCATTCAAAAATAATGGAAACACTAAAAATCTGTATCTTCAGAACTATAAGGATAAAAAACTGTCCGTAAACTTATTTTAGCATGTAAACGTGTAGTCTTTTCAAATATTTGACAGTTAATGTTAAAAGTTGTGTTTAGTAGGAAATTTCCCAAAATAGTAAAACTATAGTAGAACGTTTTTACTATAAATATCCCAACAACTAATGAATGTTATAAGCAGTCATAATTTGCATTGGTTTTATGTAAAAAAATAAATTCATGTCTCTGGTTAAATTTTTTTTTTAAAATTTTGTCCCAAGAAATATTTTGCAATGGTCATAGGAGGAAAATATCGAAAAAACTAGAAAATTGTTCGAAAAAACTGATTCTTATAATAAGTGAAGATGAATACAGCTATACGGAAGGAAACATAGATAGTGATTTTTCAGATGATGGATTATTCAATAGTGATCCAGACTATATGTATTTTTATCAATTTTTTTATACATAACCAAAACACTAGGGGGAATAATAGTGAAAATAGGTGGAGACTCTTTATACCGATTGGTACGTTTGACTAGGGTGGGAAAGGAAAATTAGGAAAGGAGGATGATAAAAGGGAAGGAGGACAATTAACAACGAAGGTGTTAATGTTCGTCTTGAATTTATTTAGGTCATAAATATAGAATTTATCATGTTTTGGGAACACATTAGATGAAATTTGGTTTCACATTCGGGGATGTTTTCGAATAAAAGAATTTTCATAACTTGACTTTTGCCATCTAAGGATTTTAATGGTGTAGAGATGAGTACATGCTGCTCATAAAATAGATTTAATTTCCACTGAGCATGTGCCGATGCCTATGAGATATCTATAAAAAAGTGAGAGGGGTCCGACTATGCGACGATGCCCAAGAGTAGCAAGATGAGTTGTGACATTTAGGTCATTGATTAGAAAAATAGCCCATTTTTAAACTTTTTTGAAAATCGTAGGAGGCTACTAGAGCTCATGATCAGCTATGCCTGCTATATAGCATTCATTTATGAGGAAAAAAAGAAAAATTCGTCCCAGAAAAAGGAATGTTATAGCATTCAAAAATTTTATTTTCATTTTCGGCCATTTTTGTACTTAATTTTGAATTTTGAACACATTGCTGCTTTTCGAATTCCGAAATGTCTTTAAAACTACAAAAGTTATAAAAAGTGTGATTCTGAGTAGGTCATAGTAAAAAATAGTAAGCGCGAAAGGGTTAAGTAATTGTGGATATTTATTAACTTTAGGTGTACAACCGTAAGACCTAAGTGTATAGGATAGACATTAATTACAAGCTAACCGGCTCCCGTTTATTAAATCCACCCTATAGACCAAAACTCCAGATATTTTAGTGAAAAAAATTAAATGTATTAAAAATTTATCAATACTTACATACATTTTTGTTGATAAATTTGTTGAATTTGATTTGGAAAACCCTTAAAATTGTCAATGATAAAGTGTGTGAAATTTAATAAATTATATTAAAATTATTTAACTTCAAAACTATGTAAAATTACAGTTATATATCAGGTTTGCTTAAACAATCAAATCTTATTATCTATAACCTAATAATTTTGTGGGTTGTAATAAGATCTATATAAGTATTCGAGAATAATAATTTATTGCAATCTTCGATCATCGTTTCTCTCATGCAATAAAACTTTTACTTTATGTACATATATATATATATACATATATATATATATACATATATATATATATTTCCAAAAATGAATGACCAAAAATTGCAAAAACTTTTTTAACTTTAGTAAAAAAAGAAAAATATTTATTTTTTTATTTTTGTTTTTATTGTTTTTATTTTTTTTTTCTTCTTACTACTGAGGAAGATTGAATAGTTATTGTTATGGTGGTTTATTATCATGATTCTATTTTAGAGTATTATTCGAAGATATACAATATTATAGATATCCTTTAGAAGAGCTTTCATCCTATAAATATATAAAAAAAGAATAAGAATTATTATATTGAGAAGGACATAAACTAAAAAAAACAAAAAAAAAAAAAATTAAGAAAACTTTTCATTTTTGCTATTTTATGTATCTAAACTTTTTTTTTATATTTTTGTTTTTATTTTTATTTTTTTTTGGATGTTTCAAAGTGTTTTTTGTTTTTTTTTTTAAATGTAAATGGATATATTATATATATATAGAAGCAATCTATAGTGTAAGTCCAAAAAGGTGTTAGTTTGTTTGTGTTTTTATTTTTGTTTCACGTTCTTCGAAAAATAAAACTTTTTGGCAAGAAAAAACTATTCGAAAATCCAAACAATCAAAAGTTTTTATTTTCATGAATTTTTATTGTAACAATTTTTTTTTTTTTTAAGTTTAAAACTAAAAAATCTATTGAGTTAAAGTTAGTTTTTAAAAATCAAGAATTATCTTTTTTTTTTGTTACGACAACGATAAAATGTCATTTGAGGTGATAATTTGGTCAAAAAAATCAGTGTTTCACTCTAATCTAATAACATTCATTTTTTGAGTTGGTTGAGGCATAGCTAAAATTTAAAAAATGGCAATTGTAAGTTTAGAAATATTATAATAAAGTTTGGTGAATTAATTGTATGGGTTTATGAATTGGTTAAATTAAAATCACTGGTTTTAGAATTGATTACATTTTTTGTTGTTGTTAGTGTGTTATAAAAAGTCGCGGTAGGTTGAAAATTTTGTGTTTGTTCATTCAAAATCAAGTTGAAATATTTGACCAAGCTTGAATTTTAATGATATCATTTTGAATTAAAATGTGTATTACAATTATATGCTGCCCTTATTCTGTTGATTCTACATTTTTGGCTTAGTTCAAAAATATTTTAAAATATTGTTTTAATTTGGTATACTCGAATCTGCCTTATTGATATACTAGCGGATATTATAAGTTTATATACTTCTTATTGGAGTTTGAATTGATAAATTAAATCTGGAGTAAATATAGAATTAAATGAGAACTAATTTTATTTTTATTTATTTGCATAGATTGTCCTGGGGCTTTGTTTATTGTCATGACCAATACCCAAACGAATAGGGAATGCTTTGAATTGTATTGGCGTATCTGCGTGAATCATTGCTATGCCTGGTATGAAAACATGTTCTCCTTTGTATTTGACATTTATAATTGTTGCTTTGATAACATTACCCATAATTTTTTTGATAGCTAATCTGATGTCGGTGCATTTATATATTTAAGCAAAATTATTGATTGATGTTAATTTTTTGCTGTTTATTTGTGTTCGATTTATCATGAAATTATTTTATTTGAATGAGCCTTAACCTGGTTTAAAATTTTCCCCTATTGTGCTCTATCTTGTGCAACTATCTGCATTCGTAAACTCAAATCTTTATACATTTGTCTTTGATTTCGTCCATTCAACTTGATCTTGATCGACCTTTTGCTGTAGTATTTTACGGTACTGCGTTTAATATTATTATATTATTTTTTTAATACTTGTTGTATCGTTTCCGGGTTTTTATATGGAGCGAGTTATTAGCCCAGACCTAGTCATAATGAGAATGCCTGAATCAAAAGCTAAAATTGTAATACAAAACCAAATAACCCGTGAATTTAAAATAGAAATGGGAGTACGACAAGGACATGCATTATCCGCATTATTATTCAACTTAATACGCCATAGGAAAAATAGAAAAGAAAGGCAGTATATTCTGTTATATTGAATATCCAATTAGTAATCATGGCAAAAAATTGCAGATGGCTGAAGTATTTGCACAACACTAGAAACAGGGACAACAAAAGTATAGGCTTAAAAATCAACGAAGACAAAACAAAATATGTAAAAATGTCAAATAAGAAATAATCAGAATATAACAATCGGAGAGTACAACTTTGAAGGGGTTACAAGCTTCACATACCTCGGAGCAACAATAAGAAGGATTCATAATAGAATTCAGGCCGGAAATAGATACTACTATGCAAACAGAAACTTGCTTCAATCAAAACTAATATCAAGAAAGGCCAAAACGACGATATATAAAATTCTCATACAACCCATAGTGACGTATGGGTGCGAGGTATGAGCTGTGAACGTGACTGAGGGTAATAGCCTGCGTATATTTGAAAGAAAAATTCTCCGAAAAATACTCGGTCCATACAAATTACAGAATAGAGAATATGTAATCCGAAGCAACAGCGAGCTCGCTCAATAGTATGATCGATACTGAGAACATTGTACGGTTTGCAAAGGCCCAAAGACTGGCAACGTAAGTCAAATGCACGAAAGTTGAAAATAAGCAATGATGCTGAATAGCTCGATAGTAGCCGTGGTCGACGTGAAAAACGATGCTCAGACCCTACAAATCCCAAATTGGAGACAAGTGGCACAAAATCAACCAATTTGGAGGAATATAGTGATGAAGGCCAAAGCTCACCCAGAGCTGTAGCGCTTTAAGATGATGATAATGACTAGCCCAGAATCTATAAATGTAGTGGTCCTATGTAGTAGTGATCACCTCGTGGAGACAAATAAAAAAACTTGAATAAGAATTTAACAGTTACAACACTGGGTTAGTCCCTACCATCTATTTATTACATTAATAAGCCTACACAACATCTATTTATTGCATCAATAGAAAAGTAGGATATGTTGTTTGGACAATTGTTACCCTGTGATATCATTTTATTGTTTTAATCAATGAATGCTAAGAAATGTTCAGAAGTAATTTTACAGCAGTTTACTTCAGTATAACTTCAGTTTAACTTCAGTATTATTGTGTTAGACTTATTAAAAGGTATTCTATACCTTCAATTCTTCTTGTATTCTTTCGAATCTCTTTCAAATTACAATCTGTTTGAGCAAGCAGTTTCTTGTATATTATCTAGAACGATTGTGAAGAGGAGTGGTGGGAACGTACAACCTTGTTTGATTGCTGATGTGGTGATGGTGAAGGGATTGAGTGTGAAGGGTTGGACTCTTTTATCCATTGTGTATTAGTGAGGGTAAGGCTTTTTCAAAAAAATGCATGGATTAGGCGGACTTTTTTTTCTTGGTATTTGTTTGCACAAACTGTACGACAAAAGCTTGCTGGAGACTAATAATAAATTGAAAAATTGTCGAAATAATACTGTAAATAACAAAAATCGTCTTATACAAGATACTTTACAGGCCACGCAAGAAACAATTATGTTAGAAGACTATAGATAAATTCTTAGATAAATAGATAGACTTTCAAATATCAGACAAAATTAGAACAATAATGCCATCAGCAAAATGATAGAAGAACGCTTGGAATAAATTCTATTGTTTTATTCTGTTGCCAGACCAACAAAAAGATGGCATGAGTGTTGTAATTTCTATAATGAATCGGATTCATAAAAATATTTTTCATATTAATTTATAATTATAATTGACAAGCATTTAAGGACCTGCGCAGTAAACACCTTTTCATTTTATTCTTCTTCTTCATAATGAACTCTTAATATATATAATATATTTTAATAATAATATATAACAATAAAAATATCTTATAATATAAAATTAAAATATATATATATAATAATAATATATATATAATAATAAAAATATCTGAATAATAATATGTATATAACAATAAATAATGCGCACACAGTTGAAATTTTTTAATCAAATGGTTTTATTATTCACCCAAATACATTAAGAAATAGGTAGAAACGAAACAGAAAATGAGCAAATAAGGTATTTATGTTTTTTAACGAAAACATACTAATTTCAAAGCTTTCCATTAAAACATGATAGTTTTCTGCTTTGTAATGAGAAGTCTATATCAGTCCATGCAAATCCCTGTTCTTTTTAAAAATTTAAAATTTGGTTTTAACTTGAATTATAATTACTCAACAGGGACCCCTAGTTTTATTATAATCCATTTAATTTATTTGTAATTTTTGCATGTATTTAAAACAAAACATGAGATTAGCTCCGAATGATTAGATTCCAATATAAATCGTAAATAAATTCATAAATTATTAATTTAAAAGTATTAGATAAGTTGATAATTCAATTGTTTGACTGAACCTAGTTAAATAAAAACAAAACTAAATAGGTAAATTGCAATGAATTTAAGTATTAGGCAATAAATAAGATTTTTATAACTCACAGATGTATTAATACAATCTTTTAATAAGTTATAAAATCGATAAAATAAAAATAAGGAGTTGTATAGGTAGCCTAACACTATATAAAAACCTACTGATTAGTGCAAGTAAGTTGTGATGAATGAAACAACTCATATATTGGTATTAAATAAGTTGATTATCCAATTACAGGTGTGACTGAGCTTGTTTAAATAAACAAACAAAAAATAAATAGGTTGCTTGAGATCAATTTAATTTATCACATGTTTTCTTATCTATAAGAAAATATGTACGCTGTTTCCAAAATTTATTCGCCTGATAAAAACTAGATACAATATTAATAATTTTTGTTTTTTTTTTACCAAAACTAGAACCTAAGTTTTTAATATTTTTGATACTATATGCTGTGAACTCTGATGTAAGACATTTTTCATGTTTCACAATACATGTTTTACTACTGAATTTTATCAGTCTTCTGATGATAGTCCAATAACTGAAGTGTATCAAAAAATTAAATAAAATAAAATGAGAGAAATATATCTAGAGTTTTTAATCATTATTTTTGAATTTTTAACTTGAAATGATTATATAAGAGATAGTTAAGTTCAGACTATACTGTCACAAATAAATTATGTCATAATTAAATTTTTATATATATATTTTATATATGAACTAACCTCAAATTCATTTTAATTATTTTCTTCTCTTAACTAAACTATGATTATATAATCACAAACCATTCTTGTATAAATCGTTTACGACATTATTACTGCTGCTACTGCTGCTACTGTTTTTGAATTATACATAGAATAAACATCAACTCACTTTATTATATCTCTTTGTTCAAGTTTAACAATATATTTTCCCGCATGTTACTTTTTTAAACTAAATAAAAACACCCAAAAAACAAAAATAAAAATAAATATTTTATAAAATAGAAAACTTTGAAAGAATTTCAGATTTTTTTTTTTTTATTTTTTTTTTGTAAATCCTTAGAAAAAGGATTATTATAGCCGTGTTTGATTTTCACTTATTGTTGTTGTTGTTGTTTATTGTTCTCTCTTGGCTAGGTCAGTTTAAAACTTATAAAAAGAAAATAATAAAAAAAAAAACTATTTTTTATAGTTCTTTATTTTAGGTGGTATGTAGTTAAATTCCCTAAACACTCACTATATTATAGTCTCTGTAGATTATTTTTAATTTGTTTATTTTTTTTTTTATTTTGTTTGTATTTTTCAAAAAATTTTCAACAATTTTTTTGACCACTACTAAAATGCTTAATTTTTTGTTTCTATTTCTTTTTGAAAATTTTTCAACAGTCTTAAATTGTTGTTGTTTTTTTTTAGGGAAATTTTTACAAGTGAATTTTCTCACATAAAATAATAAATTAAATTTCATTTCATTCATTTTCCTTTTGGGGGCAAATCAAGTAAAAAGAAAACTTGAATGACGGTAAAAATGGAAAATGTTAAATTTCTATTCGTTTTGTATATATGGAAGAATAGTGAAAGAATATAATTTTTGTTGTTGTTGTTGTTGTTGTTGTTGGTGCAATTCAGAAAATCTGGCAGATTAAATTTGTAATTGTACATATATAATATATATATATATAATATATATATCTGCATATGTAAAATATTTTTGGCTGACCATTCAAATATAAAATATCAGATTTGATATTATAAATTTCAGATTTAAAAATCAGATTTTTTAGTTGACATTTATTATATAATATTTTTTACGTTTATAATGTTAGGTTAAAATTAAAAATACTTATGGGATATTTTCAAGCTTATCTACAAAGATATAAGCATATTACATTTTAGTTTAAAATATTTATTATATATTTTAATAGAATTTTCACTTCTAATTTAAGTTTTTTTATTTCAAATTCAATTTTATTTATTTCAAATTCAATATTTGTAAAATTTGTTATTTTTATTTTTAAATTTTTGAAAAAAAAAAAAACAAACTAAGTATACAAACAAAAATAGATTTTTTAAACAAACAAACTTTGAATAAGTTTTAGCAATTGCAGTAGTCTTGTTAATCTGAAAAATGAATAACACTTCGTCCATAGAATCTTCGTCCTTTGATCAGTCCCAATGGACGGAATTATCGACTAATAATATCCTCTGATGATAGCAGTGTAGAAAGTACATCTAATTTGATTGTACGTCGTAGAGCATACCATAGAAAACCGTACAGTAAAACTAGTTTAGACAAAAAGCAGATCCTAATAAAATGCTATGAAGAAGGCAAAACCATAATTGAGTCAAACAATAAAAATACTGCCATAAGTCTATAATAAACCGTTACAAAAAAAATGATTGTAAATTTAACAAGTTGTGGTGGTAGAAGAAAGGTAAAATTGACTGATATAATATTAAATGAAATTGAAAAATCCATAGAAAATCAATGAATTACATTCAAAAAAATAAAAATGAAGATATTTGAAACCAAAATTGTTAGTTTATACACAGCCAGTATTTTTAACGCATTAAAAAGCTTAAGAATAACACTAAAAATGCTACAATAAATTTGGATCGCATGAATAGTATAAGCACAATTGAGCAACGGAAAATATTAACTTTTCACAAAATGCTCCACAGACACAGGATAAAATAGTGTTTATTGATTAATCTGTATTTGTATCATAGTACCAACTGTAAGAGAACGACATGTTTTATTAATAGCAGCTATGAATTTACATGGAATTATACATAGTCAAATAACAGCAAACTCATCTGTTAATTCAAACATGTTTATTACATTCCTTGATGAGTTATTTTTTAAACTGACTGAAGCTGACATAACAGGAGCATTGCTGGTTTTGGACAATTGCACACAATCCACAAAAGCGCGAGAAGCGCGTGAAAAAGTTAATTGAACAACTCATACTTTAATTATTCTTTCTCCATACTCACCGATGTTCAGTCCAATTTTAGTATTTCAGTATTTTAAAAAATAAAACTATCAGCTAGAGATTTTTTGCCGGATCGACAAACTAATATAAATTTGGTAAATGTAATAGAAACATACGTGGCAACTGTTATCTCAGCCGATTACATTAATTGTTACATTTGGTATATTTATGTACATACATACATATTTAGCTTGTTTTGTTCAAAAAATCCACTTTTGTTTGCTTAAAAATACTTAAATAGTTTGTTTTCTTTCAAAAATTTAAAAATAAAAATAAAAAAATTACAAATATTGAATTTGAAATAAATAAAATTGAATTTGAAATAAAAAATCTTGAATTAGAAGTGAAAACTCTATAATCAACATTATCATAGAAATTTGGAGAATAGTTTGGAAAAAATGTTGAATTGTGCAGAAGATCATGGGTTCGAATTCCGCTCGGAAAGAAAATAATAAAAAAATTGGTTCAGTATGACTGTGAACAATGACTGTGCCAGCGCATTTAATCATATAAAAATGAGCATATTTTCAATATTGCGAATTGTTTGGGGTGTTTGAATCGCTACAGAAATTGTGAAATACATTTATGTGCTATTACGGTGTTTGAGTCGCTACAAAGTTAATTTTTTATCTCAAAAATTTCAAAAAAATTTCCCAAGAAGCTCAAGAAAAAATGCTAAGAAACCCCAAAATGTGTATATGGCAACACAGGGCTGATTCGGGTTAATAAATAAGATGTTTTTGTGCATCCCCACAGTTGGATACCGTAAATTCATATAGGTTTGGTTAGACTTTTACATAATTGCAACTTGGAGTATAAGCTGATTTTAGATTCTCTCCCTATTATCCAGTTCATATCTCTGATTTTCTGTTTGATTTGCATTGCTTCTTGTTTAACGTGATGCTTCCAGTTAAGACGGGAGTCAAGGTGTAGTCCATGATATTTTACTATTTTCGTTTTTGGTCCTCAATATTATTTATATATACACAATGTTGTGTGGCTTTTCGTCTTGATCCGTAAGTAATGTGAACCGAAATTATCGACTGTGGTAAAGCAAACTGAGATTGTTTCAAAATGAAGATATTCAGCGATTGAAAAATCTGAACATTATCGAAATGCAAGTAAATCGAAAAATGCACTGAAATGAGCATATTTTCAATATTGCGAATTCTTTGGGGTGTTTGAGTCGCTACAAAGCTTATTTTTTATATCAAACCATCTCAAAAAAATTCCGAAGAAGCCAAAAAGACAAAATGCCAAGAAACCCCAAAATTCCAAGACAAAAATATTTCATTAAATGAATGACAGAGGTAGATATGGGTGTCAACTTCAGAAATACGTGAAATACATTTACGTGCTATCAGCGGAAAAATAGATACCCTTTTTTATTTTTGTTTTGCTTATAGTTTGGGATTTTGAATTTGGGTATTTTGGATTTCGGTGTTTTGTATTTGATAATTTTGTTTTGGGTGATTTTGAGGGATTAGGAAGTAAAGAGTATTAAACATAAATATTACATAATCATTATCATCAGTGGCTCAATATTCCAAATTGAATCTTAGCCAGCTGAAATTCACGCCTCCTATGTATTTTCGAAATAAAACCACATCCCCCAAATGACAAATTAATTCATTGTACGTTGTCCAGTAGGTTGAAATTGATCTGATATTATCCGAACCCCACAAAAAAATCAAATCTTCCAAATTAATTCATTATACGTCGTTCAATTACTTCAATTGATCCGAAATATTATCCGAAGCCAAAATTCAAGTTTCTCAATAATGATTTTATTTTTAGGGATAGATTGTTAGCTTTTAATCCAACCTCCGTATTTATTACTGCGATAAACAGTGTAAATAAAGTTATACTTTGCGGTTTGGCTTTAGTTTTGCAAAGCCTTTTTTCCTAAGTACGCGGTTTCTGACAAATCGCATTGCAGAAGACGTTCCAAGCACTTGATCTGGTGTAGGCGTAACTATACTAACTGTAGCTGTTTAGATTAGTAATCCTTAAATTCAAAATTACTTAATCTCTTGGATTAATCTCTGAATGAATTCTGAAAATAAGTTTCTACCGACTTACAGGACAGCTACATAGAATTCACTGAGACATTTAGTTAGTGTGTTTATGTTACAATTTGGATAAATAATAAGAGGAGACATTAAGTATTTTGAAATTTGATAAATCATAAGAGAAGTGATTAAGTATTTTGCTCCCTGCTTAGTAAAAGTAGTGTTCTGACAAACTGGAACTAAACTAGAAAGTTTATTGGGGTCAATTTACAAATTGAAAAGTCCAAAATTGTGAAGTAGGTGGGGTAAAAGACTAATAACCTATCCCTGGAAATAAAATCATTGTTGAGGAAATTGAATTTAGACATAGAATAATATTTTAATAATTGCGACATTCTGACGGCGTACTTTTCTACTTTAAGGTTAAATTTTAAGGTTAAACAACTTTAAATAAATTATTACTACTATTAAAATTTCCTTATAAGCATATATTTTATTCTATTACACAAGATCGTGCCGGTTTCAGCCTTTTCAGTAATTAGCCTTAATGGCATAGTCATTAATTACGTAGCTTATTTTTACCTTTATTTGAATGCGATATGCATTCGTGATAGTTCTAAGGGATTTATTTTGGCAGCGCTGTATAATTAATCCGAATCAGCCCAGATTATTTTTTTTTTCATTCTGAGATTATATTTAGTAAAAGCTGTTAGTCCCGAGTAAAATAACATATTTTTGTGTCTCTTTTGGTTTATGGAACCGGCCTGCTGCTCAGGAGGCTTGTTGCTGTAATATGACAACGCTGGGCTATGCATAGAAGAAAAAATTATATGAAGTACACATGTTAGATTTAGGAATGAAATATGTTAATAAAATTATAAATGAGTAATAGATGAAAAATTGATAAAAAAAATATTTAAATAATGGAAGACAACATTATTGCTTGTGATAAGATTCAAAAGATCGTATACACAGTCCTTTCTCACATTATTGATACATATAGTTCTGCCAATTGTTTTACAATAACCGCCAACACATCTTCGTTTCTTCTCCACAGAATTTACAAAGTGTCCAATATTATCATAACATTAATCTTATCACAATAAGCTCATTTGCGGCTGCGGCGATATAGGGAAGCGACCCCCTCTCGGAAAAGTTTAAATCTAACATTAATCTTTTACGTTTTATATTTTCATCAGATAGTGGTTGGGTGCCAAAATGATCACAATAATATATAGCAATTTGTCAACGAAATTGCAATAGACGCATTTACGGATTGTGAACTCTATTAATTTGTCAATTGATATATTGATACATCAGTTAGAGGTCATGTAAATATGCTGTTCCATAATTTTTTTCCTTGAATCCCAACCCGGTATAAACAGATGTTCTCATCCATTCTATCGACGCCACTTATGTACTTATTATATTCGACAATAGCGTACGAGCGTGGATTTTGTTGTTTTGGAAACGGTGGAAGAACCACTTAAATCTACAATTTCATTTGATGGTTCAATAAATAATATAGATTTAGGTACGTCCGATAAGATCTCTTCTATAAAACTAGTGTTAATTTTCTATTAAATCACAAAAAAAAATCACATACAATAACATACTCCGAATAAATGTTTTCTATTAGCCCAGCATTGCCATATGGCAACAGACAAATACATTACAAATGGAAAAAATTTATACAAAATACTTTTTGATCTGAAAAGTTTCCATTTAACAAATAACTACATTTAGTTAAAATAATTATCCAAAAATAAAATTACAATTTACTTTTTCATGTCATCCATTTTTTACAATTTGTTTTCACTAAACTAAAACTATATGCTGCACTATTTCTATTTAAGTCATTTCAATTTCAAAGCTTAATATGAGTAAGTAAAATATAAATAGGTAAAAAAAATGTGAAATACGACTTTTATTAAAATAACGGTTTTTATTATAATACTAAGTAAGCAAAAATACCTATATGTTAGCTGTTGCCACACACATACATGTTGTGTATATGGCAACACAGGGCTAATTCGGGTTAATAAATTAGATGTTTTTGTGCAACCCCACAGTTGTATACGGTGAATCTATATAGGTTTGGTTACACTTTTAAATACTTGTAACTTGGAGTAAAACCTGATCTTAGACTCTCTCCATATTAACCGGTTCATATCTCTGATTTTTTGTTTGATTTGCATTGCTTTTTGCTTAAGGTGATGCTTCCAGCTGAGATGCGAGCCAAGGTGCAGTCCAAGATATTTTACTGTTTCCATTTTTGGTACCGGAATATCATTTATATACCGGGTGTTCCAGAGCATGCGTATCAGCCTTTTGCGAGGGACCCCGTTATTTTAAAAAGTTAAAAGTTTAAATACAAAAAGAAACAAAAAGAAAATTTACTTAACAAAAGCTTCTTATTTTTTGTCGTCGAATCCGAATTTGCAAAAAAAAAATCCTTCCCATTTAAAAATCTCAATTTCGGCCAATTTCTGCGATTTTTGGGCTTAAAAAACACTTTTCCAGTCCTTCCCACAAGTTCAAAATATCATCAATCGATAGAACACCCTCGATTTAGTTAAAAAACATTTTTTAAAAATTTTAAAATAACAGATCCTTCCTTTCTGTAAAAATTCATACGAATGCTCTGGAACATCCGGTATATACAATGTTGTGTTGCCGTTATGTTGTCTTAATGCATAAGTAATATGAACCGATCTTTGTTCGTTCAGTTTAATTTTTCAGATTTGTGTTCATTTGTTTACTTTATCTAGGCCTTCCTGAAATTACTCTGTTGCTTGGCTTTGCGAATCGCTTACAGCCATCAGAACCGTATCATCTGCAAATACTACAACTTCAACTTGTGGTGTTATCGGGACGTCGGCGGTATATATTAAGTATAGAATGGGTTCTAGAATACGACGTATTAATAGATTTTACTTAATTTTATATACAGGACCAATTTTCCCACTGAAATTCAATTTCTTCCTAGGATTTACAGTTATTAAAACATATTTTTTTACATAGTTGACCGTATACAAAATATGTGATGAACAATAATTTTTTTTTTTTGCATCTTTAATCCTTTTTAAATTCTCTTTATTTTTCACAACGAATGAATCCTTCTTTTCACTTGAATTTTTACTCCATTCTGGATGTAATATTTATTATTTTTCTTTTTCTTTCATTTTTGTTCTTTTTTTTTTATTATTATTTTTTCAATTTTTCATTATAATGTGCCAATTCTCCTACTAGTTTATTTTCAATTATTTTCGAATTAACAACTTTTATTATACTTGTGTAGTGTTGTTGTTGTTGTTGTTGTTGAATTATTGTATGATGATGTGTTAGGTAAAGTACAGTAATAATAATAATAAGAAGAACAACATAATATGTATAGAATTTGTATCTATAGTGAAAAACAAACTTCTGACGCTTCATATGTGAAACTTGAAATAATGAAACAAAAAATGTTGGTAATGATAATGGATCGGTTTTCTAACCCAATGAAGTTTAAATTTTTTTTTTGTTTTTATTAATTTATTTTTAAAAATTATTATTATTATTATATCCTTCTTGTTACTCTTGATGTATTTTTAAGGATGTGTAGTTGAAATATTGTAATAACAAATAAAAAAAATAGAAATTGCAAATCATTCTAATAAAGTAAATATAAATAGAAAGTTAATTTTATTTAAAACAATTTAAAAAGTTAAATTGAAAATTTTAATCCTGTTTTTTTTTTTATTTTTTATTTTAAAACAAAATGGATGAAAATAGTAAAAATTAATTATTATTATGAAATACTTATTTCAATTAGATTTTATAGCTTACGGAATTGAATTGAGTTGGAAAAATATACATAGTTTGTTTTCATATATTTTAGCTGGGGCTGATACAATTTATGTGTTGCGTAGTATGTTGTATACCTATATTTTATACAGCACTTAAATAAATTTTAAATCCTTGCTTCATACACACTAGATTTTCTTTTTTTTATTATGTATTCTACTTTAAATAATATAATTTTATCTTACCTTGGCAACATTCATTTTTGGTCATTCAAAGTGTGTGTGTGTGTGTAGCAGAGATGTATCTACTTTTAAAATTTAATTATTTTATGTAAATTATGTTGAAGTTTTAAATCTCTGTATTTGATTTGTTTTTATTTTTACAAATTATATTATTTTTTGAATAAAATTTAATTAATTTAGAATTAATTAATGTATTGTTCTTGTGTAGGAAAAATTTTAATTGCTATTGAAATACATTTATTCAATTAATTTTTAAGTGTTTGAGAATAGCCATTTTTTTTTTTTGTAATTCATCATATCTAAAATAACTGATTAGAGTGATGATGTGAGATTTAATGAATTTTTATTCTATTATAAAATTTGTAATTAAAATTAATTTTAATTGATTTGATTGTTATTGACAGGGATAAATATTAACGTGTGGGTTTATATATTTTGTAAGGGTATATATATAGACAATATGATTAACCATTTCAAACAACAATTTTTTTACTATTAAATCTAGGCTGGTTAATAGTTTATTACAAAGCTTAAATTGATTTTGGCAAGCATTCATTACCATTCCACTCGGACTCCGACAGGTTATTAATCACTATAGAACCATTTTGATGTGACATTTAACAAAAAATCTTTAATATGCCAGTAGGACTGGTTAATAGGTTATTACAAAAGTTAGATTGATCTTGTCAATACTTCTATTCATTATCATGGGACATTACCACTAGGACTTCAATAGGTTATTAAAAACTCAGAACAATTCTGATTTAAAAAGTCCACTCACACAGGTTAATTTTTTTAATTTAAATTTAGTTCATAATAGATCTAAGTGGCTTTCTAAGTTGCTGTTTTAGCTCTTATAGATCTTCTTATTTGCTACAAGACTCTATAGTTGAGTGTTTGGTTGTGGATTTGATAGCTTTAAAACATATCAGTTCGTGATAGATTTAAAACATTTCAATTATCTTCGATATATTTACTATTAAAATTTTTACCTAACTATCCGAAAATAATTTTTCTTCACCATATTTTATCGTTTTTGCTGCAGCTTAAAGTGAAATTTTTAGAAATAATAATATTATACAGTTTGTCAAACATAGTGTTATTCAGTGTGTCAAACATAGTAGTATACACACAGTTCTATTGTTGTATTTTAAGTGTGTTATACATTATGTCAAAAATAGTGTCAAAAATAGGGTCAAACATAGTGTTATTCAGTGTGTCAAACATAGTAGTTGCACATGATTCTATAGTTGCATTTTCAGCGTGCCATACATAGTGTCATTCAGTGTGTCAAACATAGTGTTTGTTTTTGCATTTTAAATGTGTTGTACACTATGTCAAACATAGTGTCAAACATAGTGTCATTCAGTGGATCAAACGTAGTAGTATTCACACTGTTCTATAGTTGTATTTTCAATGTGTCATACGGTATGTCAAATATAGTGTCAAACATAATAATATACACATTGTTTTATAGTTGCCTTTGCAGTGTTTCATACAAAATGTCAAACATAGTGCCAAACATAGTGTGTCAAACATAGTAGTATGCACACTGTTCTATAGTTGTATTTGCAGGGTGTCATACAGTATGTCAATTAAAATGTCAAACACAAAGTCATTCACTGTGTCAAACATAGTAGTATGCACACTGTTCTATAGTTGTATTTTAAGTATGTTATACATTATGTCTAAAATAGTGTCAAACATATTGTCATTCAGTGTGTCAAATATAATAGTTTACACATTGTTCTATAGTTGCATTTTCAGTGTTTCATACATTAGGTCAAATGTAGTGTCAAACATGGTGTCATTCAGTATGTCAGTCATAGTTATTTCACTTTTATACATGTTGTATATACACAGTGATACACTTCTATACACACTTCTATACATGTTTTCCTTAACAACGATGACACTTCCCACCGTACCATTGTTCTGAGAGTATTCTGTGGGTAATCATTAAATCAAATTAGAGACTCAAATGCCTGTTAATGTCTACAGTTAATCACAATAAGTCTGTACCATTTTCGTCAAAATTTTCTTTATTAATTCATATGTTCTGAAAGCCTACACTCTTAATAAAACCTTCTATACTGTCTAAATATCAACTTTCAACTGTCTTAATATCAACTTAACAAGATTACAAGATGTAAATTGTGGCTGCGGTTATGTGAGGCCAATGTTCAATCATAACTAAAGTGTATCTAGTCTAACATGTCAGATGACATCTTCGCCCTATACCCGACGGGTTGGATTACAGAATAGTGATCATGTTCATATGAAACAGAACATACTACGTAGATGTGATCTATTTTTTCTAAGTTAGCAAACTGTATTAATATTAGAATGATGTAAAGATATGCCATTTGTGAACATTGAAAAAAATCAGTTTGCAGTCTATACAAATTCATATATAATTTTATACAGTACGTATACTCTATACAGCTTGATGCATAGTTTCATACTGTTCGCATTATATACAGCTTGATACATAATTTTATACAGTTCGTTAACCTATACATCTTGATACATAGTCCACATTCCTCCACATAATGAAGCTTTCCAAGGTCAGATTAAAAATCCTATGCAATGCTGGATAATTTCCTACAGTTCGCACTCAATACAGCTTGATATATAGTTTTGCTCTACATAATGAGCCGTTCATTCAAAGTCAAATTAAAAATTCTACGCAATGTTGGAGGCATGTTGAGATTATGTCAAAGCCCACGCTTTACAATATCCCTGCTAAACACGGTTGATTACTTTTCTGTTCTTCTAATATGCCAGTATGGATTGAAATACCTAGGTTTAATTTGTATTTTCAATCCTTGAATAAATGGCAAATGTCAATACAACTTAGGCAAATACATTAATAATTATAAAATGTTCTGGAACGATTGTACATGCCAGTATCAGTAATATACAACCTTTCAACGAATAGCTTCTACTACATTACTTTAAAAGTATAAATAAATCAAGATTCAATCGGAGAAGTTCACAAAATGGATAAAACTATTTACAATGGGTTATAAAAAATTAGAATTGAATTATTAATTCGAATGATACTACCTTTATTTTCATTCAAATCGAAGTGCAAACAAATATTTTTCAAATTCAATTACAATAAACATTTTAAATACCTATACATTTATTTTTAAATAATTCAAAGAATAACCCTCCCCCCTCCCCCCTTGAAACTATAATAGCCTTAGTGTAATTTTTCTTAAATAAAATCATTCATGAATTCTATAAGGAAAAAATAATAATTTAAAATTGCAAATAAGAAAAGCTTTAATTAATTCAGTTAAAAATAAAATTTTTTAAAATAAAGTAGGTACAGGATGTGACTATAGTGGTATTTTATTTTATTAAGTTAAGGCTGGATAAAATGTTTTTTGTTGTTGTTGTGGCGTTTCTGTAATTTTCTGCATTCCCATGTAACTGTGTGTGCAGTAATTCTCTCAAGCTTAAGCAGATATGAATTGTGTCTGTTAAATTTGGTTACACTGTCATCAGGAGACAGATGTTGTTTAGATGTTGTTAGACCATCATTAGTTTTCTGATAGAACAAAAAAGTAGAGTTGAATTTTATTTTTTTTACAAATCAGATTTCTATTTTGCATTTTCAGTGTGCCATACAGTATGTCAAACATAGTGTCATTCAGTGTGTCAAACACTGTTCTATAGTGGTCGTGTTCATTTATCTCCTGTTTTCTATGTCCTGTTTGATACGTCTAATACTATGACTAAATATCGTAAATTTTGTTTTTCTTCACAGGATGCTGAAAATCTTAAAAAAAAATAATGAGCATTGTATAGTTAGCATTGCTTGTGAATATTGTACATACTCAGCCAAACTATATATAGTGAACTCTCACCTTTGTAAATTATTTTCATTATGCCACCAGAACTACGTGTGTATTATAAGCCCAAGATATTTGATTATATTACTATACTGTACTTTACTGTCAATCCATTCAGAATAATTCAAAATATTATCCTCTTGAACAGAATGAGCGCAGCCATCACGCATGCAACAAAGTTACTAAATATCAAAGAGACATTTTATTGTTATAAAAACAACCTTAGTGCTATAAGAATCCTGTATGACTCCCGATAAGCACTAAAGGTGTTTAAAGGATGTTTTTATGGGAATAATATGATTAATATTGCTATAAGAATGTATTTTTTATTTAAATATCAAATTTGATGTTATGCATATGTTATATTTAAAAATTGCTTATATTTGAATGGCAATGTATTTTTTTGAAGTACCTATAATTATTTTATATATTAATACGCTTAAACATCTGTTAAACTTTTCACAAAGCTTTTTTCAACTAGATTAGACAACTTTATTAGAACTATTGCGAATTACGATAGTGTGAAAAAAAGTTTTTAAAGACATAAACCACAAAACGATAAAACCAAATAAAATTAAACTAAAAAAAATTCACCTATTGAGCAATAGCATTGACTATATCTGATTATATGAATTAATTTAAAAAAAAAAAAACCAAGTAACAAAGACAAAAACCGAATTATCAGAATATAATTATTTTAGAACTATTACGAATTACGATAATGTGCAAAATTGATATGAAAGACATAAACCACAAAACAATAAAACCAAATAAAACCAAAAACAAACTAAAATTAACTTAAAAACAATTCACCTATTGAGCAATAGCATTGATTATATCTGATTATATGAATTAATTTAAAAAAAAAAAAAAAACAAAATAGCAAAGACAAAAACCGAATTATCAGAATATAATTATTATATCGATAAAATAGCTTTGTTAAAATATAGCAAAAAAACTTACCAGTAAAACAAATAGTAAATTTAGAAAATATATTTTTTACCTCACCCATGTTCAGAAATTCCAATAATTAAAATTTATTTATTTTATTAACAAATAATTCAAAAGTATAAATTCAAATGCGCAGTAGCATTGAGTAAATATAATATTAAAAAGAAAAATTACAGACTACCCTTACCTACATCAGAGACCATATCGGGATAACAATATAACAATAAAAACTATAATAGTCATAAGGCGTCAATAAAAACTGAACAATAAGAGAAAAAGCATAATTATTGGCTTTACCCCTAACTATAATAGTCATAAGGCGTCATATGATGTCATATGATACTTCGTTAAATGGCCTATGATTCGATATGATTTAACAAAGTCGTAACGAATTATAACCTTTACTATAATGTAATCATACAAAAACGTCAAAACCAAAATTTAAAAGAAGTGAAATAAAAATATAAATTCTATAAATAAGTGTTTTGTTTGACTTTTGAAATAGTTTTTTTTTTGACAGTTTTTTTTTAATAGTTTTATTTTGACTTTTGAAATAGTTAGGGCTATTATGATAATAAAAAAAAACACAAAAAACGTATCTATGGCTATTTTAATGTGTTTTTAATGTGGGTGTGGTATTTTTTTTTTTTTTAAAAGGCATTTAATTTCATATCTATACTGCCAGCGACATCTCTGTTCGCCACATTTTGTTGAAATATACGTGTGTATTAATAGTATTTGTTAGGGAGCGTTTAGACATCAAATTTTGTTTCATGAAGGTTTTGTTTTACTTATTTTTATTACATTTACAAATTTTATTGCAATTACATCAAATTTTATTTTAAAAGTTTTAATTACATATCTCAAAGATAAACAAATATAATTGCAAAGTATACTATATTTCTTCATGCAAAATCCACTTTCTAAACTTGCAAAATATGAAGATACGAATATGCGTTACGAGTACTAATAATAAATACTTATAAACAAATATAAATATATGTACAGTGTAATTTCAGAACATTTATGAAATATAAGTATTTAAATAGTAAATAAATTATTCTAAGTATTTGTATTGATAAATAATAATAATATTTAATACACATTTTTTGTATTTTTTAATGTATATCTTTCATTATATTGGCATAATACAATTAGAAGTTTATAAATACCTTTTCTCGCAAAATTCACTTTTTCAACTTGCGAAATACGAAAATGCGTGTCGAGCACTATTATTTAAAAAAAAAAAATTTATGATATTCTATAACAAAGTCGGATGTCAAACTTTAATGAACATCATTTATACGTTATAAACACAATTCAAAAACGTATAAACGCTGCCTTATATAAAAGTTTTCTTCAAAACTATTAGCGGTCAAAATTAATTTATAGTAAATAAATAAATACCTAAATAAAAATAAAAAAAAAAATAGTTATAGATAGATCAAACAATATTGTAAATTACTAGCTATTCCCAGCGTAACATCCGCCGGCCTATCTTTAGCATTATAAATGAAACAATTTATTTTATTTATTGATTTTCTTTATTTTCTTAAAAAAAAATCAATGTTTTACAATTATAGTTTTAAGTTTTTCAATTTAACTTATTTATTATGTAAAAAAAAAATATGTAAAACATTGATTTTTTTAAGAAAATAAATAAATAAAATAAATTGTTTCATTTATAATGCTAATGCTAGACCGGCGAATGTTACGCCAGGAATAGCTAGTTATAATAAATATCAATGAAATTTTGCTTTACCAAGCAAATTTTGCATTATGGTCACAATAATTATAAATATTAAAACAATTTCTCTTAACCACAAAATATTCTTTATATTAGTAAGACATTTTTTATATCATAAATCGTTTACATAAAAATATAAAAATATGTATAATTAATATCTATCTCCCTTTCACATATATGAAATAAGTATAACTCGCCATGAAATTATTATTTTAAAATAAAAAATAATACATTTCTCACTCTTGCACCACACCACATAAGCTATTTCAAATGAATTTCATTTCAAAATAAAAACATATATACACTAATACATATTATGTACACTAATCCTATGACAATATTACAGCAATTGCTTTGGTGCCTCAGGATTCTCCATTTTAGTGCTATAACGTATTTAGAACGTTTCGCAATAATTGCGGATCATTCAAATTGATATTAATACTGCTATAATAGTGTTTATAAGAGTGCGCAAGAGCCTTATAGCAACAAAATTGTTACATGGGAATACAATTGGTGCACAGAATGCAAAACGTTGAAAGCGTTAAGGTGATATTATTTATAAGTAATATTTTTTGCATTACATTGCGTATAAATATACTCTGACTACTAATAAAATTTTTGTTTCAATTTTACACCACCCTGTATATGTTATTGTATATAAACATTTTTTTTTTGTACACCAATATTCCATTTTTATTTATTTTTTTGCATTGCGATATTTGTACATACAAGAATATGATTGCATGTATGTAGATAATTAATAAAATTGCAAGAGCTAAAAGGATTATGGCAACAATTTGTTCTTATGCATTTGTGTGTATGTACTTATATGTGTAAATATACATTTTTTATTTCCTTTTTTTTTTCAATCAATTTTCTTATGTTGTTTTCATTTAATTTAATTTTGCATGTTATTCAAATTGAAAATTTACATTTTTTCCTCATATATGTATATACAATGCGGAAAATACACATAAATTCGCATATATGTTAATTACAAAAAAAAAAAAAAAAAAATAATACAAAAAAGATGAGTAAAATAAAATTTAAGAATATAAAAGTTGGGTTACTTTAAAATAAGTATTAATTTTAAATATTTTAGTTAGTAGTGGTTTAAAAATTTGTATTTTTTTTTTGTTTTGTTTTTATGTTTTTTTATAAGCTGTTACCATTAAAAGGTGAAATTTGGAAAATTAAAATAAATTTGAAAATTGTTTCACTAATAATGAAAATACTGATAAATCTGAATAAAGTGATTTTTTCAGTTTTAATGACTGCTGGTAAGCATTCTTCTATGGTTATTAAATAAATTACTTGCTTACTTACTTAAATGGCCTAATATCTTGTTGATCATCATAGCATTTAATAGAATAGCATCCGATTATACCGCAAGCGGTGACGCCCCAGGCAACAGGATCAGTTTATGCAGCAGAATAAGAGTATATTTTCTCAAGATTGGTAGATCGAACACAGACTGATGCAGATTCTGTTTGGAGAAAGAGGGATCCTTCTCTCATATTATATTTGTTTGTGACGCCATAGCTTGCAAAACCAATAAATATTTCCAGGAATACACATTGCTTGATTCTGAAATTGACATCAAAGCAATAACAGATAAATAACAATAATTTGGCACTTCTTCTTCTTGAATTAGGCATCATTAAAATGCTCACTGATGATTAACAACCCAAAAGAAGAACAGTATTGGGATCTAGTAAAATAGTATAAAAAAGACAATAATTTGGTACTCCTTCTTCTTGAATTAGGCATTAGATGCCTGTTCATCAAAGACATAGACCTACAATTCTGAGATGAACGAGAAAGTACAATAGATCGTAACAGGTTGCGTTTACATAAAACTCCCTATTAATAAAAAAAAGAGTATATTTTATCTCACTAGATTTTTTTCCTGTTTCCTGTATAGATAGAATTGCAGATATTTCACTAGATATAGATAGAAGAAATATTTGTAACGGTCGCAAATGGAATGTGAGTGATTTTTTACTAATACTTTTATATTTTCATATTTTAGTTAGTTTGGCCAATCGCACTTTTACCATTTTCAATTTTATTTTTATTTTGTCAGTGTAATTTCTTTGGTTCGTTATCACTGATTAGAGGTAATTGTAATTTGTACTATTTGGTAGCCATCAGGGTTATACTGAATGTTCAGTGGAAAAATACCACAGCTTACTTGATCTTAGGTTCTCCATCTCCATTCACATTCACCATATGGTGAAATTAAAATACAATATGGAGTGGTATGAAATACCTAGCGCAGAACATAGTCAGATAAAAGAGCTTTGTAGAAGCCCTATCTTTCTAAAATGAGTGAAGCAGGAACAAAAAAAAAGTGTGCTATAAACTAAATACGGGAGTGTGTCATATGCCTGTTTTCTTCCAATTTGGCTTTATTTCATTTGCCTGCATTCCATTTCACTGAATATGCTGGGTATTGAATATGATAAATATTATCCAAATATATATACAGGGTCTTGCAGAGATGAGAGGGGGCCCAGGCCAATAAAAAATATGAAATATGAGGCCTCTTATTTGTTTAAAAAGACAATTTTACACAGCTCTTTTATTTTTTATAATTTATTTAAACAAAATGAAACTAAGAATTACAAATAAGCTTTTCGAGCTTTAGTGTTAGCAAAAATTTTTATAATAATTGAAAAGTCAATATTTCGTGCAATGTCTGAATTTATATGTAAAATTGATAGCCCATTAAACCGTTCTTGACTCATTACAGATCTGTTTAACCCTTTTCAATAAACTGAAACTACGTTCCGCTGAAGCAACGCAAGCGTGTAGACTTAAAAATATTCTTAAAGCTGTTGATGGGAAACAATCCAATTAGGTTTTTGTTTTCTAAAATGTTTAGCAGCAACTTCGCTGGAGATGAAGATGATTCTATATCAAAGTTTACTTCAAAAATATTTTTTAAAAATCATCACATATTTGATTTGAAATTTCCTTTGGATATTTTAAACGCATATTTTTTGCTCTCGATTTTATTTCCTCGTCTGATAAAGTTTGAAAGTGTCTAAAGGAATCAAAAAGTGTGACAAAATTTGCGTACGACGTGTCAAGCCTGAAATAACTGAATCAATAATGTATGTAAAACATTAACTCTATAATGTTCTTCAGCATCAAACTGTGACTTAATATGACGAGTTAATGGAAAATCAGTTGACATTTTGGAGAGTACGGCAATCTCTTCACGTTTTATCTCCATCCTTGCAATAAAATTGTTAATATTTTCCATTTCGAGGTCAAGTATTGCATTGCGTGCTTCAATTATTAAATTTGTTGGTTTCAATAACGTTAATATTTCAAGCCATATTGTTGTCAAAATAATGTATTCAAATGCATCCAAATATTGAAAAATTGACTTAAGTTCGGTACGTGCGTGCGCGTGAATTTTTACTATAATTTTTGTATCGTTGCATAATCTTCTGATATATTTTATAAATCATTGGTTAAAATAAATTTATTGTTGAACTCAAAATAATATTGCAACTTAATTTTTCCGCACCTACTGTGACCAAATTAGGAAATCAATGGAGGCACTTTCGCAACTCGGGGCCTGAGCTAAATGGCCTTCATGGCCCACACTCTGTTATGGTCTGTATATATATATATATATATAGATATACATAATATATATAAGTTTATATATATATATATATATATACATATATATGTATATGCGAAATTCTGAGTTAGGAGAGATTTTATTTACAGAATATTTATATCAAATGAAATGCAGTCAAATGAAATACAGACAAATGAAATTCAGGCATGTGATAGTACCCCACTAACCACATTACAATCAACTTTTCAAAAATAATATACGTATCTTATATATTAATACGCTTAAACGTCTGTTAAACTTTTAACAAAGCTTTTACAACACAAAACTTTCTTCAACTAGATTAGACAACTTTATTAGAACTATTACGAATTACGATAATGTGCAAAATTGAATTTAAAAACATAAACCACAAAACAATAAAACAAAATACAACCAAAAACAAATTAAAATTAACCTAAAAACAATTATTCACCTATTGAGCAACAGCATTGATTATATCTGATTATATGAATTAATTTAAAAAAAAAAAAAAAGTAGCAAAGACAAGAACCGAATTATCAGTATATTATTATTATATCGATTTACAAATAATTAAAATAGCTTTGTTAAAATATTACGATATTACGATATTACAGCAAAAAAACTTACCGGTAAAACAAATAGTAAATATAGAAAATATTTTCACCCAGACCATGTTCACAAATTCCAATAATTGAAATTTATTTATTTTATTAACAAATAATTCAAAAGTATAAATTCAAATGCGCAGTAGCATTGAGTAAATATTATATTGTACATGGAGAATCATAAACCGAAATTTACGATCTGCTAAGAACAAGAAAAACAAAATATGTTATGATATTATTATCAAGTTCCAATTCAATACACGGCAAATTTAGTACACATAAAAATTAAAAAAACTTTAAAAAGAAAAATCACAGACTACCCTTACCTACATCAGAGACCCTAGCGGGATAACAATATATCAATAAAAACGTAGATAAGAATAAGAGAAAAAGCATAATTATTGGCTTTATCCCTAACTAAAATAGTCATAAGGCGTCATATGATGTCATTTGATACTTCGTTAAATGGCCTATATGAATCGATATGATTTAACAAAGTCGTAACCAATCATAACCTTTACTATAATAGTCATACCTAATCATACCAAAACGTCAAAAATAAAATTTAAAAGAAGTGAAATAAAAATATAAATTCTATAAATAAATGTTTTTGTTTTTTTATTTTGAGTTTTGTAATAGTTAGGGCTATTATGATAATAAAAAAAAACACAAAAAATGTATCTATGGCTATTTTAATGTGTTTTTAATGTGGGTGTGGTATGTATTTGGTTTAAATGCATTTAATTTCATATCTATACTGCCAGCGACATCTCTGTTCGACATATTTTGTTGAAATGTACGTGTGTATTAATAGTAATTGTTAGGAAGCGTTTAGACATCAAATTTTATTTCGTGAAAGTTTTGTTTTACTTATTTTTATTAAATTTACAAATTTTATTGCAATTACATCAAATTTTATTTCAAAAGTTTTAATTACATATCTCAAAGATAAACAAATATAGTTGCAAAGTATACTATATTTCTTCATGCAAAATCCACTTTCTAAACTTTCAAAATACGAAGATACGAATATGCGTTACGAGTACTAATAATAAATACTTATAAACAAATATAAATATATGTACAGTGTAATTTCAGAACATTTATGAAATATAAGTATTTAAATAGTAAATAAATTATTCTAAGTATTTGTATTGATAAATAATAATAATATTTAATACACATTTTTTGTATTTTTTAATGTATATCTTTCATTATATTGGCATAATACAATTAGAAGTTTATAAATACCTTTTCTCGCAAAATTCACTTTTTCAACTTGCGAAATACGAAAATGCGTGTCGAGCACTATTATTTAAAAAAAAAAAATTTATGATATTCTATAACAAAGTCGGATGTCAAACTTTAATGAATATCATTTATACGTTATAAACACAATTCAAAAACGTATAAACGCTGCCTTATATAAAAGTTTTAGCGGTCTAAATTAATTTATAATAAATAAATAAATACCTAAATAAAAAATATAAAAAAAAGGTTATAGATAGATCAAACAATATTGTAAATAACTAGCTATTCCCGGCTAATTTATTTTCTTTATTTTCTTAAAAAAAATCAATGTTTTACAATTATAGTTTTAAGTTTTTGAATTTAACTTATTTATTATGTAATAAAAAAATATGTAAAACATTATTTATATAGCTATATATAAATAAAGAAAATAAATTGTTTCATTTAAAATGCTAATGCTAGACCGGCAAATGTTACGCCGGGTATAGCTAGTATCATATTATTTTTATAAATTAAATTCTTCCAAACTTCAAGTATTTCATATTATAACGGTAACATACATATCGTGTTTGCATGAACATTTCGTATCTGTACATTTCTTTAATTTGAATTTTAACACGCATTAAAGCGAATTTATAGGAATTAACTTTTAAAATAATATTATTTTTCTCATTGATTTTCCATTTTAATGTTTATATACATACAAACAGACGAACATATGTATATATAATATAAATGTATTATATTATATATTTTTTTTATTTACCATATTATAGAAAGAATTAAGTTCACGCAATTAAACGCTTTTAAAAATTATAAAAATGCAGAAAATTGTTGAGTTATTTTTTAAATATTTTTTTTTTATTTTTTTTTTTATTATTATTATTTCAATTTAATAGTTTGTTTTATAAAAAGTTAAATTGTTGAAAATATATCAATTGAAAATTGTTTTTTATTTGTTCAATTTTTATGTAAATAGGATTTTTTTTTTTTTTAAATTTAATTAAAGAATTTAAAGGAAATCATATTTATTGAATTGTATTAATAGTTTAGTTGTATTTACTTGAATGATTCAATAATATTTATGTAGAAAATATTATTTTTTTAATATTATTGAATTAATTATATTAAATTCAGTGATTTAAATTGATCAGTATTCAATTAATAAGAAGTTGAGTAAAAAGAAAAACAAATACTGTTGGAAATATTGGAAATGTTAAAGTTTATATTAAGAATAAATTTTGAATAAAAAGTTTGTATTGTTAGGGGAAGGATTTTGATACAGAAAAATGTCATACAGAAAAATTTTATAATTTAAAATGAATTTCGGAAGTTTTATATATATGTTGCGGTTAAAATAATAAATTGGTAATTATTAATAATAACCGGTCATTATTAATAAATACCAAATAATTTTATTAAAGTGATTAATTTGGTCAGAATTTATTTAATTCATCACATAAACCGGTAATTATTAATAATTCCCACCCATCTTAGGTAAATGTAATAAATATTATAAATAATTAAAATTTTTTTTTGGATAGATGCAACAGTCCAGAAATCAGGACCAAAGGCTTTAAAATTTTTATTTATTTTTACCATAAGTAAATGCGACGCAGGCAATAGGTCCGGGGTCCCAGGAATTAGGCCGACACTCTATATCACGTGTTTAAATTGGATTTTTTCTGAAAAAAGGTTTTTGAGATCGAAGACTTAAATATTTTAAACAGATGTTATCTTTCATTAAAAGCTTGCCGTCTGCGAAAACAGCGTTTCAATAAATAAGTAGCCGGGGTTTTGAAAACCTTTAAATTTTTTTTAAAGGTTTTCAAAACGAGTTTAAAAATCAATAAATTCAAATCTAGGTGGTCAAGGATTTCAATAATGTACTTGTAAATTCGATTGTAATTCAAATCGCTGCAAATGTAAAAAGTCAAATATCAAATATAATTCCAAATGTCATAAAAGTTCTTTCTGTACAAATAAATAAATTAATTTCGTAGAAATATTACCCATAAAAATATATACTTTTGTTTTTTAATTTGTGTTTTTTTTTGTCATAATTTTAATAACAAATATAAGAAAATTAATAGAAATAGTTTTAATCACATTTACCAATCGATACAAAATAATCACCGGTAAATGTAATAAATTTTACTCATTTATCATATTTACCAAAATAGGCGGTTTTTATTAATAATTAATGGTTAGTATTAATAATTACCGGATTTATCAAATTAACCGTAACATGAAAACTAGCAAAAATACCGTTGTCTGGGTCGAACACAAAATGTACAGAATTAAAAACAATTGGTTTATAACAAATATTCTAATTTGCTTGACTACGATAACAAAATATTACAACTTAAACTACAATATATCCTTGTAAACAATATTTCGAGTTTTTGCTAATGCACTATAAACAAACACGTTTTTTGCCGTTCCATCCCACATATAATAATTGTCCATGAGAAAAACAACCTTCTTTCAGTTTGCAGATCAAAAAATGTCCATGCGATTTGTACCTGCGATTTGTGAATGAACATAGAAAAATTTAATCACACCGGAAATCGTAAGCGTTTAACCTCGAACGGTATTTCTAATGATATTAGCGGCATTGTAGGAATCAAAATATGTTTGCCCTTTCAACAGCCATTTTAAATTTATGCTACAATAGCATGATGATGCAAAATTTTTATTATTAATCTAGCACAGCATCATTGCATAGTTTTGTTTGCTTCAAATTTCGTAGAAGCATTATTGCAGCTGCTGAGGAAGTTGAGGAGGAAATCCTGTAAAATGCAACGAATAAAGAAACTCCGTTGGGCATATACCATTGTTAATAGTACAGGTTTTTCACTTCTAATTCAAGTTTTTTTTATTTTAAATTCAATATTTGTAAAATTTGTTATTTTTATTTTTAAATTTTTGGAATAAAACAAATATTTTTAAACAAATAAAAGTAGATTTTTTGAACAAAACATACTTTAAATAAGTATATTAAATGTAACAATTAATGTAATGGTTGCCCAACTACAGCCAATGGTAATTTCATTGACATATCCACGTAATAATTGTTGCAATTGGGTGAGGTAACAGTAACCACGGATGTTTCTATTACATTTACCAAATTTATATTAGTTTGTGGATCCGCCAACAAATATCTCGCTGATCATTTTATTTTTGAAAATACTTTTTCAATTGATTTCCTATGATATGAGCAGCAGTATTTATTTTCGATCTAGTCTTAGTTCTACGAAGGTGGCAGTTAAGTCCGGATTCATCAATAAACACCATTTTATACCGTGTCTGTGGAGCATTTTGCGATAAGTTAATTGCATATATTTTCTCAATTATTAGTTGCTCAATTTTACTTAAACTATTCATGCGATCCAAATTTATTGTTGCATTCTTTAGAGTTATTCTTAAACTTTTCAATGCGTTAAAAATACTGGCTGTGCATAATAAGTTAACATTTTGGGTTTCAAATATCTTAATCTTTATTTTTTTTAATCTAAAGCATGGATTTTCTTCTATAGATTTTTCAATTTCATTTAATACTACATCAGTCAATTTTACCTTTCTTCAACTACCACGACTTCTTTTAACAAATTTACAATAATCTTTTTTGTAACGATTTATTATAGACATGGCAGTATTTTATTGATTGACACAATTATGGTTTCGCCTTCTTCATATCACTTTATTAGGATCTGCTTTTTGTCTAAAATAGTTTTACTGTATGGTTCCCTATGGTATCCTCTGTGATAGCATTGTAAAAACTACATCTAACTTGGTTGTACGTCGTAGAGTATACCATAGGGAACCACACAGTAAAACTAGCTTAAGCAAAAATCAGATCCTAATAGAAGGCTATGAAGAAGACAAAACCATAAGTCAGTGCGGGAATCAACAAAAATATTGCCATGTCTATAATAAATCGTTACAAAATAGATGACAAAAATTAAAATTATCTGCGAGAGATTTGTTGGCGGATTCTCAAACTATTACAAATTTGGTAAATTAATAGAAACTAACATGGAAACTGTTAGCTCAACCGATTGCAACAATTATTAGGTGGATATGTTAATAAAATTACCATTGGCTGTAGTTGGGCAACCATTACATAATTATTTAAAGTTTACTTTGTTTAAAAAAATCTATTTTGTTTTGTTAAAAATATTTGGTTTGTTTTCTTTCAAAAATTTAAAAATAAAAATAACAAAATTAAATATGAATTAAAAAAATTTGAATTAGAAGCGAAAAACCTATATCTATCCATTTGTAAATATACATTGACCCCCTTGAACAGTGTGCAGTACTTTTTAATTAATAAAACGAGCTGTCATATTTTTCGTGGATATTAATTCACACAACCATTTCATATGCCCATATCAAATTTTTTTATTCTGTTTATTAAAATTCGAAAATATAATTTTTAGTCAATTCTTCAATACTTTGTATATGGTTGTACTGATAATTGCTATTTTAATTTTGTCAGTTAAATCTTTTGAAATTCTTGCTTCACGAAGCTGTATTAAATTTCATAGCTTATTACAAATGTTATTATTTTAAAGCGTGTCTGTTTATGATTTTTAAACATTTTTCAATAAAATTCATTTTGTTAATCAAAAATTATCAAATGTTCATATTATGTTTAATTATTTATATTTATTTTTTAAATTTTTAATTAACATTAGATTTATTTTGTCAAACGAAAAATACGTTTTTGTTTATATTAGGTACATTGGGGTTTGTATCCAATTGTTTATATTAGGTCATTGAGATATTAGGATTTGTTGCATCCAATTGCTTTTAATATCCTTAAATTTTCAGATTTTCTTCATGAATGTTAGAAGTTTTGTGTCAGCTATGCAAAACAGTCAGAATTTCAGCAAATAATAAAATACTTGATTGTTTTTGACTAATAGTCCGACATTGCAATTGCTTCTGTTAATAGTTTAATATTCTGGACAACATCATGCTGATCTTTTGTGTTTCAGTTTATTTTTTAGATTGTTGCGGTTATTTCTGTCGTCTTCAACAGATATAAATGAATCGATTGGTAGTTCCAGAACTTTTTCTATTGCTAGATTAAGCATGTTTCAAATGATCCAGTAGTCCTAAGGCATGCTAATTTTTGTATTTTAGTAACATTGACCATATATATCATCATAATCAATATCATCATGGTGTATCATCCATAATTTGAATCAATAAATATATACATGTGCACAGAGACACAACCTTTTGGTTTGTTCTATCATACAAATATCGCGTAAGATATTATACGTCTTGTTATAGACTTGTAGAGTCATAAAGTTATCTGTGGAGATAATATCCATGTTTTAGATGTACCGATAGTTACTAGGTAGTTCGATATCAAAAATATGAGATTCTAAAGACAATTCTAAAAATGGTTGAAAATTCGTGAAGAGAAGCGAAAACCAGAAAAAGGAAAGATGGTTGAAAGTTGATCCACAATTGCTTCAATAGAAGTATTTAGGTAATTTTTTGGCACTGTAGTAGATAAAGTGAAAACAGTAATCATTACAATTAACATCATTAACAGATAAAACACCAAATATTCCAAAACTTAATTTTTTGTTTTACTTAACAATTTCTCATCCAAATTTGGTCTTGACCTATCATCAAGATCAAATCTATTTTTCAACTATATTATCATTCTTTAATCTATTCATTGATTATTAATATCATTCAAATCAATTATATTATGTATGCTGTGTATATGTGTGTATACATATTACCATTAACAACTATTTATACTTCGTATCTGTTATTTTTCATTTTACTGCTTTAGAAAAACTTTTTCAATTTTCTTTCAATTTTATTCAATTTTATTCAATATTATTTTAGTTATATTCTGTTTTTTTTTTTTTTTTGTTATCTTATGTTTATTTTAATAGTATTATATTGAAATTTCTATTAAATACTAATATTAAATTAAAATAAAACTATTTAATTTACCAGAAGAGAGTAAATAAAACCTTTCTACTCAAAATTTTTATTTTCACACACACACGTTCCCATTATTTTTATTATTATTATAACAATTTTATACACATAAAAATACATACTTATATATCTATATATTAAATTCAGATCATTAAAATTCAAGTCTTTTCAATCACTGTCCATCCATTACCCTAAAAGAGGAAAAAAAAAAAAACAAAAATGAAAAAAAAAAAGAAAAACAAAAAAAGAAAATTTTTCTTTAGGAAACTCTTTTTCCTGTTGATTCTTCTACCACAACATCATCACATTAACCTACAAAGAAATTTGATCCTTAAAAATTTTATTATATATATGTATATATACATTTATATACCATATTTAGAAAATATAGAAATGTTATTGCCATTTTATACTTGTTTAAGTAAAAGTTTCTAACTTAGTTTTCAAAAATGACTGAATTCTATTTTATTTAAAAACAAAAATTTATTTTATTTTTATGTACTCTGGGATTTCTACTAATACTCCCTCTCTACCTTCTTTATTATATTGTATAGTCTTTTCTTTATTTTCATTTTATTCCCATGACTTTATTTAGAATATTTATTAACTTATTTTATTATTTTTTTCGTTTTTTGTATTATTATTTAGTTTTTCCTTATTATTGTTTTATTTAATTTTTTTGTTTTTTATTTTCATTTTTATTTTCTGTTAACTGTAAAGCAATTTTCACATCATTTTATATTTCAGGACAATGAATTTATTGACTTTTCTCGAACCAATGAAACATCATTCATTATGTGGCCACTATGATGCTTTTATATTTTAAATATATATATATATATATTATGTATATATATAAAATGTAAATATAAATTTATAAATTCTATTGAAAATAATCAAAGTTTGTTATAAAAGTAAATGGATGTTTGTGTGTAGGTATGTATATTGAAAAATATATTATATAAAAGAATTTATATTTTTGGAAAATTTTACAAAACTGAATTTTAAAACATTATTGGAGAAAATCGCTGATTTTAAATGTATAAAAGCTAAAAATACGATTATATTTTATTGCAGAAAAGCAGTGACGTATTCAATGGTGTAGTTGAATGCCATTGTATTATGTAGTTATGTTATTTGACTTGACTGGTCATTTGAATTGACGGGTTATTTGACTTAACTGGTCATTTGACTGGTAATTTGACTTGACTGATCATTTGAGTTGATTGGTTATTTGAATTGACTGGTCATTTGACTTGTATAGTTATTTAAATTGAATGATAATTTTACTTGACTGGTCATTTGAATTGACTGGTCAATTGAATTGACTGGTCACTTGACTTGGCTGGTCATTTGATTTAATTGGCATTTTTACTTGATTGGTTATTTCAATTGACTGGTCATTTGACTTGATTGATCATTTGACTTGACTTGCCATTTGAATTGACTGGTCATTTAAATTGACTGGGAATTTGACTTGACTGGTCATTTGACGTGACTTGTCATTTGAATTGAATGATAATTTGACTTGACTGGTCATTTAAATTAACTAGTCATTAAAATTGATTGATAATTTGGCTTGACTGGTCATTTGAATTGACTTGCCATTTTACTTGACTAGTCATTTAAATTGGTCATTGGTAATTTAACTTGACTGGTATTTTCGGTTGACATATTGTAATAAGTTATAAAGTCAATCAATATGAAAATCAGGATTTGTATAGGTAGTCTAAAACTATAAATACCTACTGATGAGTTCTAGTAGTGTTATGATGAACGTAACAATTCCTGAAAATAATTTTGTTTGTTAACACAAATAATAATATTATTTATAGATACAATGGTGATATAAAATATCTATGTATCAAGATTGAATATTAATTAATAAATCGAACTTGTTCTTTTTATTAAAAGTAAAATGATGTAAAGGTTTTAAAAAATTTATATTTATATAAATTTATTTTGGTATTTTCAATTAACTCATTCGATTTGATTGGTCATTTGATTTGACTTGTCATTTAAATTGAATGATATCTTGTCTTGACTGGTTATTTGGCTTGACTGGTTAATTGACTTGATTGGTTTCTGAGATGTAACTTGCCTTTTGACTTGATTGGTCATTTGACTTGACTTGTCATTTAAATTGAATGATAATTTGACTTGACTTGTCATTTGACTTGGCTTGTCATTTGGCTTAACTGGTATTTTGAATTGACTGGCAATTTGACTTGACTGATATTTGAATTGACTGGTAATTTGATTTGATTGGTCATTTGATTTGATTAGTCATTTAAATTAATTGGTAATTTTACTTGACTGGTCACTTGGCTTGACTGGTTATTTGAACAGACTAGTCTAATTTGACTTGACTTGTCATTTGACTTGATTGGTATTTTGAATTGACTGATCATTTGGCTTGATTGTATTGATATGACTTGTCATTTGAATTGAATAATAATTTGACTTAACTGGTATTTTCAATTAACTGGTCATTTGACTTTACTAGTCATTTAAATTGATTGGTAATTTGATTTGACTGGCCATTTGAATTGACTGGTCATTTGAACTGAATGGATCAAATTTAAATTGACTGGTAATTTGGCTTGACTCATATTATATTAATTGCCTGTGTCAATAGGTCATGAATTTGAATCCCGGATGTTGTTATTTATTGCAGAATTCAGTTAAGAATGATTTGGGATTGTTAGTAAATTAAAGCTAGTATATAACTTTTAATTCCATTGTTTTGGAAATTATTGAAAAAATATATTTTGATACAATGTTAGTTTAAAATAATTTAATGGGCGCAAGGTATTGCAATTTAATTTTGTTTATCTTAAATATATTGGATTAAATGATAAGTCAAGTTTAAGCGTTACGAAAGCTTGTGTCTTCAAGTTTCGTTTCTGAAAGTATTTTTTAAAATCTCTCATGTCAAAAATCTTTCGTTTTAAAAACTCGTGTTTTAAAATCTTTTTAAAAAATATCGCAAAAAATATTAATGAAATTAAAGCTAAAGGAAATAAAACAATTAAAAATCATATATGGCTACTCTTGTTAATAGTAAAGGCAATATGCTGATCTTACTTCAAGAGAAATTGTTTGAGCAACAGTGCTCGTGGCATCTTTTGATTTTCTATATAAATCTACTGAACTACAACTCAGCCGAAGTTGGCAAATAAAGACAGATAACGGTTAATATGATTAGTCATCATTTGACTAAAATTTCTGACTGGGACAAAAAAACATAGTTGCGTTTAACTCGTCAAAAACTCAAAATAGTCTTATTTCTTGCTATCTAAAACGATGCGTAAAGCTGTCTTTTCATCTTATTAGCTCTTTAATATCTACAAATCATTTATACGTCCCAAGATGGAATACAATGTACACATTGGGCTGATCACACTTCCATTACAGCATACCTTGACCGATAATTGGCAACCCGAATGTAACTATCATCCCCAACTTCCATCAAAAATTATTCAAGAATACGATTTGATAATTACTGATCTAAAAATAGAAGCAAGATAAAATGGTATTTTGGTTGAACGATAATGAACGAACTATACTGAAAACAGTTGATTTTCGAGTTCAAAAATTATATAATAATATACTTAAAATTGAACAAATTACGTCGTGGTGATAATAACAAATTATTGTGAAATTATTAAATAACTAGTTTTGTAACCCGCCATAAATGACGGAAGCAAAATAAATTCTAGCATTTTTTCCTTCTTTAGAGTTTTCATTTCAAGTTTAAGGAAAATATGTATTTGCTTACTTATTTATCAATATCATACCTTTATTAGAATGATTAGAATGCTTTTAATTACCATATAAACAGCATATTTGTAGTAATGTGCAAAATTTTCAATTCCCTAAGGGTTATTTATCCTTTCATTTTAACGACATCTTATTTGCCATCATTGGAAATTTAAACATATATTATTCTAAGACCTCAATAATTCTAAATAATCAATATTCTTAGACATTCTATTGTATTCAATTAATTATAATATAAGTTAGTCAAAAAGATAATTTCAATTTAAATTAATATAGAAATACTTAATTCAAATAATATTTTTAATGAAAACAAAATCTAACTATATAATATAAACTTATAATAATTTTATATTTTTACAATCATAGCAGCGTTCTACTGTAAAATCCAAATTGTAAAATGAAATTGATTAAGACATAATAAAAGTAAAAATTTCTATGGCGCCATCTAAATTTAACACTTGAATGACATGACAATCATTATGAAATGATGGACAAATGACACATATAACAGATGACAGCTGACAGATGACAGATGACAGATGACAGTTGACAGATGACAGATGACAGCTGAAAAATGACAAATGATAGAAGACACAAGACAGAAGACAGAAGACAGTAGACAGTAGACAGTAGACAGTAGACAGTAGACAGTAGACAGTAGACAGTAGACAGTAGACAGTAGACAGTAGACAGTAGACAGTAGACAGTAGACAGTAGACAGTAGACAGTAGACAGTAGACAGTAGACAGTAGACAGTAGACAGTAGACAGTAGACAGTAGACAGTAGACAGTAGACAGTAGACAGTAGACAGTAGACAGTAGACAGTAGACAGTAGACAGTAGACAGTAGACAGTAGACAGTAGACAGTAGACAGTAGACAGTAGACAGTAGACAGTAGACAGTAGACAGTAGACAGTAGACAGTAGACAGTAGACAGATGACAAATGACAAATGACAAATGACAAATGACAAATGACAAATGACAAATGACAAATGACAAATGACAAATGACAAATGACAAATGACAAATGACAAATGACAAATGACAAATGACAAATGACAAATGACAAATGACAAATGACAAATGACAAATGACAAATGACAAATGACAAATGACAAATGACAAATGACAAATGACAAATGACAAATGACAAATGACAAATGACAAATGACAAATGACAAATGACAAATGACAAATGACAAATGACAAATGACAAATGACAAATGACAAATGACAAATGACAAATGACAAATGACAAATGACAAATGACAAATGACAAATGACAAATGACAAATGACAAATGACAAATGACAAATGACAAATGACAAATGACAAATGACAAATGACAAATGACAAATGACAAATGACAAATGACAAATGACAAACGACAAATGACAAATGACAAATGACAAATGACAAATGACAAATGACAAATGACAAATGACAAATGACAAATGACAAATGACAAATGACAAATGACAAATGACAAATGACAAATGACAAATGACAAATGACAAATGACAAATGACAAATGACAAATGACAAATGACAAATGACAAATGACAAATGACAAATGACAAATGACAAATGACAAATGACAGATGGCAGATGACAAATGCCATATATAAGCAATAAAAAACAGGTACTATGTTTATGACAATTACATGATTTTACAATTAATTTGTATATGTGTTGGAGTATTCCGTCGAAATAACAAACATCCAGATAAATGCAGAATATTATATATATAATAATACGAAATTATATGACTGTTACTTTTCGCGAATAAATAGATTCGACAGCAATGGGCTCCGCGATTAAATAAATTCGTTAAGTTTAAAATTCAAAGTGAAGCAAATGGTGATAAGTGGTGAATAAAGAAAATACAATAAGACTAGAGGTCCCTATTTATTAATTATAATTCAAGTTAAATCCAAATTTAACGTTTTTAACAGAACAGGTGATTAAATATACTGATATTTTTCACTATCAATAAATAGGTTTAAAAAAAAAAGCAATAAAAATTTTGTTCACAACTTATTACGATACACATTAAATTGTCTGTACCTAAGTACCTATCTACATTTAATGATGAAATTAAAACTCAAATACTACCTATGCTATGCACACTCTCTTGAAATTTGTATAAATAGGATGGTGTACTGGTGTAGGTGAGGACGTGGTGTGGTGATTTATTTTTTCTCATTTTTGATTAATAGATTGAATAATTTTGAGGTGAAATGTTGACAACTAACTCTATTATAATATATCATGATAGTTATATATTATAATTAACAGATATATATTTTTTGAGTCGAAAACATTAATAAGTTTTACTGTAAATTAAATACTATACTTTCAGTTTGAAGATTTTTGTTAAAGCCTTTTTTTCCTTAAAACTAAATATTTTTAATATTTAAAAAATAAAAAATAAAAGTATCGAATTTATGGTAAATAAAAAGAATCATAGGTGTAAATACATAGTATAAGCTCTAACTGAAATTAAGCTCTGTAAAACAAAAAAAAACATATTATAATTAAGGAGAAATAAATAAATAAATAAATAATAAAATAAATAAATACGTTCAGTTTAATGTGTAAATTTTCATTACTGTTTCCAAATAAATTATGTTATTTTTACATAGCTACTGGCCGTAAATACTGATAATAGAAAAAAAATTATCAAAAAGAACAGAATAAATATGCAAATAACAACAAAAATGTATGTAATGCCATTCCAACAACATTTTTCGTACTACATTAATTTTTCCTTAATTTATTCTAAATCCTTTGATTAAGGTTAGAAAATATTTTACTTTGTAGTACTTTACCAGATTTATATTTAGAAATTTTACAACCTAAATATTTATATTTAAAATTATATGAGTTCTAACAAAAAAATAATCACTTTTCTAAAAAATTATATCTAGGTATCGTAAGTAAATTTACTTTCTTTTTCATCACCTGAAAACTTACTATCTTATTTTTAATATACCTACCTGATAACAAGAGAAAAATGTGATTTAACTTTTTTTTTGTAGTTGTAATTTTTCTATTTAAAAAAAAATGTAATTTTTATCTAAAAATAAATAAAAATAAATTCTGCATACAAAAATATTACAATTATATTTAACTTAACAAACAAATAAAATCTGCTGTTGACATTTTATTTTTCAACATTCAACTCAAAAATATTTTTATTTTTTTTTTTTTTGTATTTTTATTATAAAAGAAAATAAACCCCTTTTGATTGATCAAAGGGTATATAAAGAAAATATTTTTTTTGTTTTTTTTTTTTTTCAATTTGACATTTTAATTATTATCCTTTTTAAATTATATTCTGCAAATCTATTCTAATATGAAAGTAAAAAAAATTATGTAAAATAAAAAAATTATATAAAAAAAAAATAAAAAAAAAAAATTAGATTCAGTTTTATTTTAAATCAGAGCACACCTCTGTACCACCAATATGCTATTTTAGTCCTTTAAAATATTATCCTAATTCTTTAGTATTGATCAATAAGCCACTTGAAAATGGCAATAAAATGTTTTAAAGAGATTTTCCATCAAAGAAATCTAAATGGAATATCATTATACATGTTTATGTATATATATATATATATATATATATATATATATATATAGACATATATATATAGACATATATAGATATATATATAATATCCATTTAATATCTATAATACACGTAAAATATATAATATGGTGTGTATATTATTGTCGAAAGGATTATCAGTGTGAAAGATATTTTTATTCTGTTTATATATATATATATATATATATATATATATATATATATATAAGTATATATACATATTATGTTTGTATTTTATATTCTGAAAAGTGCATTCAGTATTCATTTTGCTGTGATTTTTTTTTTTTATTATTACATTTTTGTATTTTTGGAAACAAATACTTTACAATATTATGGTTTATATATATATATACATATATATTATATATATATATATAATTGGGATAATTTTAGAATTATGTAAAAATAATGTAAATAAATATTTTATTCAAATTCTGCTTTGAATATTTTGAAATGGATCTTAAAACATTATGCAAGTGAAAATTGCACTTTAAACAAATAAATTAGAATTTTGAAAATAATAGAAGAATATATTTTTTTACTTGGAAAATGTATTGACTGTAAAATGAAAGTATTCAAATGAAAAGTTTTCTGAAAGCATAATTTGATTTAAAAAAAAACTTGAATTGAATGATTATTCAAAAATTAGATTGTAAATTCGATTAAATATGTTTGAAAATTTCCAAAAATCTGATCATCGAACAATTTTTGAGAATTATAGTTGGAAAATTTACTCAAATCATGAATATGGAATCAAATTTTGTCTTATATGTTCAACAAATATTAACAATTTTATACTTATGGCTTACCAGTATCGTACCTAATGAAAAAATAAAGTAAATCTGTCTAATTAAAATTGGAATTGTATAATAAAAAAAGACTAATCGTGATGTATGTACAATTTATATACCGGGTGTACCAGAGCACGCGTATCAGCTTTTTAAAGGAGGAAAGAACTGTTATTTTAAATTTATTAACTAAATCGAGGGTGATTTGTCGATTGGTGGTACTTTCAACTTTCAGATAGAACCGGAAATAAATTTTTTAAACCGGAAATTTGTTGAAATTTAGATTTTCAAATGGGAAAACTTAGTTTTTGTTTTTGCAAAATCGATTTTTACACCAAAAAATAAAAAACTTTTGTCTAAATCATTTTTTTTAAAGCTTTTTTATTCCTAGTAAACTAAATTTTAGAGCTTTTACTTTTTGTCTCGCAGAAGTATTCGCATGAATGCATGTTAAGGTAATTTTTTCTTACCTCTCCTTTCTATTTACCAAAGGTAGATACTACTTTTGTTAGACAGTGTATAACTCAGCCTACATTGCCGTGTCTGTCAGATGCAAGTGATGATCTTAAAAGAAGCGTCGTTTGTTAGGCAGTGTATATCTCAGCCTATCAAAACATTGCCGTATCTTTCAGACCAAAGTGATGGCCTTAGAAGAAGCCTCGTTTCTTAGGTAGTGTATGTCTCAGCCTACCAAAACGTTGCCATGTCTTTTAGGCGCAAGTGATGGCCTTAAAAGAAGCCCCGTTTGTTAGGCAGTGTATAACTTATCCTACCAAAACATTGCCGTGTTTTCCAAGTGCAAATAATGGTCTTAAAAGAAACCTCAGACTGGCTGAGATCCAGCGTATTATCTGTTAGAAATATCTGTATACCCATAGACAGTCAGGCTGCAATTAAAGAACCGGTAACTATCAATTCAAAAATCGTTTCGGCCTGCCGCAATTCTCTGGATGAACTAGTGGATCGGTTCAACATATGACTACGATGGGTGTCAGGTGGCAATGAGATTCTGGGTAAATGTAATGCAGGTCAACTTGCTAGATATAGGGTACTTTCTGCATCTCTAGCTACCTGTAATCTATTACTTCTCAAAGGTGCAAGAAAAGCTTCTAACTTCGGATAGTTAGGTAGACCAGACTGCACCATCATCAAGCAACTCTGGTATATGCTGAACATGAAGCGCTCCCTTCACCTACTATCTTTGAAAAGATGTGACATCAGCAAAATGTTGTTATGTGTCATTGTATTTTTGGTATGAATGCCACAAGACCTGGTATGAATGCCACAAGACCTGGACTCCGCTGAAACAACTTTTGAAGAACGTTTAGAGAGGAGGAGGAAGATGTCCAGTACCTACTCTATACCTGGCCTAGCCTCTATCATAAAAAGAAAATCCATTTAGAAGCCATCTTTCTGGGCTT
The DNA here is from genome assembly GCA_963942445.1 of Argyra leucocephala. Lineage (NCBI taxonomy): Eukaryota > Metazoa > Arthropoda > Insecta > Diptera > Dolichopodidae > Argyra > Argyra leucocephala. The sequence continues at coordinate 120,422,733 of OZ012681.1, read as the reverse complement.
GCTGGCTGACCTTGAAGTCACCATGAAAATGAAAGACCTGCACCGCTGTCGGAAGGTACTTCTACATATGTACCTACCTACTCCCTCCTCTATTTAAACGTTGTTGTAATCCTCTCTATGCTCCTTATATTGTCTCTGTAGGTGAACTACTAGTTGGATCAACAAAATTTTGACTTTGGTTTCTTCAGTGGAAGGATTATTGTACCCTTTCTAGCAGTCGCTATATATTGTTGTTCTCCGACTGCTACGTGCTTTCTAATGAGCGTAGCAAGAATTGTCTGGGCAAATTTCTAATCGAAAATTGTAGGAATGTTTCTCAATAATGCCCAGTACCAAACTCCCTTCAACAAAACGCCCTCATTCATACTTCCTCCTTTCAATTTTGGTTTTATCTGTCTCCACTTACTTGGACGCCATCAAATATACCACCCTCCACAAAATATTGGTCATACGCTTGTCAAACATTTACTTCAGAAAATTGTTACTTCGAAATAAGGCACATTATCGTATATAGAAAAAGGGATAAAAAAACAAATTGAGGCCTTTCCAGCAGTGTATAAAAATATTGGGAGGTTTCATGATGGTAAAATCATGAGATATTAATAATTAATAATAATTTTCAATTTCTACCATACATTAGCAGCGAGACATTGAACAGCGAGACCAGAATTATACAAGGAAAATGCAGGTTTTCACTAACAAATGCTTGCGCATAATATGCAAGGTAGGTATTCTGGACCAGAACAGTTAGAAACAATAAGATCTGGGAAATGGCCATACTAGAACCAATAAGCACTCAAATAAAGCAGAGAAACTAGAGGTGGATAAGCAACACCCTTAGAAGACCAATGAACAATATAACAAATTAGGCATTGGATTGGAATCCGTAGGATAAAAAAAGAAGAGGTAAGTTGCGGAAAACATGGCTCAGATCAGTTCATAAAGAAGTATAGAATAACAATAGAACATATGGAGTGAAATTAAGCACCTAACGAAGAGCAAAATCAAATGGAAGAGCTTTATGAAGCCCTATGTTCCCAAAGTGAGTGAAGCAGGAATAAAGTATATACCAATTGACCTAAAAAACCTATTATCACAATCAATCGGTATAGTATTAGATAAATTTATTATGAATTGCACAAAACTAAAGAAAGACCAAATTTAATTCTAAATCAAGTTTTTTTTTACCGCCATGAAAGCGTTGATAGCGGTAAAATTAGACTGCGTAATAATGTTCGTAATGCTAACTAGCCATATTAATTTTTCAAATATATATATATGTATCTGACAGATCAACAGATATAAACGGTTTATATGTAAAAAACATCAAAACAACAAGGATACTTTCAAATGTCCTTTTCGTCCTTACAGGATAACACGCGCAATTAAATATATATATTTCTGGAAAGTTAGGAGCACCATGTATCCTTGGGATATAGTCGTCAAGTCCTACACCAGCCACTACGGGTACATAATCTCCTTCAGAACCCCACTAAATTAAAACTATAAAAATTAATTTTTTATATGCCCCACTGCTGGTGGTTAGTGATTAGATTATGATGATGATAAAAACCATATTACGCTTAGTAAATTTTTATATCAAAAACTTTCTCAGCTTTTAAATTTTTTTCAACTGCATACTCAGATCATTAAAATTGAAAATTTGAGACAAATTAATTAGATTACAACAATAGTAACAAGAAAAAATTATTATTATTATTTCTTTATTTGGTATAATTAAAATTATAATTCAAGAAATCACTAGCTACCAGGGCCTAAGAAAGAATTAATATAACTAAGCATCTAGAATTTTTGGTTAAAAGAACCAATCGAAGCAGTTTCAGAACCATTGACTTGTTCCACTTTCCCTTACGCTCTACTGAATATGGTAATAGTCACTAGAACTGGCTACGTAAAGTAAATTCTAATTCTATCTCTTTTGGCCGTCAACTAAATGTTAAAATTTAAAAATATATTGTGTAATAATGTACGTATGGCTGAGACTTAGTAAGAACTATTGTTTTTGTTACTTACTATAATGTGGCCTGGTTTTTTTTTTAAGGTATGTTGATTTAATTGTATAACTATTGCCAAATGTATATCTACTTATGATTTTTACTTTTTCACTAACAGTATTTGCTTTAGTTTATTTTACTGTGATTTTTTTCCATTAACGGGTGGCGGTTTTGATTAGCGCTGTTGAATGATTACGATTTTAAATAATCAATTTTATAGCAAGCTTTGGTCTAGTAATAGACATCTGTTGTAATAGACCTCTTTCGTTTTAAACACGAATAGTTTCTTCTTCTGCTTCAGCTGATCCATTTTTGGTTTTTGGCGACAGCATGTATTAGAAAAGGATGTTATAGCAAGTTCTTCCCGATTTCTGGCTATGGATATGTAAACTAAATATTTTCTAAGATTTCAAATTTAATTAATGTTACTATATCCAATATCGAGGACGGAGAATCGAAATTCTGTAGTATCACAATGGACATTCCTAGATTAAGGGAACCGACTTAAGCAGCCACTTGTCCACCTACCTCACCTATTATATCCAATTCATTATATTTTATTTTAAGTACGAAAAAAAAAATATAGCTTAAGTTTAAGTTTGATTTAGAACAAAAATATTATAAAAATTAGAGTCCAAAAGACAGACTTCATCATGATGTTCATGGCCAATGGACAATGACAATCGATTATGATTTAAACACACAAGTAAATTCAACCGTGTGTATAATTCTGAAGGGTATGTACAAAGTAATTGTGCTTTATAATAAATGCGATTTGTATACCCAGATTTAGTTTTACTACTTCAATTTGTGCAATAATTGCCAATAAACTATTTAAAATTCATTGATTTTGTAGTATTACCTTATATTTTTTTGTACTATTACTGCCATTGAAGTCATAAATTATAAAAACCACTTTTGAACTATACTCTTACTGTTCACTCTTATTGAACAATACTTTTCCTCTAATAATGTTGAAAAAAGGCCTTTGTATACCTCAATTAATATAAAAATGTAGCTTTTTTTTTTAATCTACATCATTACATGAATCTGTCAGATATTTTTTTAATTAAAAAAAATTATTAATCCAGAATATTAGATACAAAAATAATTTATTAATAAAACAAAATTCTACAGACAGGACACATCATGATCTATAAGGATTATTAAATCCTGAAACTTTAAAAAAGTATTTTATTTTAAATCCTTAAAATTTATCATTCATTTTGTATTTATATTTTTTTAATATTTCAACATTGATTTCGATTTATTTTAGATATTATCATTATTATTATATTGTATCTACTGATGAATTACTATACTATTATAATGTACATGTATAAATTAATGGCTGACATTAAGAATAAATCTAAATTTTAGTACTGCATTCCCATGATGACAGTACATATAATAATATAATGGAATATTATACTCAGATTTATGTTTAGAATAATAGAAAATAGTGTGTGTGTGAGAGAGAGAGATAGAAGGATATATGTGAAGATTTTTTTGGTTTATTCAAATTTTTATTTTATAAAATTTTTCAAATTTCAAAATAAAATATAGTTACTGCAATTGTATAAGGAGTGAATATTACAATCGTACATGTATAGTTTGTGTATATACAAATTACGAAAAGTATTTCAATTTTTTTTGTGTGTCATACAAAATTTTTTTAAAAGAAAATGCAGGCAACAGGAGTATAATAGTAATCAAAGGATAACAATGGTATCTAAGAATGGCAAAATAAAAACAAAAATAGTAATTCATTACTATACATTGGAATCGGAATCACATTCAAGAACAAAAATGATGACATCGCAAAGTAAGCTTTTAAGTGAATCTATTCACAGAAGTGGTCGTGCAGAACAAACATTAGCTGAAATGAAATTAATGAAGAAAAAATTACTTCAATTAAAGCATCTTGCTGTAGATCGGACAAATTGGAATAGATTTATTGATTTGCTTCTGCTCTACGCTCTAATCGTATTTAAAGTATCTGAAATAAGTAAATAAATTTTCATCATGGGTGCTAGAGGTTACATGACAGCTACCAGAATCAGTCTTAATTTCGAAAAACGGTAAAATAAATGTTTGTTCATTTTTGAAAGGTTATTCAATTACAAATTTTCAGGTTTGTAGTACTCTAGGTTTTTGAAATATGTCTGATGGGCGCTAAACTTTGTATAACAAGTACCAGCATCAGTCTGAATTTCGAAAAGCGGGAAAATACGTTTTCGTTTATTATTAAAAGCCTACTCAATTATAAATTTTCAAGTTTGTAACGTCCTTGGATGTGTCAAAAAATGTTCATGGGTGCTAGAAGTTGTTTGACAGCTACCGAAACCACCCTGTATTTCAAAAAATGGTTTAATCTATTTTTATAAAGCTATTCAACTATAAATTTTCAGGTCTATACCAACCACCCTTGGTTTTTGAAATATATTTCATGTGTGCGAGTCGGTGTATAACAGCTACCCGACCCAGCTCAAATTTCGAAAACCGTTAAAGTACGTGTTTGTTCATTTTTAAAAGGTTATCCAATTACAAAATTTTCAGGTCTGTAGCACTCTAGGTTTTTGAAATATTTCTGATGAGCGCTAGAATTTGTATAACTGATACCAAAACTAGTCTGAATTTCGAAAAAGGGTAAAATATGTTTTTTTTATTATTAAATTTCTTTTTAATAACAAATTTTCAAGCTTACAGCGTCCTTGGTTTTTGAAATATACCTCCTGTGTACTAGAAGGTGTATGGTAGCTACCCGAATCAGTCTGAATTTCAAAAAATGGTTTAATTTATTTTTATAAACTTACTTAATAACAAATTTTCTCGTCAATAACGTCATTTGGCTTGAAAATAGTTTTCATAGGTTGTAAGGGGTTGTATGACGGTTACCCGAATCAGTCTGAATTTCTAAAAACTGTAAAATATGCGTTTGTTTATTTTTAAAAGGCTACCCAATTATAAATTTTCAAGTTTGTAACGCCCTTGGTTTTTTAAAAAAATTTTCAGAGGTGTTAGGAGTTGTTTGACAGCTACCCGAACCACTCTGAATTTCAAAAAATGTTTTAATTTATTTTTATAAAGCTAAAATATTATCAGGCCTTCGGCAACCTTTTTTGAAATATTTCTGATGGGTGCTACGAGTTCTTTGGTAGCTATGCGAAGCATTTTGAATTCCAAAAACTGGTTCAATTTATTTTTTATAAGACTACTTAATAACAAATTTTCAAGTTTGTAGCGCCCTGCGTTTTTGAAATAGTTTTGATGTGTGCTGAGAGTTCTGGGGAAGGTACCTGAACCAGTCTGAATTTCAAAAATCGGTTTTATTTATTTTTAAAAATCTACCCAATAATAAATTTGTGTGCTTTTAGCGCTCTTGGTTTTTGAAAATAGTTTTGGTGAGTGCTGGAGGTTGAATGGTAGCTACCCGACCCAATCTAAGCTATGTAGCACTGTGTCGCACTCTAGGTTTTTGATATATTTCTGATGGGCGCTAGAATTTGCCTAACAGTTACTAGAAGCAGTCTAAATTTCGAAAAATGGTAAAATACGTTTTGGTTTATTTTTAAAAAGCTACCAAATTACAAGTTTTCAACTCTCTAAGGCATTCGGTTTTTGAAATATTTATACTGGGTTCTGGGAATTATGTGGCAACAACCCGAAGCATTCTTAATTTCAAAAAATGATATAACTTTTCAGGTCTACAGCACCCTTGGTTTTTGAAATATTTCCACTGGTTTCCAGGCAGTCTATGACAGCTACCTCACCCAGTCCGAATTTCAAAAAACGGTAAAATACATGGTTGTTTATTTTTAAAAGGTTATCCAATTACAAATTTCTAGGTCTGCAGCGTTAGTTATTATTGAAAAGATTACTAATGGCTGCTAGGTATTGAATTGTATGACAGCTATCCGAACCTGTCATCTGACAGTATTATAGTGTACTGCGTAAATTATATTTTTTGATTATGAATAACTGTGCAAAACTTCATAAATCCACCTTTAAAACTGTGGATGTTTACACTTACAGTGACAAAACAGACAACTGTATGGATTGATTATAACTGTATAACAGATAACAGATACGCAATATATATCGGGTGCTCCAGACCATGCATATCATCTTTTAACAGGAAAAGGAGCCGTTATTTTAAAATTAAATAAAAATGTTAATAAGTAAATCGAGGGTGCTCTATCGATTGGTGGTATTTTGAACTTTCAGAAAAGATCGCAAATCGATTTTTTAAGATCAAAAATCGCCGAAATTGGTTGAAATCGAGATTTTCAAATGGGAAGCGGTACTTTTTAATGCAAATTCGGATGCTACATCAAAAAATAAGATCATATAATAATATTATTGCTTCAGATCTTGAATCAGAACTTGCAATTTATTTGTTCAGTATTTTGAATCTGTATTTGATAATTCATCAAGTCACTCTCCTTCAATATTTCATCAATTTACACCAATACTTGGTTTGGGATCATTAGTATTATCATTAGTATTATATACGAAAATGTTCGGCTTTATTTAGCATATCTTCACAATAAATCTGATAATGTTTGCATTGACGGTAAAACCAACACATCTCTGAAAATATTAATACAACAGGAAGGACTTCCTACAAACGTAATTAATCTTAGGAAAATTTATGATAATTTCCATGTGAGTTTTGGTTTGACCCTACAAAACGTCGCATCTGATTTACAAGCATACGCGGCAAATGTCTCATCTACTAGAACTAATTATTTACAAAAAGTTCGTGAAAATCATGACAAGTTTTTTCGTCCCTTACCCAGTACCACAAAGAAATAATTTAATCACAATTAATACGTCAAAACAGTCCTTTAATTCTCTTAATTTAATTAATATCTCGATTTACTATCAAAATGTTCGTGGTCTTTGTACTAAAACTAAAAAAGTATTTAACAATTCAACTATCTTAGATTTCGATATATACGTTCTAACTGAAACGTGGCTTGCTCCATCTATAAATAACCTTGAATTGTTTAATTCTAGTTATACTGTCTTTAGGAAAGATCGGTATCAACTTAATGAGCATGAAATTTGCCCTACTACTCCAAAAGGAGGTGGTGTGTTAATTGCTGTTAAAAGCTCATTTAATTCTAGTTTAATCATTTTTCCTAACTCTAATTCCCTTGAAATTGTTGGTATTAAAATTCAACTTAATAATAAAAATATCAATATCATTAACTGCTACATTCCTCCTAGTTCTGATATAGATGTTTATAATAGCTACATTAAAGCAATTGATTTCGTTTCCTCCAATCTTAATCCCTCAGATGAATTAATTGTTTGTGGTGATTTTAATCTCCCTCATATTAGTTGGTTAATTCATGAAGATGAACCTTTCTTGATCCCAAATAACCTTACTAATGAATTTGAGTATACCTTCATAGACGCTCTTAATGTAAATTACCTCCAACAAATCTCCTCAATACGTAATTTCCAAGCTCGACAACTTGACCTTATTTTTACTTCTGACTGGATCAACTTAATTAATATTGATTGTATAGAGCCTCTCATTAATGTTGATCATTATCATCCCCCTATATGTCTTACATATTGCACCAATGCTCCTAAAATCTTGGAAAATGCTGATTTTCATCGTTATAATTTTAACCAAACAAATATAGATGGGTTAAATGACTACTTTAGTTCATATGATTATCCGCTTATTTTTGCAGATAAGGGTTTGGAAGAAATTATCGATAAATTCTATGAAATCATTGATCAAGGGTTTAGACAATATGTCCCCTTAACAAAAATAAAAGAAACTAGTTTTAGTCCGCCATGGTTTAATGGTTATCTCAAAAGTCTCAGAAATAAAAAAAATAAAGCATGGCGTACATTTTTAAAGTTCAATAGTAATGAAAATTATTGTAACTTCAAATGTCTATATGATGAGTTTAAACTAACCTCTGAAGCTATGTACAATAATTACATTACGAATATATCGTCTGAAATTATTAGTAATCCTAAAGTTTTCTGGAATTATGTCAATTCAAAATGGAAAAGTGATCAATTCCCGACATTTATGAAATTTAATAATCAAACTAGTAACGAGGCAAAGACTATATCGGAGTTTTTTTGTGATTTTTTTGCATCTTCCTACTCTCCCGCCGTTTTTATAGCTGACGAAAGCCATTTCAATTATTTGGATAGATACTCAAAAACTACCTTTGTTAACTTGACTATAAATGATAGTCTTGTACTGAAATACTTAAAAAATCTTAGTAACAACTCTTTCCCTGGTCCAGATGGTATTCCTGAATATATATTAAAAAATTGTTGTAATACACTTGCATCTCCGCTTTCTCTTCTGTTTAATCTTTCTTTACAATCAGGTACTTTCCCTTCCCTTTGGAAAAAGTCTTATATAAGACCTATCCATAAAAAAGATTCTAAAGATGATGTGGTTAATTATCGTCCAATTGCCAAATTGTCATCAATTCCTAAAGTTTTCGAATTAATTGTTTTTGATTCAGTTTATTATCACTGTACTCCTTTTTTAATCCATAACCAACATGGTTTTATAAAAAGTAAATCCGTAGTAACAAACCTTGTTGAGTCAACCTCAATTTTTATAAACAATATGGATGAAGGTCTTCAAACAGATGTGATTTACACTGATTTAAGCAAAGCTTTTGATATTTTGCCTCACAGCATTATATTGCTTAAATTAAAAAAATTAGGTTTTCCTTTACTTTTTATAAAATGGATTAGTTCTTATTTAGCTGATAGATCATATAATGTTTTATTTAGGTCATCTCGATCGACTTCTTTTGTAGCAAACTCTGGTGTACCCCAAGGTAGTCACTTGGGACCTCTTCTATTTATTATTTCGGTAAATGATGTAGCCTCTATGATTAAGAACAGTGAATTACAAATATACGCAGACGATATGAAAATTTTTAAAAAAATAAAGTCTGTTGGTGACTCTGCCTTACTTCAAAAAGACCTAGACAATTTCTTCCATTGGACCATTAACAACAATTTATTGTTAAATATTAAGAAATGCGCTTTAATGTGCTTTACACGTCGCTCTCAACCAATTTCTTATAGTTATTCTTTTAATGAACAATTTCTATCAAAAGTTAACTTTTTTAAAGATCTTGGAGTGTATTTTGATGATAAGTTAACATTTAAATTACATTTTAACCATATAATAAATAAATCCAATTCCTTACTTGGCTTTGTTAAACGTTGGTCTAAAGAATTTCGCGATCTGTACATTATTAAAGCCCTTTATATTACATTGCTTCGGCCTAACTTGGAATATGCTAGCCAGGTATGGTCCCCATACTATGATGTTCATATTCAGAGAATCGAAGCAATTCAAAGAAGATTCTTGAGGTTTGCCTTGCGTAATCTTCCTTGGGAAGACCCAATTCGTCTACCACCTTATGAACATCGACTCAATTTAATTCATCTTGATACCTTGCAAAAAAGGAGAGACATTGCTGATATAATCTTCATTGTTCAAACTGTCAAAGGTAATATATTATCTCCTTATATTTCTAATAAAATCAATATTAACACAAGTTCTCGACTTCGATCCGTAAATCTTTTCACTGTGTTTCATCATAGGACAAACTATGGAAGATATGAACCTATTAATAGAATGTTAATATTGGGAAATAAATATATGACATTAATTGATCTCTCTCTTTCAAAGACCGATTTAAAAAAGCAACTCGATCAACGATTGAAATAACTTACATTCCCTCTCACACCATCTGAACACCTATACACATCTTTTAGTTCTTAAGATTTTATGTTAATGAATTTAATGTATTTATTTTTAAATTTTTAAATGATTTATAATATTTTGTTTAACTTTAAATTTAAGTAAATATTTTTGTAACTGCTTGATTTAAGCTTGAAATAAATAAATAAATAAATAAATAAATAAATAATGATGTTTTTGATAAAATAAATAGACTTGTTTTAAACTTAGCACCTGGTATTTCCAATGGCATTCCCAATTTGGTGCTAAAACATTGCTTCCAAGAAGGGTTTCTGAAAACTCGGAAAAATAAAATTCGGCGAATCCGAGTATTAAATTTCGAAATTCGTCGAACCCTTCGAGTTCGTTAAATTTTTATTCAATGTAGTAAAAAAAATAGTTTTTATTAAAGTAGATTTAATTAAGTATTTTATTATATATAATATTAAACAAAAACAAAAAGATATTTATTTTTTTTGTCGTAAGTAATAAAATTTTAAAAATAACAACGAATTCAAAGATTTATCAAATAATTTCGACCTTATTTTGGTGCAAAAATTGGAAGAAACGGAAAAAGCCCTTTCAGAGTACGTTGAAGTGGGTTTAATTGAACATTGAGCGTTGAACAATTTTTGCAAATTTTCTGTACGTTTTAAGGCTTCACTCAATTCGTTGAGAAGTTTAAGAAGTTGTTTGCATTCAAATCAGCAAGTGTTTGTTCTATAAATTCCCGAAGTTGTAAAAAAACTTCAACCATGTTTCTCATTGAACTCCAACGTGTTTTAATGTCCAGTATTAGTTGGCGTTCATGGCCATGGTTTTTTTATTATTTTTCCCTGCTTCTTATTGTAGAATATCTGAAGAATTTTACAATTTCTCGAACAATTTTAATATTGTCATTAATATCAAAATTATTATAAAGCATTTCTTCTTGGCAATCAGTTTCAATAATACTTAATACATCTAAATCATTATCCTCAAAATTGTCGTCATCGGAATCAAATTCATGACCATTTTAGTAATTTACGTCTATAGCATCAATTTCATCACGTTTATATGTATTGTATAATGTATCACATACACCTAAGTGAATACCATGAGTGAGAGATAATTGATATATCACAGGTTATTCTCTGCCAAACTTTACCATAACCATGGCGTCATCACTTGTTGATCCAATTATATCACTTTCAAAATCAATGTTAAAATTAGCTAAATTATTAGTGACCAGTGTAACTAATTGAATAGCAGAATAAGTTTCAAATATTCTGACAAAACCCAGATTATATGGTTCTTTCTCATCAGCACAATGAACATTAATATTAACATACTTTTTCATCCTCATACTTGTCCATTCATCCAGAGTAATACTGAATCTCTTGTTTTGATGTATTTAATCCTCGAGTTCATGTATTATTTCTGTTTTTTTCACCATGTAATGTTCGTGCACCAGGTTCATTACGTCGGTCTCATTTTTTGGAAGGCCTTTAGTACATTTTCCTATTGATTCTCTGATGAATTCTGATCTTGTAATCGCTCTGATTGATAAGTCATCCACAGCCGTCAACTTAGAAACAATTTCTTCCAAACTTTTGCGAATCACAAAATCCATCATCGTTTTTGGAATTTTATTATATCCTATTGCATCCGCTTCGTCACCAGCTGACCTTTTTTTTTGTAATCAATTCCATGGATAATATTGAGATGTCTCGACATTGCAGTTGTGGATCCATCAGCATTGGATATTAATGTATTGCATAGTTTACAACAAGCTTTAGCATGCTTTAAGCTTACACCCACAGAAATCGTAGAATAATTCCATACTTTTGATGTTTTATTATTATTTGACATGGTTCCTGTTGTATATTTTTTTTTTAAATTTGTATTATAAAGAATTTATTAAATTGTTTAAAATCGTTTACCTTTCCTAGTATAATTTAACTTTTCACGAACTTAATAATGAAAATTATTTAAAAATTAAAATTTCAGAAGTTTTCACTTGTTTTCTGTTAAGATATATATTATTTAGATTAATAATAAATGCAATTAAAGAAAATGACTTGCATTGGATGTCGCCTACTGGTATAATATTGGTACAATATTTTTTGAATTTTTGAATTTTTAAATTTTTACATTCCATAAATCAGGCGCCGAACTTCGAATTCGAATCTTACGTTGAAGGTTCAGCGAATTCAAGTTCGAGTAACTCGGTTTCAGAAACCCTGCTTCCAAGCTTTAATGCATCCTTTATGTTGGATATTTAATAAATCATTGGAATTGGGTATATTTTTGGACGACTGGAAGATTTCAAGCATTGTTCCAATTTTTAAGTTAGGTTCTAAACTTTTTGTTAAATACTATCGACCAATTGTCAAACTATCAGCGATTCCGTTCGAATTATTTGAGGCCATAGTCACTGATAAAATTTATTTTATGGTCAGGGATCATATTTCAATTTATCAAGACGGTTTCATGTATGGAAAATCAACAACTACTAATTTATCTATTTTCTTACACAATGTTATTAATTCTATTGAAAATGGTTATCAAGCGTTCGGTAAAGTGAATCATTTCTTACTATTGGCTAAATTATAAGCTTTAGATATCTATGGTATGTTTTTCAAATAGATAAAATCTTTGATTGATCGCAAACCGCGTTTCACTATTTCTAACATAAAATCTTACACATTTATAGCTACTTCTGGCTTTCCACAGGGTACTTATATGGGGCCAGTGCTGTTTCTTCTTCACTTATGAGTCACTTTTATGATTATTTGCAGTAATAAAATGTCCAAAAAAAAATAACCAGTTCCAAAACTAAAAATTGCATTTCTGCGCCCAGCCTAATTCAGGTCTTTAAATTAACATTATTGTGTGGTGTACAAACTAAAAATTAAATTTTCTTTGTTTGAATGCTGAATGGGACGAGATTAAAATAATGCAATGATAAGTTAAGGATTAAATTTGTCTAAGGCTGATGTTCTACCACTCATCGGATAACGATCAAAATAAGAGCTTTTTATTTTGCTTATTTTTGTTTTTTTTTTTTTCGTTTTGATTTGATAATGAAGGAAATGGTAAAACTGTTTAAAGATGGACATTTTCATTTTCAATTTTTTTTTTTTTTTTTTGTGGAATTATTGACATTTTCCGTTATACTAATGCAAAACCAATACAACAAAAAAAATTATTCCTTTTTACTTCTTTTATTATTCATTTACCTTCTTTTCGTTAAAAGATTGTTTATTATTTTTTGCTTTTTCTTTTTTCATAATTTATATTATTTTCATTTTAAGTTTCAAGAACAAAATTATTGTTTTCTCAACGGAACGATGATAAAAAATTCAATTGCAATTGATATGGTATTGAAATTTTCCATTTCATTTTTTTTTTTTTTGCTTTTCTGTCTAAAAAGGATGTTATTTTCATTTTCTTTTTTAATTCGGAAAAATCATTAAGAGGAAATATCAATATGATTGGTTATTAGTAGAGGATTATGAGAAAGAGAAAGAGACAAAAAAAATTATAATATCTTAAGAACTAAAACAAAAATTTTTTTTTTTTTTTTTAGTTTGTTTTGGAAGGAAATAATAAAATCTGCCAATAACCTAAAGTCATCCGGATTTAATTGGTTTGAATAGTTGAACTAATGATCAAGTGCATAAGAAAGATGACATTTTGAAATTATGATAATATTTTTTATAATTGGGAAGATAATAATAAGATATCTAATTTGAATGGAAAATTGGAATGTGAGGTATTTTAAAAATTAAAATACTTTCAAAATGGAAAATGGAAGAATAAATGGAAAATTTTGAAATGCCGGAAAGGAAACGGACCTATAAAGTTGGCCTGGATCAACTGTTAAAATAAATAAATAAATTTTAAAATGTGAATATAGAATAGAATATCTGTTTGCTGGAGGGGATCTGGTCTCTATCATCGCAGCCGCAAATAGGCTTATTGTGATTAACTGGGTTAGTTATTAATCATCTGATTTATTGTAGATTATGTAATTTCGGACCGAAATCTATCCCCTAAATCACCGCACCTGCAAATCGGCTTATTGAGATTACCTCTGCTAGCTCATGATATTAATCATCTAAGTCCTTAACAATACTTTGATTTTATGATCATCACTCAGGTATTCTTCAATGGTATACTGGTTAGTTTTCTTTATTCGCAGAACGTTGTTCCAGGATGGTGAATTCTGCTACGAGTCAGTTTTTTTTTTTTTTTTTTGAATTGGGGAGTTCTAGGTAACCGCGACCTCTTAAGATCTCTTGCACTTCCCCGTCCATTTCAGAATTGCAGGTCTATGTCCTTGATAAACGCCATTATTGCTTTGATGTCAAATTCAGAATCGGGCGATTTGTATCTCTGGAAGTGCTTGTATCTATTCCGAACTATAGCGCCGCAATCAAATAGAATATGGGAGAAGGAGTGAGTTACATTCACAGAAAAAATTTTCAATAAATTGTTCTTCTATTTCAGATATCCTGAATTAGTCGTTTTCGGTTAGACCTATTTTATAAAGATTCTTCTTTACTAGGCAGCGGATAGTTATTATCCCTGCAATGGTATGCATCTGCTTATGATTTATGCATCCTATTAGCATTTAGAAGATTTATAGGAACGTTGGCCCAAAAAACCTTAGTTATTTGCTTTGCTCCACATAAGCTTTCAATTGCATCTTAGCTGTGCTCAGGTGAATCCCACAGAACGAATTTGGCCTTTGAAAGGCGTATTCCAAGCATTTTTTGCTTTATCATTTGCAGCTTCGTTTTCTGCAATACCAGAATGCCCTGGTAACAACATTTTTGTGAGGTTATTTGTTTTCGCTAGAGTCTTTCGTATTTCTAAACAATGCTACACTATTTTCACACATATCAAATGTGATGTGGTGGTATAGGAATTGCCAACTAGTATGGCTGCTTTACTATTTGCACTCAAATTTCAATAGCATATACTTCCGCCTGGAAAACTGTGCTTGTAGAATCAAGGTTTGAATAAATATAGGCTCTGAGATTTTTTTTATTTGTTTTGCCCGATGCTACTCCATCTATTGCCCTAGAGCCGTCAGTATATCATACTAATGGTCTTTGACGAAAGGGTGTGGACTAGTTTGCCACGTCTCTCTGTTTGGTATGATTATATATTGAATGGTTCACTAACATTATTTCTTCATACAAACAGTAGTCGGATAGGGATATCGAAAATCATTTAAAATAGTAAGTGATAGATAGTGGACTCTTCATTTCAATAAGCGTTATGATCCGAAATTATTGAACCATATTATTGGTAAAACTAGCAGAGATCATACAAAAAGTGATTAAACTAAAAAAAAGTAGTTGTTTGGATAGTATTGGAAAAGTAGAGGGATGTATAAAAAGCAGAAAAAAATAAATAGCGGGACCCAGTTGCTTAGAACATTCAAAACGTAGCTCGATGTACAAGACGAAGAAAAAGAAGTGATAACGGGATCAAGTTGCTTAGAACATTCCAAACGTAGCCCAATGTATAAGACGAAGAAAAAGAAGTGATAACGGGATCAAGTTGTTTAGAACTGTCAAAACGTAGCCCCATGTATAAGACGAAGAAAAAGAAGTGATAACGGGACCAAGTTGCTTAGAGCATTCAAAACGTAGCCCGATGTATAAGACGAAGAAAAAGAAGTGATCAAGTTGTTTACAACATCCAAAATATAGTTAAGAACAAAAAATTATGTGTTTAAAAAGCAGAAAAGACTAGATAATGGGCTTAATTTGTTTGCAATATCGAAAACGAAGTACAATGTATAGGAAGGAGAGAAAAAAAGAAATAACGGTATCACGTGAGTATAGAATACAGATTTATATCCTAACAATTTGAAACTGAAATCGCAAACAACTTTTAAACCTAAAACAGATTTAAACTCATCATCAAATTTCCAGCGAAAATAGTGTGTAATTTTTTTTTTGAAATTTTATTTATTTCAGTTTCCTTGAATCTCAACCAATGTCAAGATGAATTTTAATATTAAACATAAGTATATTTTTATTAAAATTTATTTCTAAATAATTAATTAACTATACTTAAGTATAAAAATTCATTTCATATACAGATTTTAAAATTTCTGTTTATTATTTTTTGTTTTCCTTCATTTTTTCTTTGTATCTCAAATCCTTGGAAATGAAAATTTAGATTTTTCTTAATTTAAGTTTTTTTTTTTTTAATATTTTTTTTTCTATAGTGTATGAAAAACTGAAAAAAAACTTTGTAAAAATAATAAATAGATTTTTTTTTTTTTGTTATACCTAGATTTTTCTTTAAACTATATTCAGTTCACTCCACTCCACTTGACTTGGCAAGCTCGTTAAATTCTGTTAAAAACAAATTTTATTTTTTTTTTTCTGAAACTAAATTTTACTCACAAAAATGTAAATTTATCTATTCTTTTTGTGTTTGGAACATATTCTTTTCCATCATAAAATTTTATTATACAAATTTTATCCTAAGAAACTATACTAGCTATGATTTTGCAACAAAATTGCAATAAAATAAAAAAAAAAAAAAATAAAAAAAAATATGATAGTTATTATGAAATTCAAGTTCAAGTATTGAGTGTAGTTGAAAAAAAGGGATTATTTTTGTTAAAATTGAATTCGGCAATCAATAATTTTTTTTTTAAAATTTTATTTATTTTATTTATTATAGTAAATATAAAAAATTGTATTAAAATTAACTGTTAATTAAATTGAAGATTATAATATAATAACAGGCAGCACTATTAACGCAAATGTCATTCATTATTGTTATATATTTATTTCACTAATATATATGTGTAATGTATATATATAATGAGTAAACAATAAAGAAAGAGTTATTCTGTTTAAATAAGTTAAACCAACATTAACTAAACTAATTAAAACCAGAATTGAAGCTTAAAAATAATAAGTAATTAAAGCAAATATAATAAGCATAATAATGGTCCAAAATATAAACCATATACACAAATTCAAAATATAAATAAAATAAAATAATTAAATAAATAAATGTGGAACAGTAAAACTGAAATGTACCAGTTTGAAATTTACACACCTTATTCAAAAAATTCCGTTATTTTTCATTTTTTTATTACAAAATTTTGTAAATTGGTTTAATGTGAACAGGAAATATTTTAAACGATTTCATCAATGTACTTATATTTTATTTACAAATATAATATGTTTCAAATAAATAAATACACATTATTTGCATACTTATATACATACTAAATACATAATATATAACATTTATAAGTATATATATATACAAAAAAAAAAAACTATTTTGTTAAAAAAAATACTTGCAATCAAATCAAGTAAATCTGTTTACATAAATAATGAATAAAAGTTTACATGGGGATCAAGACGAACAAGTTACCAGGATATAAATAGTAAACTTATCTCATTTTCTGTTAAAAAAAAAAAAAAGCAAAAAAAAAAATTTAAATAAAGTTAGTTGCCTTTTACCGTATTCTTCTATGAGTTTTAAAGGAGTTAAACGACAAAAAAACAAATAATAACAAAAATTAGTAATAATAGTAAAAGTAAAAAAAAAAAATAGTAGTAAGTTATGGGAAATAAAATTTAAAATGATGACTGCAGATTTTCCCTTCCCAACTTTTTTTTTTTTTTTTTGTAATTTTCTATTTTCTTCTTTCATTCATTTTTTTTTTACCCCAGTATAAAGTTTTAGCTCGTTATAGATCATTCTTATACGAAAATGAAAAATTAAACGATCTAGATTGAAATGAACGAGAAAAATAGGGTCATCTCAGATACAAAGCAAAAAAAAAAAAAAAAAATGAAAATGAAAATAATAAAAAAAGTAAATTTTCAAAAATATATCTTAAAGATTTTTTTTTTTGTTTTTTGTTTTTGTTTAAACAAATGAAAAGGATATAAACATTTGCATATGAAATGAAACTGATTCATTTTGTCGTTGGTGTTATTTTTGTTGTTGTTTTTTGTTAAAATTTTGTTACAACTTTAAAAAATCAAATGTGATGAAATTTAAATTGAAAAAAATGTAAGTTATATAAATTGATGTAGAATGTTGAATTTAATAGAATTACACTATTTGATTGAATCGTGGACATGTAAGGTATAGGTATTACCATTTTAATATAATATGTACATATCGTCGATTGCATTTCTATGTATACAACAAACCATTTTTCCCCAAATTGACTTTTCAATGTACTATACCATTTTCGACTATGGTGTATGCGAATTTGCTGTCAAAATAAACGCATCTCTTATAGTGTTCGAAATATTTTTTTCTCATTTATTCAAACATAGTATATTTTGCTGCTTTTCAGGCCTTCCTAAACCTTTGTACCTATTTATCCAAACTACAGTTTATTTACTTAGAAGTCATACAATCTTTTTAACAGACCATTTTTATTCCTAAATGTCCATACACATATGAAGTTTTACACTATACATAATAGATACTATATATATATATATATATATATATACATATATATATATATGAAATGTAATACTAAATTGTAAACTGTTTGAGCTAAATCATCATCATCTTATAGCGCTACAGCTCTGGGTGAGCTTTGGCCTTCATCACTATGCTCCTCCAAAAAGGTCGATCTTGTGCCGCTTGTCTCCAATTTGGGATTTGTAGGATTTGAGCATCGTTTTTCACGTTGTCTGCCCATCTGCTTCTTGGTCTTCCTCTACCACGGCTGCTATCGGGCTTTCTATTCAGTACCACTGCTTGCTTTCGACTTTCACTCATTCGACTTACGTGGCCAGCCCACCTTAGTCTTTGGGCCTTTGCAAACCGTACAATGTCCTCACTATCAATCATATTATTGAGCTCGCTATTGCTTCTGATTACATTTTCTCCATTCTGTAATATATTTGGGCCGAGTATTTTTAGGAGAATTTTTCTTTCAAGGCTATTCTCCTCGGCCACGTTCATAGTCCATACCTCACATCCATACGTCACTATGAGAGTTTTATATATTGTCATTTTGGCCTTTCTTGATATTAATTTTAATTGAAGCAACTTTCTGTTTGCATAGTAGCATCTATTTCCGGCCTGAATTCTATTATGAATACAGCATTGCATACTATTATCACTTCTTATTGTTGCTCCGAGGTTGGTTGTAAGGTAAGGTTGTAACTCCTTCAAAGTTGTACTCTCCAATTGTTATATTCTGATTACTTCTTATTTGTTCATTTCTTGACATTTTTAGATATTTTGTCTTGTCTTCGTTGATTTTTAAGGCTACTTTTTGTGTCTTCGCTTCTAGTTGTACAAATACTTCTGCCATATATCTGTAATTTTTTGCCATGATTACTATGTCATCCGCATATGCCACTATTTGTGTTGTCATATTTAATATACTGCCCTTCTTTTCTAATTTTCCTATGGCGTAATGTAGTATTAAGTTAAATAATAGTGCGGATAAGGCATCTCTTTGCCGTACTCCCGTTTCTAATTTAAATTCACGGGTTATTTTGTATTACAATTTTAGCTTTTGATTCATGCATTGTCATTATGATGAGGTTTGATAATTTCTGAGGTATTCCCAAATGTCTTAGAGCTGTTAAAATTATATTTCTATTTATGCTGTCAAATGCTTGCTTGAAATCTATAAAAAGCATGTGAAGATCTATGTCGTGTTCATAACATTTCTCCATGCTTTGTTTCATGACGAATATCTGGTCAATCGTTGATCTTTGGCTTCGGAATCCGCATTGGTACTCTCCCAGTATTTCTTCAGCAAAGTAAGCTAATCTGGAGTATATGACATTGGATAATATTTTGTAAGCACAGCTTAATAACGTTATCCCCCTGTAGTTGCTGCATGTCATTTCGTCTCCTTTTTTGTGAATTGGACAGATTAGCCCCACCTTCCACTTCTCCGGAATATTTTCTTGCACCCATATTGTACATATTAAGCTATGTATCTTTTTATGCAGAAATTCTCCACCTTTTTTTAGAAGCTCAGCTGTTTGACTGTTAAATAAAGATATTTAATTTTATCTCTTCCTTTCTTGGTTGTTCATCAAAATGGAGTTGATGCCTTCTAGAATGTTTGCCAATAAGAGAATGACCCATAATGAACATCACCATAGCACTAAAGTCACACCTTTTAAACGATAGTATGTTAAAGAAGCGATTCAGGTTTAACATAGGCTAGATTTGCTTAGAAATATTGCAATCTGGTCGACTTGACCATCTTGAAATTTGAGCTTTGATAATTTCTTTGCAAAGTAGTAAATTACAAGTAGCTAGAGGTATATCCAGATTGTTAGTAAAGTTTAACTGGACGGTGTTGTAGTATTTTTTTGCGATTTTGAATTTCGTCAAAGTAATCTAGTGAAGCTTGGGAAGTTCATATATGCTGGTAATAAGTTGATAATAATGCAGAGACGAATAAGAAGACAAAAAATTATTATTATAAAAAATATAAAAATGAATATTTTTTATCTAAGTTAATCAATGGTGAATTTAAAATGTGAATGATGGAAAATTTAAAATGGATTGTTAATTTAGATCTTATAATGATTTTTATAGCATATTTACCTTGACGTCATAAATGTCACAACACAAAATTGAATACAACATCCACATAATCTTAAATGTATACAAAAACTCACAAAAGCTTGAGACATTGTCTACATGATCACAATTGTTGTTGACCGCGACCCATTTGACAGGTAGGTATTTGGGTTTATAAAAATAATTAAAAACCCAATGTTGTAAAGTGTAAATAAACTATGTATGTTCATTCTGCTTGATCACAAATGAATTAAAACACAATATCTTAGAAAGCTCTTATTACACAATTTTGCCAACTGATATTACGGCTAAAATTGACAACTTAGTTTTTTTTTATATTGTATCAGCTTGAAGTTTTTTTTAAGACATTTACGATGTCACCGATACTTGTGTCAAAAAAAATATAATCCAATGATATTAAACAATCACGGGCTTTGATTCACAGTCAAATACAAATTCATCATTCCTACTAAACGATTGGGGATGTGTACGACACTAATCATAAAATAACAGCTATAGTAAATGTCAATGTAAATGTCAATACAAAATAACATTTGCCAAAGAAATAGACCTTCAATTTCAAGTTAAAAAACGGCGACATACAATAGTACTATAAAGGTCGTGTCTACATAGAACTAAATAGAAAAATAATTCATTTTGAAACTACCTTAAAAAAATTGCAATGATTTCAAGATATTAAAGCACAAGTTCGGAATCACTCTGTATGTAGTAAGTACTAATGACAACGTATCTAAATTGCCCTGTGTTTAAAATCTTGCAATCAAAAGTAATTTAAAAAAAAAAAAACTGTATTTTAATATTGTATTTCGATTTTTCAATTAATGATCATTATTTATCAATTGAGTGTATCAATTAAACAAAAAAAAAGCAATTATAGAAATGTCAGACTGTGATAGTAGCTATTACAAGTAAGTAATTATTTTGAAAAAATTCTATATTATTTATAACGGTAAAAATATATAGTTTTACTAAAACTAATCGCTTCCGAAAAGTAAGATAAATAAAAACGGTACAAATAAAATATATGCTAAATTTTTTGCGCATGTTGCACATTTGTTGCGCATGTGGCATATATTTTATTTGTATTGTTTTTATTTAGCTTACTTTTCGGAAGCGATTAGTTTTAGTAAAACTATATATTTTTACCGTTAAAAATGTTGCATATTTGTTACGCATGTGGCATATATTTTATTTGTATTGTTTTTATTTATCTTACTTGGGTGAGGGTGTATTTGGGTGTTTTTGAAAATGCAAAATTGCGCTGACAGTTTTTAGTTAAAAACTAAAAAGGTACTATAGCAAGAATACAGAAAAAAACTTCAACGGCAGTATTGCCCTAAAATCAAAAAAATTTTTGCAATATGTTAAACGTTTTGCTAGAAAACACATTTCTAAATGTAAGTACACCGCAGTACTATTGTATACGCTCATTGTTTAACTTGATGGTACAAGTGCCATATTTTTTTCAAAAACTATATTTTTATAACATCAACATTACATTGTTAACGTATTTAACGGGTAATTAGGTAGAAACATAAACTCGGATTTATCTAATGTGGATATGTCAAATCAATAAATGTTAAAATATCGTTAGAAGAAAAATTATTATTGCGTTTGAACTTTCGTTCTGTTAACATTATTGTAATCAATACAGACTTTCCTTGTTTTCATAAATGCAAATCTGCAGTCAATCTGCATATTCTAAATTTATGAGCACACTTGTCAGATTTTCTGAATGCTGTTCATAAATGCAGACTCAAAGTCTACTTGGCGTCAACTTGGCAGAATAAATTTTTAGTATGCATAAAATTTTTTGAAGTAGTTTTCTTTGTTGTTTTGAGTATTTAAGTTTTTGTTTTGTTATTTAAAAAAAATGTTATTTTCAAAATGTCAGTATTAATGAACAGAAACTTTGTAGAATTGTCAAGTAAAGATAAAATATAGGTAGAATTTGTATTCATTATTGCAAAGTACGCCAACTGGTGGCAAACTTGTTGTCAGTTTGCAGCATTTATGAATACACCCTTTGTTTCTTACTGTTAACTATGACTGGTATTCTTGTATACAGAAATCAAAATTTTTAATTATAAGCAGTTCTCCAAATTTATTTCATTAATGATATAAACCTATTTTCAATATTTTTTTTTTTTAATTTAATCAAAATAAGCATTTTAGCACATAGTACAAAATGGATTTCAACCTACAAATTCTCATCAAAAAATAACACACAAAATATGAATTTTTTTTTATTTTTTATTTTTATTCAAAATTCTAAATATTAAATATATATAAAATTAATGCTATATATAGTGTAAAAAAAAGTGTTTTTCTTATTAATAATGATTATTTATTAAGAATGTTCCTTCAATTTGAAATCAATCGTTCTTTTAAGTCCAATAATAATATTTATATTTTATAAAATAATTGACAATAATTTTGGTTTTGTTTTGTCACATTTTTTTGTTGTTTTTTTTTTTTTTTATTTTCCAAATTATGAAATCAATTGTACATATACAATAATAATAATATTATGATTTCTATTTGAACATAAATACAATTTTATTAATATTATATTTATATTATTCAGTTCTCACATGACAAAATGGGATAAGTCAAAATTATTTATTTTTCGAAAATGGATTAAAAAATTGTTCTTGTTAAAATAAATCGATTTTGAAATATTATAAAGTGTGTCTTTTGTGTCAATATGTGGTCCCTTAAATCGATTAAATCCAAAAAATTTAGTTTGTTGTTGAAAATGAATGTTTAATTTTTGGATTTTATAGAACAATTTTTGTAAAAATTATTTATTTGTGGTTGGTAAAAAATTGTAAAATTTATTTTACCAAAATTAAAAATTTGTGTTTTGACAATTAGAAGGATACTAGTATTCGGCCGTTCCTCGAAATTGAGCAAATTTAATAAAAAAATCGTACTCAATTTCAATATAAATTGTTTTCCATCATTTTAATTTATTCTTATATATAATTTTTTTTCATTGATTTATCTTAGACAACAACCGCATGTGTAATAATTTATTTAAAATAAAAAACATTAAATTTATTAAAATTATTTCAGCGATGGGTGAATTGTAGCAATTTAATAAAATTAATTTTTGTGATGACTTATACATAAAGTGAGATTTTAAATTGAAATTTCTAATTTAATTTCGCTACGTCTCCTTTTAAATATTTATCATTTAACGGAATAATAATGAAAATTGATTGTGAATGGTTCAGATATTTGTACCATACTTTTTTCAATTTACAAATTAAATATAAAGACGTGTTTTTTCCACCTCAAAGTAAGTTTGATATTAACTTATTTCAATTTTTCAATCAGAAAAGGCAATTGTAAGCTTTTATTTATACAAATTGTAAAGTAAGCGGTTATACTTATAAATTTTATATTATGAATATATCTATTTTGAAAAATACTTGACTTATCCCCCCTTATTTTGTGTAGTTATTTTTATTTTAATAAAATATTAAAATTTTTCCATTTATTGTCTTTTTTTTTTTTTTTGCTTAAATTTAATGATTGATCAAAGGTCCCCAGAACATTTTCGATATTCGTCTTTCATCTTCAGTTAGGAAATATTCTCTTCCCAATTTAACAAACTCTTTAAGAGTCAATTTACCATCACCATTTTTATCTATCACAGCAAAAGAAACGGCAGCATCTTCATCAGTTAAGCCCAAACAATTAAAAAATAATTTATATTGATTTAAATCTAAATAGCCAGAATGATCTGTATCAACGGCCTACAAATAGAAAAAAAAAAAAAAAACAAAAATTAATTATTTAAATTAATTATTTTAATAATAAAAATTATTTACCTTGAAAAAATATGGTAAGAAACTACCCATATGCTTAACCAAATCTTTATCATTGAGTGCATGATGCATATCAGTTAAAAATTGTTCAGCTGTGACTAAATTATATGGTGTTATTTCACCCCATTGTTCTTCCCATGTTTTCTAAAATTAAAAATATTTTATTAATTTTAGAAGAACCATGAATTTAACAATAAATCAATGGAGTTTTTTTTTTTTGTTTTTTGTCATATTTTTTATATGCCATCGTCATCATCATCATCATCATACCTTCATAACTTCAATGAATTCTTCTGATGTATTTGGATTTAGATGACCTAAATCGGTAAATTTACGTGACAATAACATAAAATCATCGAATGAAATAACACCATCATTATTAATGTCTAATATCGCATGTAATGTACGCATTTTACGACGCCAAAATTCTGAATCACCCTGTAATTTGAAAATTGTTTTTTAGATAATATAAAATAAAATGGAATTAAAAAATGTTAAAAAATTATAAAATTTCAAATTAATATTTTGGTTTGATTTGAAATGTTTAGTAAAGATCCAGAATCATGAAATCCAGAAACTGTAAATCAATTTATTTAAACCAGAATATTTGGGATTAATTTATTTGTACTATTTTCTTTATTTTTAATGTATTGTACATAAATTGGAATTATGAGGTGAAAAATATGACCTGCTCAAGTTTAATATAGTGTAGGCAAAAATTGAATTCATCAAAAATGTCGGTTAGAAGCAAATGTTATATAAAAAATTGGAATTAATTGACAAACATTGGAAAATGTATACATCTAGCAAGAGATATGAACAGTTTTCGAAACACTGTTGAGCTTTTTAACATACCCATAATAAACCTAATATACACAAAATAGACTTAGTTACGAATAATAGACACTAACAATTGTAAAGAATGATCAAAAACAATTAGACTCATCCATAATAAATTTAAGTTTGCTTAAGCTAATGTCAAGGTTAAATGAAAAGCTTTTTTAATTTGTTAAGCGACCCATAATGGACCTAATATACACATAATGAACTTAGTTACGTATTGTTAGTGCTTATACAATTGTAAAAATTGATCAAAAACATTAACGCTCATCCTTAATAAACTTAAGTTGACCTTAGTTTATGGCAAGGTTAAACGAAAAGTTTCTTAATTTGTCAAGTTACCCATAATAGACCTAATATACACATAATAGACCTAGTTACCCTTAATAGACACTGACAATTGTAAAAATTTATCAAAATCATTAACGCCTATCTATAATGAACTTAAGTTGACCTAAGCTAATGGCAAGGTTAAACAAATAGCTTTTTTAATTTCTCAAGTTACCCATAAATGACCTAATATAGATTTAATAGACCTAACACAAATGAAATACAGTTCTAAATATAATCGTACATTTCCTGAAGTTGACTTAAGCCAACTAAAATTTATTATGGTTGGACAAATTACAGTTTGAATTAAAACCATTATCATTACTGTACTTGCTCCAGAACATTGGCCGAATTATGAAAAATACTACAATCAATAAAAGTTTTTATTCCTGGTTTGATAACTGAATAAACTGAATTATCAATATAGGTGTACTTAAGTCTCAAAAGCTTTATTACCACACATAAGGAGTGGTATTAGATAAAAGTAGATTTCAATATTAAAAATCTAAGTCAAAAACTCAAACAAAAAGTCAAAATGAAATAAGTCAATCTGTAGTATCCAAATAATAATCAAAATTTAAGTATGGTGATTGGGTTTGACCTAATTTTTTTATTTTTCAAAATACCTGTTTACATACACTTAGATATAATATCAATCATTCAAATTGTTATCAATTTCTAATAAATGCGCAATCCGTCTTGACTAATTCATAGATTGTAAGTATATTGACCTTTTTTTTTAGAATATGTACAGTACAGTCAAAATACGATATTGATATTTCAGATACATAATTTTTTTTTACAATAAATACAATAATAACTATCAAAAATATTATTTTTCAGTAAAAACAAAAAACAAATCGCCAAGTCTACGTTAATTTAGTCACGTTTTCACTTTACTTTCTTCAAAAAAAATTTTATACAAAAATACGAAAACAAAAATATTTATTTTAAATATCGCAATGATTATTATGTGGTGTACTTGACATAAATGTGTATTTTTTTTTTATTTTTAAACTTGCATTGTTGATCAGTTTTAATTCGGTCTGTAGTGATATTAATAAAAATATGCGTATAATAAAAATGTAGGAGAAGCTTATCAAAATGCCATAACAAAAAAGTCAATGTACGTACTCAAAATTTTGTTGATTTGAAAATATAATTGGTGGCTAGGAAAGAAGTCATAACGTAAAATTTTATTCCAGAGACCAAGTAAAGGAAGTCTATAGTGTAGTCCTATTCTTGTAAGACGAACGTTTCAACAATGAATTTTGTTCGTCGTACAAAAATAGAATTACGCGGTATATCTGTAACTGGCTCAACATCAATTAAGTAACAGTTATATATATATATATATAATTATAAGTATATAACAATAAATATGTATATATCAATAATTATATAAAAAGAACCAACAATTATATAAAAAGAAAATATAATATTTCAATAATTATTAATTAACCCTTTGATTACCGATGTAATGAAAAATTGCTTTATGATGTAATGAAATATAAAAATATAGCATTATTTTTTTATTAACCCTTAGATTACCAATGTAATGAAAAGTTACTTTCTAATATAATGAATTATAATATTTGAACATTATTTTCATATTAACCCTTTGACGAGCGATGTACCTAATGAAAAATAATATTTGAACATAATTTCTTAATTAACCCTTTGACGAGCGGTGTGATAAAAAAATAATCTATGATGTAATGAAATATAATAATTGGACATTATATTCTTATTAACCCTTTGACTAGCGATGTAATGAAAAATAATATTTTAACATAATTTTCTTATTAACCCTTTGACGAGCGATATAATAAAAAAAAAATTTATAATGTAATGAAATATAATAATTGAACATTATTTTCTTATTAACCCTTTGACTAGCGATTTAATGAAAAATAATATTTGAACATAATTTTTTTATTAACTCTTTGACGAGAGGTGTGATAAAAAAAATAATCTATGATGTAATGAAATATAATAATTGAACATTATTTTCATATTAACCCTTTGACGAGCGATGTACCCAATGAAAAATAATATTTGAACATAATTTCTTAATTAACCCTTTGACGAGCGGTGTGATAAAAAAATAATCTATGATGTAATGAAATATAATAATTGGACATTATATTCTTATTAACCCTTTGACTAGCGATGTAATGAAAAATAATATTTGAACATAATTTTTTTATTAACTCTTTGACGAGCGGTGTGATAAAAAAATAATCTATGATGTAATGAAATATAATAATTGAACATAATTTTCTTTTTAATCCTTTGACTAGCGATGTAATAAAAAAATAGTTTATGATGTAATGAAATATAATAATTAAACATTATTTTCTTATTAACCCTTTGACTAGCGATGTACCTAATGAAAAATAATATTTGAATATTATTTTCGTAATGTGTTTCGCAAAAGGGATTTTATTTACTTGGATACGAGGACAAATTTAGACCTTGTAAAACATTTTATTATTATTGAATATGAAATGTATAAACTTCTTCTATAGTAGGGACGCGAAGAGTTGAATATATAGTAGTGAAAAAGTTGAATCAATTTAACTTGGTATAAAAATTATTATGATCGATTTCGGTTATTATACCACCCTCAGAAGACCATAAGATACACCAGATACACCACCACCAGAAGATTAATCAGAAGACGAACTAGTGCTGTGGGGACTAATACACTTATTTTTATCATAATATTGATCAATATTCTCTTACAAATTCATATACATTCGGATATCTAGAAACTTAGATTAAATCAACTTTTATACTTTCGTACAGTTAGAAATTAAGGTGTAACGGATATATTTAAGAAAAACGATAAAAGAAGAAGGAATGTTCCGCAGGGAGTGGAGAACAATGGTATTGTTTTAATATTAACTTTGTTTTATATATAAAACTCAATGGATATTAATTAATTTTATTATTGGTTGTTAACTGTGCTAAAAATTTTTGTTTAAAGTGGTATCGTATCAGGTATTTGTATTGAATTAATTTATTCGTTGAATTAAATGTTATATATATATATATATTGGCGTTGTTTTTTTAATATTATATTTATTTGATATATAGACTCAAATGATATTAATGAATTTTATTATTAGCTAGTTGATATTGGTTGATAACTTTGCTACACATTTTTTTAATATGTTCTTACCCACACTAAAATTTGTTCTGTAACCTTTAAGCAAATTTTTTTAAACATTTTAAAATAAAAAATAAAAAAAAAAACCTATAGTATTATTGTACAACGATTAAAATTGTGGTTGTAGTACTGTAACCGTATTTTCGCTTTCATATTTATAAAACAACATATTCGTAATAAAATGAGAATGAGCCGATTTGTATATATCCCAGGTATTTGTATATATTTACATAAATTGAATTAAATTTTATATATATATATATATGTATGTATATATTATACATATATATACAAATTAAAATTTAAAAATAATTTGGCTCGATTAAAAATATATTGATTATGACTTATCAGTATTTATTTACTATACAGTCTCATATTCGCATTAAGTGTGTCTGTATAAATAAAGTGTTATCAGAAATTTAAATTTAAGTAATTAATTAAAAATATTTGTTAAAGATAATTTTGTATTCCAAGTGAAATATGTGATAAGTAAGAAAATAAAATAAAAAATTTTTGTACAAGACATTTAGGAGTCGAAAAGTAAATAATTTCGAATAAGGTCGATAAAAATAAGTTTATCAAACTTATAAATTTGTAAACAGAAATATTAATTTGAAATTAAAATGTAATCAGAGCCATTGCAGAGTTTAAAGATAAGAATAGATAAAAAATTATAATATGTACTGTCAACAAATGAACAATCTGTTAATAAACATAACTGTCATCACTATACTATATTCCGGTTTTGGTTAGTTCAGAGCAATTTCTACGACCTATCTTGAAATATCAACTGTAAGCATAAAATTATGAATCTATTTTTCAAACCCCTCATTCAAAACCTCATTCGACACTCTTGGACACTGATTTTTTTGTTCTCTTTATTTAATTCAGTTTTTAAAAATTAATTGTACCATAGCAAAATATCGAAATTATCAATGAGGGAGATGTTATAAAACACCTAGTATCATTATAATATCATCGTCGTAATGTAGGAGTAGCCATCCTGTTTTATAAATATCTGTTGGGTTATTTCTGGGACGAAATAAAATGTATTATGCGCGAAATACAACTATTCAACCATAATACTCACAGCCAAGCCCTTTCTCACAAATTTTGTAGTAGAGCCTCTTCCAACTTGAACTGTGAAATATAAAAATTCTTTAACCAATCGAATGTCTAAACTATGGAACACCCTAGGTTATGTGCTCTCACAAACATAAAATAGCGTTGAAGTTTTCATGAGACGGGTAAATAAATATTTTTTATACTAACATTTCTATTACATTCTTTTTCTTTTATATTCTTTTATAATTTTGTTTATTTCTTTGCTTTCCTTCTATTTTTAATTTTTAAATTGGTATAAATTCTGCGAAGTTTGGGTGTTTTTTTGTTTGTTGAGGCCAAAATAATGGGATAAGCATCCTAACTGTCTTCGCACAATTTAAGCCATTTAAAAGATTTAAAAAAAAATAACAATAAGAAGGATAGTAAAGAAATGGAAGAGAATAGATATAATAAAATAGAATATAATAAAATATAATAAAATATAATAAAATATAATAAAATATAATAAAATATAATAAAATATAATAAAATATAATAAAATAGAATAGTGTACCCTGGCATCTAGAAAATAGAAAATATTATAATATAAAATATAAAATATAAAATATAAAATATAAAATATAAAATATAAAATATAAAATATAAAATATAAAATATAAAATATAAAATATAAAATATAAAATATAAAATATAAAATATAAAATATAAAATATAAAATATAAAATATAAAATATAAAATATAAAATATAAAATATAAAATATAAAATATAAAATATAAAATATAAAATATAAAATATAAAATATAAAATATAAAATATAAAATATAAAATATAAAATATAAAATATAAAATATAAAATATAAAATATAAAATATAAAATATAAAATATAAAATATAAAATATAAAATATAAAATATAAAATATAAAATATAAAATATAAAATATAAAATATAAAATATAAAATATAAAATATAAAATATAAAATATGAAATATAAAATATAAAATATAAAATATAAAATATAAAATATAAAATATAAAATATAAAATATAAAATATAAAATATAAAATATAAAATATAAAATAGAATATAGAATAGAATAGAAGAGTTAGCATACATAAAATTTACAGACAGAATGCCCATTATTTTGGTCTCAAATAAAAAAAATAGGATCAAATAGAAAGCGGAACGCTATATAACTACAACAATACAGTTATTTGAATATGATACAAATTATTTAATTTACAAGATTTTTCTTTTTCAAAATTTTATTAAATAAAATATAAATTAATTTTTCTAGTACAGATGAGGTAACATAAGATGAGTGTTAAAAATCAAACTAATACCTATATTTAATCAATTAAATTTTATACTTATTGATGCTCTATATATTATACTTCATCATTCTTCCTATACACCCCCTCATATTAACCCTATCCTACACATCCACTCATACTTAAAAAGAACCACATTATTTTATTTTATTGTAATGTTTTTAAAAAATCGTTAAAAATTTGAAATATATTATAATAAACTTGAACTTCATCATAATTTTCCATCAAGCTTATATATATGTATATATACATATATACAAACTCAAAAAAGCAATGACATACAATTTTTTTTTTTAAATATAACCAAAGATAGGAAGTTTCTAATTTAAAATGTTTTATGTGGTAATCAAATTATATAATCATATATAACAAAACGAGCTCAAATATATGCGGAAATGTATATAATATGTAATTACACATACTTATATATAGGTATAGCTATATATGTGACAAAATATAATATTTTAAATTACTTTCTCTTTTCCTTGTGGACGTTTTTTCTCATATACTTCATCCGAATCAGAATCTGTTTCACTATCATAATCTTGTTCTAATTTTTGTTTTGATGAGATTTTTTTTGATGAAAGATAGTCTCGTGAATTTAAACCTCTCGTTTGTTGTTTATTTAATAAACAAAAATTTCCATTACATACACTTGGTATTATTTTTGAAATTTTTGTTGTTTGTGTACCAGAAATGGTAGATGGTAAAATTGATGGTGAAATCTTATGTCGGTGATGATGATGTGCCCTTGAAGCTGATACTGCGACTGTATGTACCTGAAAGGAATATACAAAAGTGAAAAAATTAAAAACACAAATAAATTAAAAGTTTTTTTTAATTTTTTTTTTTTTTTGTTTTAGTAAGAACGTAGTAAGAAATTTTTGAATTTTAAATTAAATTCTAAATTTTATTATATTATATTATTATTTGCATAATATTTAAATTTAAATTTGTTTTTTTTTTTTAAATGTACGAATTAATTTTATTTGAGACAAAATTCTATATATTCAAATAGCCGGTTTATTTTTGAGGTATTACATGTTTTGTTTGTTTGTGTTGTAGCTATTTATTTATTTATTTTATTTTATTTTTAATATATTTAAAAATAAAATTTAATGTTAAAAAACTTTTTAGAAAAATAAATACGAATAATACAGATTTAAATAACTATTAAAATAAAACGGATATTAAATAATATATACGTATAAGAAATTTACCTCTTGAAATACAAGAAAACGTGGTCGTTGTGCGATCTCATTGAATTAACATTTTAAAATCAAATATTTTTAAAGCATTCGGTGTCCAAATCAACCGGCATCAAAATTTGCAAAAAGTGCAATTGCACTTAAAATAAGTAATATAACAATTAGTTAGAGGTGGGTAGAGTGTATTAGAAGTGAAGCACACCCTGTATTTCTATGTCAATGTCTTTCTTTAAATTCGTACAAAAATAAAAATAAAATTCAAAGGTATATGATTTTCACTACTTCTTATGACCCAACATTTTTTTCTTTTGTTGGCTGAGATGAAATATCATGATAAATACATGAAACGATTTCGTATGTTCAGCTGGAGTTCAATGTGGCACACGGTTAGGCCTAAAACCAACTAAAAAAAACCGTTTGTTGATTACCTAAATAAGCAAGTAAGTAAATAATGTGACTCATACTTAACTAGTGTACAATAAAGGACCGAATATATCACTGCTGGATACCTTTCAACATTGATATATTGATAACATTATACATACTAGTATGTACTAGTAAACATTTTGTATCTGTAAACAACATACATTTACTTAGTAAACGATCTGTAAAGGTACATTGTAGCTATAAGTTTACAAATATGTAAACATTTTGTAACTGTAAGCATATAGTTACAATGTATACATAGTTTAAAATTACAACCGTTGTAATTTAGTCTCAATATAGATCATGATGTAATCATGATGTAATCATGAGTTAGTGAATATATCTTATATACATTATACAATTTATCTTTCATCATCATCAATGTCCTAAAACCCCATCCGTGGCGCATAGGACGGAACAACTGATTTTTACTGTATGAATTCTATAACATTATTTTATTTAAGTATTTTACAAATTTTGCCTACAGTAAACGATTTGTAAATGTCCAATAAATATTTGTGACTATATGAGTTATACAAAATGTTTCTTGGGGAATAAAACAACAAACACACAAATATTGTGATATCCAATATTTATAATTAAAACAAAAATCCCAGCTACAGACGAATGCATATTCTATTAGTGTTCCGTAAGCTGCTTTATTTTTGTTATACTAGCTGTATACCCAGTCCACGTTACTGCCCCTTACCAAAACCAGTTGTTTTAATTGCTTTATCTGTTTTAATGTCGATCGTTATTTATATTCTACATCTCTATCAATGTCGTCATTTTGCTTTGCTTCTACTTCCATATAACTCCTATACCACTATCCAAGAATATTTCAAAAACCAAAAGCGTTTTTGGAAAATGATAAAAAATATGTTTGTATGTTTTTAAGAGACTATCCAAATACCCATTTTCATGTCTATAACCCTTTTGGTTTTTGAAATATTCTTGAAAAGTGATAGAATTTGTGTCGTAGCTAACCGAATCAGTCCTAATTTTGAAAAACGGTAAAAAATATTTTTTCATTTATTTTTGAGGAAGTACCGATGTACCAATTTTAAAGTCTGCAAGACTATTGGCTTTTGATATATTCGTGATGAGTGTTAGGATTGTATGTGGCAGCTACCCGTTTCACAAATTTTTTCGTGGGAGTCTATTCAACATTAAAAGTATCATGACAATCGGATGTAGTGATACAAAAAGGGCAAACGCACATACATTGGTTTGTATATATATAGATAACCTATTAATAGTCAAATACATTTGGTCTAACTGGAGTTGAACCAAATCAAACAAATATTAGTGTAGAAATATAAATGCAGATATATTTACAGAGCCTTATTCAGTATTCACTCTCGCAAATCTATACTAATTCGGTTAATAACACAAATGGGTTCTACACCTCCCAGTCTTTGGATAATATCGACTATCGAAAGAATATATTTTGAAATATATAAATTAAAAATATTTCTTGAGAACAGTTTAGTTAGGCGATATGGTTTTCATTAAAGATTTATATTTAAAGTCCTAATATAGGAATGAACAGATCAATATTTTTATATCAAGGTATAAGGAGGAGACTCAGCGGTATCAAAAATATATTAGAATTTTTAAAGAGATAATTATATCGAATAAATTGAATTGAAATACAAGAGATTAAAATATCATATGAACTTGAAGTAAATTTAAACAATATATTAACGTGTTAAAAAATCAATTTATTAAAAAAATATATTTATTTATTTCAAGCTTAAATCAACCAGCTACAAATTACTTACATCCATAAAAATTAACATTTGAGACAATATAGTTTGTGTTACGTACAAAATAACTTAAACTGATATTCTGATTAAATTTTTTAAAACTTAGTCGTTCTGCCACCAGACTTGAATCATTTAGATCTACTAGATCTAGAGTACATTTTATAATATCGCGGGTACTGCGTTCACTTACTATGGTTAAAAATTATTATTTAGAATTTTTTTAAATTTGTTCTGTGTGTATTGCTAACTTGATATAAATGTACAAAGATAGTTGACTTCATATAGGTAATACATTAATCGAACCCTCAGACTAGAATAAGTCCATTATGAATACGTACTGTGATAAAAAATACAAATTGCAAAATTGGCGAAATAGCAAAAATTATTTTCGTGTGAAAAATTATTTAATTTCGAAATACCAGAATCGGCAGATTAAAACTATAATCAAATTTACTAAAATTACGAAACTTTTCAGACAAAAATTAAAATAAATTTAAAAAAAAGTGCTTAGCAAGGGAAAAATAATTTAGTAAATTGTTGTTTACTAAATTTTTTATTAATTTTTATTTTAAATGAAAAATATTGTTTTTTTTTTTTGTCATTATATTGAATATTAATTTTGTATTTATTTACATTTTTGTTTGTTTTTTATAAGTAAACAAAAATAAAACCGGGCCAAATTAAACAAAAACAAAATATTTTTTTTTTGTTGGTAAACAAAATTTTTGAATATTTTGTCATATCAATGAAGGTTACAATTTAACTATTCTATATTCAATAACAAATTTTGTGACTGCATTTTTGACATTAAAATTCGACTTGCAGAGTTGTTTATTTATTTTTTATGTTCTTGACGGTAATAAATTTTGGTAGAATTACCTTTTTGGTGTTTAATTAGATACTACGTGTTTATGTATGGATATTTACATTCTGTTAATAAGGTTAAGCCTAATATGTATAGATTTTGAAAATATTAATAACCAAATTAATAATATTCAATAATATGCTGGTATTCAATAATATGCACACTTAAGCCCAATTCGATAAAAAAATCGTACTAATTTTCATTATAAATTATTATATAATTTTTTGTGTATTGATTTATCTTAGACATCCACCACATAATATTATGTTATTATTTATTTTACTAAAAAATATGTTGGTATTCAATAATATGCACACTCAGTCGCAATTCGATATAAAAATGGTACTCATTTTCATTATAAATTATTATATAATTTTTTGTGTATTGACTTATCTTAGACATCCACCACATAATATTATGTTATTATTTATTTTATAAAAAAAATATGCTGGTATTCAATAATATGCACACTCGCAATTCGATAAAAAAAAATCGTACTCATTTTCATTATTATTGTTATATAATTTTTTATGGATTTATCTTAGACATCAACCACATAATATGGAATTATTTATTTTACAAAAAAAAAAAATTTAATTTAATTCTGGCGATGAGTTGCGGCAATTTAATAAATTAAAATTTTTATATGTTAAGATGTATGTGTATAGAAATTTTAAATTGAAAAATAAAAAATTTTTCAAATATAATTTCGCTACGTCTCCTTTTAAATTAATTCTATAATTTAAAAGAATAATAGTGAAAATTGGTTTTGAAATAGTTCAGATATTTTTATAACGATGTTAAATATATTGGTGTAGATAATTCATGTTTTTTATGCTGGACAGCATGATATAGGGAATGCGTTTTTTAACCGAAAGGTCCTGAGTTCAATTCCAGATGGATGTAAAACACTTTATCAATCTCTATCAATTTTTCGACATAATCCCTATATCTGTCGAGATAAATTGCCTGATCCCACTATTCTTTGTCATTGTTACGATAAACATACAATAAATTAAGAACAAAATTAATAGATCTTTATCCATAAAGTGAAGTGGAATAATAATATGCAAATAAAGATATAATATAATAAATAATATATAATAATTATACTAAAATACTGTTTTGTTTTTTGTGAACTTAAATTCTTCACAGTATTAATTATTACGAAAACGCTTTAAACGATATTCCGTTTCATATGTTTAAGTTTACGAATTGAGCTTGTACAAAATATTGGTCGTAATGTCAAAAAATAAAAAATTAATGAAAATTAAATAAAATTTGAATTTAAGTGCAAAATTAATTATAAATAAAAGCATACAAATTTTTATGGACATTTTATCAGCACATTTACATGACAATTACAGTTTAATTCATCATCGAACCAAACAGTGGAATAGTTGAAGCTATATATTTTATATATTTTAATTTTAAGAGATTTGCTCATATTTGGATTTGATTATCATATATTTTGTATTTGTCAGATTTACTGTGAGCTTGAATGTGTAACGCCATCCAATCATGTATATTATTTGTAATTATAAATGGTTCATTTCTAACTTGAGATTTAAATAGTTGTCTTCTGAATATACTATACAGCTAGATCATCTTCATACAAAAACGCATATCCTGATAATTTAATTATTAAACAGAAAAACAAAGTAGGTCCTAACGAGCTTCCTTGCATCGCACCATAACCAATATTTTTCACTTAAGGCAGTCGTTCAGTAGTTGTCTACCTTTGTCAACTGTTTATTAGCATACAAACTATTGCAGATTTTAGGGCAGTAGACATTTTGATTTTTGTATACATAAATAGGGGTTTACAATATTTGATTTTAATAAATTATGCAAATATTATGTGATAAATAATTAAGTACATACCATACCACTAATCTTAGTCAAAATTCAGGTTGGAGATCAATTTTTTAAAATAATTTACTTATAATAAAATCAAACAAAAAAAAAGTATACTTATATATACAAATTTATAGAAATTTTAAATTGAAAAATAACAAGTTTTTCAAAAATTTAGTCTCGCTACGTCTCCTTTTAAATATCTATACTATTGTAAATCTTATTATTTCTAATGTACTATTTCTACCATACAAAAAATAAAAATACATGTTTTTGTTTACTTTTAAGGCTGTCTTCAGTTGAAAAATTATTTCCTATAATCTAAACATTAGAAGGAATGTCATAGGTATGTATTATATTAAAAAATGGTATTAATTAGATAATGTAATTGTAACACAACTCTAATTAAAAGTATATCACCAACTACATAATTGTCACCAACCACATTTAGTTGTAGGTAATAATTATTAATAAAATATAGATCAGTGTTAATACAGCATTTAACAAATCCATGTGTTTTAATTTTCAATACAAAAATAGGCCTCTATTTCATTTGCCTGTACTATAATTTGTCTGTATTGTAATTTGTATTTAATTTGCATGTACTTTGCATCCTATATTCTGCATTTGACTTTCACTAATATTAGTAAAGAAAATTAAATTAAATTAATTAAAAATTCAATGAATTACTCTCATATATGACAAATCTTGCTTAGATTAAGCTTTTCATAATTTTATGGGCAACCATATCACTTTCGAACATTAATTATATATATAATATATATATTATACACTGAGGGAAAAATCCTATAAAATTAAAATTATTTCCTATTAATTCAATTAGATTTTACTATTAAAATTCGTCAATCGGATATACGCTGTTTTAAAATAACAATTTGAATCTTATTAAATTAATAGTGGAAATGTACCATTATTTTAATAGTATTGTTTAATAAAGTCGATATTAAACCTAAATTTTGACTAAGATTAGTGGTATGTACTTAACTATTTACCTAATATTTGCATAATTTATTAAAATAAAATATTAAAAACTCCTATTTATGTATACAAAATACATAATGACTGTACTGCACTAAAATCTAACAATATTTTCAATACTAATAAACAGGTGGAAATGTACACATTATAATTTAATAGTATATCCTAGTATAATAATAGTTTCAGTAATATTAATTTAATTATCTAATAGTGTACACACTATTATTTTAATAGTATTTGTATTGCCCTATAAATATTATAATGCATCCCATTATAATTTAATAGTATATCATAATAATAGTTTTAATAATATTAATTTAATAAATTTAATAGTATGAATACTATAATTTTAATAGTATTGTCGAAGTAGTATACTATTTTTTATAATAGGAGCATCACATTAATATTAATATTAAATATTATTACATTTATAGTTTTATACTTCAGTATAACTTAATGAAATAAATTCTATTATTCTAATACCTATACCTGATATGTAAGCTTTAAGCAGTTCAAATTAAATGAAACAATATAAATTATTTATTAAATCATTTTATTCCATAAACATTATTTACTTTTACTTGTACTTTTGAACCGACTTGTTTGTACTTTATCATATAAATATAACAATAATAACTAACTAATTGTAAATATATTAAAATTTAATTTAACAAAAACAACATAAGCTTGGAAATGCTCTGTTTGTATAACATATAAGGCCCAGTTTTGTGTAAAACTATTTCTTCGATTAGATAAAGTGAAACTTGTTGAATATTCAATTTTGTTAAATAGAA
This sequence comes from Argyra leucocephala, assembly GCA_963942445.1. Lineage (NCBI taxonomy): Eukaryota > Metazoa > Arthropoda > Insecta > Diptera > Dolichopodidae > Argyra > Argyra leucocephala. Next base: position 120,383,891 of record OZ012681.1, on the reverse strand, counting down.
AATTTCCTATAAATTTTGTTTCAAAATATTATTTTTTTGATACACTTAGCTTCGGACAAGTCAATGTTTTCAATAATCTTAATAGTTTTCCTCATATACTAAATGAAGTAATATATATATATATTTTTCTTTAAAAACAAAATATAATTTTACTTCCATTTCCATTTCGAAAAAACGTTTGGTAGCAAGTTGATATGAAAATTAATATAAAAGTATATAATTAAAGACCAGCTTTGATTGGAAATGTAAATGAAATATTAGTTCTTTATTATAGTATTGATTAAGCAAAAATTGTTGACAAAATTATAATTTTTTCTTACTATATTATAATATTTTACTTAAGCACTATTATTTGAATAACGTTTATTTTTATTTTCAATGTCCACTCAAATATAGTATTTAATTTATTAACTTTTAACTTTAATTAAGTTAACTTTTTTTATCGAAATTATATTTTTTTAAACTATATCTATATTGTAACATTTAACTTAAACACTATTAAAGCTTATTTTTGTTTTGAAATTTCTACTTATTCTTTTATTTCAATTATTTCTAATTTATTCTTATCTTTATTTTTAAATTTCCTTTTAATACTTTAATTTTTTAACTTATTTTACTCCTTCAATGCAAGCAAATTATCTCTTAATAATAAATATATCTCTTTAAACATATTTTTACTTTTGAACAAATATTGCATTACTGGGTCCTATATAAGTTATTTTTAGCGGGTTTTTTGAATGATTTCCGAATGGTATAAACAATTAAATATATGTGTCATTATTAAAAAAAGTGCGGAAAGTACAGGACAGACTGACAGTATTATAGTTTAAAAACATAAAAACAATAGTATGCGTACAATATTTAATAGTACATGTGGTTATCCATACTATTAAATTAATTCTGGTAATGTTATTAAAAATTAACTATTTTGTAATATTGAAGTAATAGTATAATCTAATAAATACAATGAATAGAACAGTTTAAAATTTATAGTATTTCTAAGTACATTATTGCCATCTACTATTCATATAATAATAGTATGCATGTTATTAAATCAAAACTACCAAACATATTGTTTTAAACAGAAAACTATTGTTTTTATAGTAAAAACCTATTGATACCCGTCCGATTGAATCAATAACTGTACTATTAAACATTTAATAGTATGTTTTTCCCTGAGTGTATCTCCTATTATCCAAATATTGACCTAAATCATTTTTATGAGTTTTATTAAGATTGAAAACTACCTTGAAGTGCCTTATCAAATGGATTTACCGATAAAGAAAGTCCGGATAAAGGAAGTACAGGAAATTATAAAAAACTCTGTGTCAGACAAGAAGGCTCCTGGGTATGATGGTATCACAGGCAAAATGGTAAAGGAACTTCCGTATTGCAGTATAAAATTCTTAACCCACATTTTTAATGCTATATTAAGAACTAGCTACTTCCCAGATATCTGGAAAACTGCTCATATCATAATGTTAGCTAAACCGGGGAAAGAGCCAAATGAGACTAGTTCATATAGACCAATAAGTCTTCTGCCAGTAATATCAAAATTAATCGAAAAACTAATAGCCAAAAGATTGATTAAAATAAATAATGAACGAGATATCGTACCAGCTCATCAGTTTGGCTTTCGTCACAATCACGGAACAATTGAGCAAATACATAGAGTAGTGAACCATATAAATAATTCACTTGACAAGAAAAAATACTGTTCTGCAGCTTTTCTGGACATTTCGCAAGCCTTCGACAAAGTTTGGCACAAAGGTCTCCTTTACAAGCTTAAAAAACTACTTCCTCACCACTACCAGCAACTTTTGTCAACTTATTTATCAAATAGGAGGTTCTTCGTTAAATACAACGGGGAACAATCGTCACTAAAAGAAATTAAATCTGGGGTTCCTCAGGGCAGTGTCCTTGGCCCACTACTTTACCTGATATTTACACCAGACCTCCCAACATCGCCGAGGGTACTCACTGCTACCTTTGCTGACGACACAGCGGTCTTAGTGTCTCATACTAATCCGAGATTAGCTTCAGAAGTTCTTCAGAACTACTTATTGGATATACAAAACTGGCTGAAAAAGTGGAGAATAAAGGCCAATGAATCGAAATCCCTTCATATCACCTTTACTAATCGCAAGGGAAATTGCCCCGCTGTTCACCTTAACGACATGGAATTGACTCACCAAGACTCGGTTAAGTACTTAGGTATGCACTTGGATAGGCGCCTCACTTGGAAAAGTCACATCATCAGCAAAAATAAACAACTACGATTAAAATTCAACCAATTAATTTGGCTAATAGGTCGTTTCTCCAATTTATCCCTAGAATGTAAAGTTGCAGTGTACAAAGCTATCATCAGGCCAATCTGGAGCTACGGGTTGGAACTATGGGGAACAACTAGTAACTCCAACATCAAAATAATAGAACGCTTCCAGTCCAAAGTATTAAGGTCTATAGTTAACGCGCCTTGGTATGTCCGAAATGACACAATTAGATCAGATTTAAATATCCCATCTGTTAAGAAATTCATTAAAAAGAAAGCTGAAAAATACTATGTTCGACTGGAAAACCATCCAAATTTACTTGCTCCTCAACTCATCAATAATGAACGAACAAGCGAGCGCAGATTAAGACGCTTCAGACCGCTGGATTTATCTACTAGATTCACTTTGCCTGAGACTCCATAAATATAAATTTGAATATTATGTCAAGAATCAATGGATTTTTGACTTAGATTACATGTCAGTTACATCACGTCAATTTTAATTCCAACATTATACTCAATATCTTTTATATTTTTTGTAGATAGTTGTATAGAATAAAGACAAAAAAAAAAAAAAAAATTTTTATGAGTAGCCGTTGTTGGATAGAAACAAAATACATTAATTTGAAAACACTAAATCAATTAAATTCGGATTTTGGAATCCTGTGATTTTGATATTTCAGGATTTCGGGAATTTTTTATTTGGGATATAGATTTAAATACACACAAATTAAATACATGCTTATGACAGTAACCCAAAACATCCATTCATTTTTAATTCTCAATATAGAGACCAACAATAATCATTATAAAATATTGTGGCAACGCTTATTATTATAAAATCCGCATTTAAAAAAACAACAAACTTTATAATTTCATTTTTACTAAAACATCATTAAAATTATTTATTAAAATAAAAAATTAAAACAATTTTAAATGGAAATTTTTATTTTAAAAACAATATATGTACTTTACATGTAACAAAAAAAACAAACAAAACATTATAAAAAAAAAAAAAAAAATACCCCACAACAAAATAATGAACTGTTATACAGCATGTATGATGTAATTACAATATTGCAGCATAAAAACATAAGATTTTTTTTTTTTTTTACCCAAAAAATTAATAATAAACAAACAACAATAACAAAATATAAACATACCCACTTGAATATATATTTAATGCAATCTCATGACACCCAGTTAAGTTTCAGTGAACTTAAAATGAAAAAAAAAGTTTATTTTCAACAACATCATAAAAAATGTGAAACAAAAAAAAAACGCGATTTAAAAAATAATAAACCACATACACGCATAAAAATTAAACTATAGAATACCTGCTTGATGTGGCTTTTTTTAAAATGTTCAATAATTAATTATTTTTTTTACTAAAAACTACATAAAAACTTATTTAATTTAACTATCAGTATAGAAAAAAAGCACAACAAAAAAAAAGTTTAATCAATATCTGTGAAAATTTAAAAAGTTTAGTAGCGGTTTGAATATAAAAAAATTAAATAAAAAAAAAAATAACAACAAAAAAATAAAAACCTAATAAATTTTTAAAAATAAAAAATAAAATTTCAATGCACACAAAATATCTTCAGATTGTTGTTGTTTTACAGGTAGGTACACAACTTTTAAATGTTTTATTTCTTATTTCTGCTATGGGGAATGCATTCGCAAAGTTTATTGAACTTAATTTGATTCAAAAACTATTAAAAAGAAGGTTATAAGAAATGAATTCAATTAAATTAACTGTTGAAAATTGTTAACTGTATATTATTACCATTGTTTTATACACGAATAAAAATGAAATTATCGTTAACATAAAATAAAAAAGAGTATCTTAAGTTGGTTTATTTTCATGATTTTGATTTTTAAGAACGCAATTTGTTTTTTTTTTTGTTGGTTTTTATTTACTGACAGACATTATGGGTGCAATTAAAACAAAAATGTACTACACTTGGTACACAGTTGCACGGAAAAATGTGCAATGAAAATACTAACAATGAGATGTATGGCAATAATGGTATTGTGGCTACGCCTTCTTCGAATTAAAATTATTAAAAATTTTAAAACTATAAAGCTAACAAAAATAGAATTAACGATTTTGTTAATATAGGAATAAAATATTTTAAAATATAGAAGCAATATGCAAAATTTATCAATACGATTAAAAAATCAGATTTGTGAGCTTGTATGTGTAACGTCATCCAATCATGTATATTATTTGTAATATGTGCCGGTTCATTTCCAACTTGAGATTTAAATATTTGTCTTCTGAATATACTATACAGCTAGATCATCAGTAGGTATTGGTGAAACAACCAATAACAACAAATAGGTTATTAGAGTCGTGGTATATCAAAAATGCACAATTAAGTGCTAATTGGTTTTTTAGAAGCAACTGGAATGGCTAATTCTACCTACCTACCTAGGTAATTGGTCACAATTTGTTTTAAACACATCTGAACCCCTTTATTTAAATTGGCATACACAAAAAGCGATTTAATACATTAAAAAACTGTATCCCTAAAATATATTTCATTCCAAAGGCTATATTTAATAAATACAGTTTGGAAGCGATTCAATTTTAAAAATTTTATCTGTCAAATTCTAATCGCCTTTAATATCGCCTATGACATAATTTGTTATTTCACAAAATCGAATATAAGCAAAATAACCATTTCACAAATAGTATGTTTAGTAAATAGGGTAATTCGCAACTGACATGTTTCACAACCGTCAACCTTATAACTAATTTCTACAGACATAAACACATGAAATCCATTTTAGAAATTAGGTATTCTGCTATTTCCAAGATATATCTTTTAACAAACAACTGTTTGAAAAGTGTGTCATTATACCAAACAACCGGACGCAAATGATCAATTATGTCAAATAAAGTTTTCTAACTAACACGGGTAATCACAATACCTCTATTTGCGATTGTGGTGATATAGGGGCCATGATCACCGGACTCAAATGATTAATTATGCCAAATAAAGTTTTCTAATTAACACGGATAATCACAATACACCTATTTGTCGTTGTGTTGATATAGGGGCCATGATCACCGGACTCAAATGATTAATTATGTCAAATAAAGTTTTCTAACTAACACGGGTAAGCACAATACCCCTATTTGCTGTTGTGGTGATATAGGGGCCATGATCACCGGACTCAAATGATTAATTATGTCAAATAAAGTTTTCTAACTAACACAGGTAATCACAATACGCCTATTTGCCGTTGTGGTGATATAGGGGCCATGATCACCGGACTCAAATGATCAATTATGTCAAATAAAGTTTTCTAACTAACACAGGTAATCACAATAAGCGCATTTGCGCCTGCAGTGATCTCATATAGGGGCAGATACCCTTCAGAAAATACATAATCTAATCTAATCTAAATGTCAAATAAAAATTTCGATTTTACCAAAGAACATTAGACAAAATGGTGTTATACAATTTGGAATTCGGTTTATTGTATTATATCTAATTTGATAGAGACCAAAGATCACAGTTGAAATAAATTGAAACAGTATTATTATTATATTAAGTAGACCTTCAATAAATAATTTAAAACTATATGGTCATAATTTGACTAATTTTTGTACTATAGCCTAAATCGATACAAACACCAAAGGTTATAGTTAAAATTGAAACTGTCTTACGATTACTATATCGAGCTTTGCCTTCAATAAATGATTTAAGTATATGGTGATATTTTTCATAATTCCATTAACTGTACTATATCATAAATTGATACAGACACCAAAGATTAAAGTAGAATTTTAAAGAGTCCAATGATTACTAGATAAAGCTTCAATAACTGATTTAATTATACCGTTATAATCATGAAAAATTTGATACTGCGTCAAGCTCTCACATCGTTATACCGTTCATGTAATCATTATTACCAGGTTCTAATTATTGATGAACCTATTTCTACAACATTAATTAGTTTGGAATAACTTTTTAGAGCATTGTGGTCTTTAAATAATTTAATTGTTGCCAGGTTTCCGTTTTTAATTGCAAATAGCGATATTTCTTATTACGGTTATAATCACTACAATATAGTACAGCATGTTTTAATAGTTAATGAACTTGTTTCTATACCACTAATTGTTTCGGGATAAATTATTATAGTCTACAGTTATGATCATTATAATGTATAGTGCTGCATCATGCACTTGGATTAATTATTCATGTAGTCTTGACATTCGGATTTAATTGTAGATCAATTTTTTCTATACTATTGATTGGTTTGGTAATAATTGACAAAGATAAAAGTGTTATTTTTCTCTCCCGTTCACTAACAGAGTACAGGGAAGCCGTTAATATTTATAATTTAAATAATAAAAAAAAAATAAAGGTTAGTTTCAAAATTAACTCATTTTTATTATTTATTTACCGATATACAGTTAAAAGTATAGTTTTCCAGATATCAACTGGCCTTTCTTGTACTTATAATCATCTATAGGCTGGCATGTGTTTTAATTTTTTCAACATAACCTGTTTATTTATTTATTTATATATTATATATTAATGAAAATTTATTAATATTTGACTTTAGACCCTTCTTACTTCGAAGAGATCTAGAAGACTTGTTCAAAGTGCTTTGAATTGGGATTCAAATATTTATTCTATATAAAACTTACATTTTGATATTGACGCAATGTACGTAATTTAATATTCGTAATATGCGCAAGCAATTTATATAATATTGTTGAAACTAATAGACTTGTCAAAATGGTTGCTACTTGTACATAGTTCAAAATATTGGTTGTCAAAAATATAAATTTTTCAGTTTGGAATATTTTTAAAATGCAATTACTAAAAGCCCATTCATCATAAATTTTAGTTGGATTGAAGAGACCTATACTAGTGCACTATACACTATCGAATGATTTTGACTATCGAATTAATTTAGTAATTTGACTTGAAAGTTGATATGATATTGAATACTGATAGTTACTAGTTTACTTACTAATTATGAAATTTGATAGCTTTGACATTATTTTGTTAATAGAAATAGATTATAGAATATATTTCTATTAATAGAACAATATTCTACTCAATAGACTTCCGCGATTACGCTCAATAGACTTTTTTCTATTGTAGAAAATCTATTGTTTATCGTAATAGACATCTACGATTGACCCCACTATCCTATTTATAACGTTATTTTATTAAACCCTGTTTTTGTTTTTTATATAATTCCAAGACTATGGCCGGTGTAGAACATCATGATTTTACATTATGTTTAATTATCATGACTTTACTGTATATGTTTAATTATCATGATTTACATAATGTTTAATTATCATGACTTTACTGTACCTATGTTTAATTATCATGACTTAAAATTATGTTGAATTATCATGACTTTACTGTATATGTTTAATTATCATGACTTTACTGTATGTTTAATTATCATGACTTTACTGTATGCTTCATTATCATAACTTTACTGTATTTGTTTAATTATCATGACTTTACTGTATGTTACATAAAGTACTCACATAATTATATATTGTTATTTTAAGTACACAATAATTATGAATGAAATCAGTTTTTAAATATAATTCAAATAATGCGTCTGAATACACTACAGGATAAACAATATAATTGCTTTTACACAGAGACTTGGATAGACAAGCTGAATAAATTTTTGATATACTTGCAACTAATTTACACATGTTTGAAACTATATCTATTGTAGACTAACTACAACCTTAGTAGCATAATTAAATTTTATTTAAAGTGATAACCAAATTTTATTCTAAACTGATTAGAATAATTTAAAAGACAACATCCATACCCTAAGCGGGATTTAAACCCCATACCTTCTGTGTAGTAGTCAGATGACATTGTTACTACAACATGTCAGTACACACTCTGGTATTTAGAAAAAAAATTCACTAGCTCATAATTCCTAAAAGGCTGAAAATGGAACCTATCACCAACAAATTTTCTATCATTCGAAAATTCTGGATGGATGGATGATAAAGTCCCAGAAATATAAAAAAATATTTTTTAAAATTTTCCATTTACTTTGTAAATTACAGTCTAATTTTAAAATTTAATTTCCTGCTTTAAACCTGTTAACTTAACCAGCATAAAAACATTATCGTTAGCATCAGGATAAGTGGTAATTAAATAATAGAATAACGGATGGTAAAAATCTACGTGCAACTATATTGAATTACCTTGAAACTACTTTTTTAAGGGAAAACAGGATAATACACTTTTTTTTTTATGTTAACAATCAAATTAAATGAAGGTTATCCTTTACAACATTTTTTTCCCTTTATTTAAAAATAAGAAAACAAAAACACAATAAAAAAAATATTGTTCTGTTGTATGAACTTGAATATCATCTGAAATTCTGGAATGAATTTTATCATGTACGCTGTACTTTCAAAAATAGATGCACTCCATTTCTGTTTATATTATTGTTGACAATATTATTACAGTTAAATATCTGGTCGGTGGCATTGATAAAACAACTTTTTTTTTAATATTATTATATTTTGCATCATAATAATAAAATGTCAATATTTTTTGAAAATTAAATAATAAAAATTAAAAATTAGCTTTTGTTTTGGTTTTTATGTGTTTTTGTTTGCGCAAATATTAATTTTTAAATTTAATTTTTATTTTTTTTATTACTATTATTATTGACCTAATTTTATCATAAATATTATTTTGTTTATTGTAATATGAGATGAAGAGTTATTTAAAAGTAAATAATATTTAAAAAAAACAGTTATATTATGATTTACTCACTATATGTATTTGTTTTTAATAATGCTAAATGGCTTTTAAAATACAAACTTCACCATTCAAAATTTAATTTTAAATTATTTTATTTTATTATTAAATTATAATAAATATTGTGGTGATGTAATAAAAGGTAAATAATAATATTTAATTTTAAATTAAATTTAATTTTAATGAAATTTTAAATTTATTTTTATATCCTTTAATTGTAGAGGGATTTTATTGTGAACACTTGACAGTTAACACTTCACCATATTATTATTAAATGGATTTGAATAATAAAATATTATTTTGTTGTAAAAGGATTCAAAGCCAAAAACCTCTGATGCTAGTGTGTGCTTATAATTGGCCATAATTTAAATTGTGGTCAATCAATATAAATAGAATAAATAAATAAATAAAATAATTCATACTACTAATATGGAAAATATAAGTTTAGTATTACAGTTATGGCGAAACAGTTCAATTTTAACCGCACGCAGAATGGCATTTAATGGAATTTAGGGGTCTTTTCCGTAACCATGTATGCAGTGCAGTGTTTGCATTTTCTCGTTAGAGCGGCTGCACAATGAACGGTCTCTGTAAGAAGATGAATCTAACCATTCAACGGTCGGGCGACTTAAGTTTTATATTATTTTATCATAATTAAAACACTTTACCACTTTACTTGTTTCATAATAGCTTAGGCCTTAAGCTATTACCTTCTTTAATCTGATGATTATATTCAAAAACTGGAATCTCTAGACTAAATATTATTATTACAAATGGTGTTAAATATATTTATTACATATTATTATTACTTATGCAATTCTATTACACTAATATTAATTAAAATATCTTAAAACCTAACGGATTATCAAGATAAGTCCAGGAGAGTAACGACAAATATTGTAATTAATTTACATGAATAAATTATATGAATGGCGTACCTGTCAGGTTGAGCTTATGGTTTTATCACCCATATCTCAGAAGATTCCAAATGTTAAACCAATTGATAACATTTCATGAAACATGACAACAAACGGTAAGTTTCCATTAGATAATCCAGATCAAATCATACCTTACAGCCTCGATTGTAGTAAACCGCAAATCGTATTTGGAGGTGTGGCATATTTCATGTCGTGTTGTCGAGCGGAATGTCATGATACAATTTTTAGACCAGAGACCTGCTTACAGCCTCGGTTGTAGTAAACCGCAAATCGTATTTGGAGGTGTGGCATATTTCATGTCGTGTTGTGGAGCGGAACGCCATGATACAATTTTTAGACCAGAGACCTGCTTACAGCTTCGGTTGTAGTAAACCGCAAATCGTATTTTGAGGTGTGGCATATTTCATGTCGTGTTGTCGAGCGGAATGTCATGATACAATTTTTAGACCAGAGACCTGCTTACAGCCTCGGTTGTAGTAAACCGCAAATCGTATTTGGAGGTGTGGCATATTTCATGTCGTGTTGTCGAGCGGAACGCCATGATACAATTTTTAGACCAGAGACCTGCTTACAGCTTCGGTTGTAGTAAACCGCAAATCGTATTTTGAGGTGTGGCATATTTCATGTCGTGTTGTCGAGCGGAATGTCATGATACAATTTTTAGACCAGAGACCTGCTTACAGCCTCGGTTGTAGTAAACCGCAAATCGTATTTGGAGGTGTGGCATATTTCATGTCGTGTTGTCGAGCGGAACGCCATGATACAATTTTTAGACCAGAGACCTGCTTACAGCTTCGGTTGTAGTAAACCGCAAATCGTATTTGAGGATGTGGCATATTTCATGTCGTGTTGTCGAGCGGAACGTCATGATACAATTTTTAGTTCTAAGCCCTACGGAAGTGGTTATAGGACAATGATGATACTGATGCACAATAGAAACGACAAAGAATAAATTGTATAGAACATAGCAACAAATTTTCATTGTTACAAATCATCATTGTCATTCTGATTGCGGTAGCATTATATCTCACGCCTTCAATTTTCTTGCTTCAAAGACTAAATTCGCTCTAAGTTAAAAATTTCAGAACTATACACTTCGTCTAAGTAATCCTATCAGAGCTTTCGGAGCTATCCCGCCAGTCGTCTTAAATTGCAGTATATTTTAAACCTTCAATCTTCTTGATTTAAAGACTGAGTTCACTCGAATGGAAAAATTTTGGAACTATTAATACTTCTACTATAACACTTCATCTAAGTAATCCTATCAGCGCTTTCGGAATTTTATCCACCGGTCGTCTTTTACTCTTTGGGTATGTTTTAGTACTCTGGGCTAGTGCATTCCATTGCATGTCTCAAACTTTTGCATAGAGGTTGGAGTACTTATTAAAATTATTAGTTAAAAGACATCAATAATTTTTTCAGGTGTTTTTGTTAGAGTCTACCAGGTCTCGCACACATAATATAAACCTATTATTGACTTGTGGGCTCGTCATTATATTTTATATTAATTTGATATTAATTTGTTTATGAGAACTTCTCTATCTTGTCTACTGAAAGTTTTCTAATGCTGAATTATATAAAATTAGACATTATACCATCTTATTCAACACCATATCGTAATATATTGAATACGTTGGACAATATATTGAATACGTTGGTAATATTTTGTATCATACCATATTATATATTGAATGTATGGGATGGGTAATATTTTTTGTACAATCACTTGGGCAGCTGGAGTTGTTATATACTGATATAGGGTGTTATTATATGAATTAATTTTGTAGGTAAAAATGTTACTTCAATATTCTCATATGCTTGCTTAATGCTTAGATACAACTATGATATTTAGTGTATATCAGTATTAAATTTTTGAAAAATATACAAAAATTAAAATTATTTTATTGTGTTTAATTCAATTTTACACTTTTATTCAATTAAGGCGGCTACATTCTTTTCTTACCGTCCGTATGGTGTATTTATATTGCAGTTACTGCAAGATTAAAGTTAATTCAATGTTTTTGTATACAATGTACTGTAATACAAAACCGACATTCTTTTTAGTATAATTTGACTGTCGTCTTCAGGAACCAACTGGCTAAAACATTCAAATACGTATATTATGCGAATTTCATATGCGAGTATAAAATGTATCCGTGCCGCAGAATAAATACGCAACACAAACAATGCAGCAAATAAAGCAATAAGTGATTAAATAGCAGTTCATGTATTGTAGTACAAAAAGTATGTATCCGCTTTTATATACTAACTTTGAGTGAGTTGGCGTAAGGCTATTCAATATAAATACTGTCTGATTTATGCTTAAAAAATAAATAAGTCAGAAGATGTCTGTTTGCAGGCGAAAACTTATTGCATATTTTTTAGCAGTACCTATGCATTACTGAAAATAATCCAGTTGGGTTATTAAAACACTGGCATCATAGTTCATTAAACATTTTCATTTTCTATAAACTAGAAATAACTGTAATACTAATATGTGCTGTTTCTGTAATACTAATCAGAGTAAATTAATTATTATTCAAAATTTACCACTAGGAAAAGTCAGTAGCGTATCAAACTAATCTTAATAAGGTATTTTTAGAGTAAATTCATTTATATTTAAAATTTGCCACTAGTAAAAGTCAGTGAGGTATCAAATTTTTCTTAATAAGGCATTTTTTAGTAAAAATTAATTTATATTTGAAATTTGCCACAATTAAAAGTCAGTTGCGTATCAAACTAATCTTAATAAGGTATTTTTAGAGTAAATTCATTTATATTTAAAATTTGCCACAATTAAAAGTCAGTTGCGTATCAAACTAATCTTAATAAGGTATTTTTAGAGTAAATTCATTTATATTTAAAATTTGCCACTAGTAAAAGTCAGTGAGGTATCAAATTTTTCTTAATAAGGCATTTTTTAGTAAAAATTAATTTATATTTGAAATTTGCCACAATTAAAAGTCAGTGGCGTATCAAACTAATCTTAATAAGGTATTTTTAGAGTAAATTCATTTATATTTAAAATTTGCCACTAGTAAAAGTCAGTGGGGTATCAAATTTTTCTTAATAAGACATTTTTTAGTAAAAATTAATTTATATTTGAAATTTGCCACAATTAAAAGTCAGTGGCGTATCAAACTAATCTTAATAAGGTATTTTTAGAGTAAATTAATTTATATTTAAAATTTGCCACTAGTAAAAGTCAGTGGGGTATCAAATTTTTCTTAATAAGGCATTTTTTAGTAAAAATTAATTTATATTTTAAATTTGCCACAATTACAAGTCAGTGGCGTATCAAACTAATCTTAATAAGGTATTTTTAGAGTAAATTCATTTATATTCAAAATTTGTCACCAGTAAAAGTCGGTGGGGTATCAAATTTTTCTTAATAAGACATTTTTTAGTAAAAATTAATTTATATTTGAAATTTGCCACAATTAAAAGTCAGTGGCGTATCAAAATAATCTTAATAAGGTATTTTTAGAGTAAATTCATTTATATTTAAAATTTTCCACTAGTAAAAGTCAGTAGGGTATCAAATTTTTCTTAATAAGGCATTTTTTAGTAAAAATTAATTTATATTTGAAATTTACCACTAGGAAAAGTCAGTGGCGTATCAAACTAATCTTAATAATGTATTTTTAGAGTAAATTCATTTATATTTAAAATTTGTCACCAGTAAAAGTCAGTGGGGTATCAAACTCATCTTAAGAAGGTATTTTTAAAGTAAATTAATTTATATTAAAAATTTACCATCAGTAAAAGTCAGTGACGTATCAAACCAATCTTAATCAGGTATTTTTATTTACAATAAAAAATGTTTCAATTAAATTGCAATTAAAGCTAAATTTACTTAACACTATTTTTTATTTGCCAATTGAAATAAAAATCAGCTGTTTTAATATTTATATTTTAATCGATTATGTTGTTTTTTCGTTTTCTAAAGCATCTGAAATTTCAATTTTAAGCAGCACATGATAATTTGTTATCTATTTTAATTTATTTTATTTGAATAAGTATACAAAATTTTAAAACGCATATTATTTTACCCAAATTCAAATAATAATAACAATAAAAACAATAATAATAATAATTAATAATGAATGTATCAAGGTAGAATTCTCAAATTGAAAAAAAAGACACCTAAGCAAATTAATTTACATTTATTTTTTTTTATAAGAAATTTAATTTTATTTGAGTTCAAATTTCTTTCATATTTTAATGTACATATATGTATATATATACATATATATATAATAAATATTTTTTTTTTTTTATAAATAATAAAATATAAATATAATTTTTCAAATATTCTGATAACCTTTTAGGTTATTTCAGATTCACAATATTTTTAGTAATGAAAAATAAATAATTTGTTCTATTTATGATAACAAAATATAAATAAAAAAAAAAAAATATGTATATAGATATTTGAATATAATTAAAATTATAATTTTTTATTTACATATAATAGAATCTGGCGAAAAAAAAATAACAAAAACAAAAATTGATTTTATAATCAAATCACGTTTAATTAAAAAATAGAAAAAAGTATAATTAACGAGTCCAAATTCAATGTGATTATTAGAGCCGCCTCATTAGGGGTTTAAAATTTACTGATTTTTGTTTTTTTAATTTTTTTGGTTTATATTTTTTTTTTCTAAATTCTATTGTTTAAATAAAAAATTAAAAAATTATTCTAATTTGATATTTAAAAGGTGGGTTATGGCACTGCACACTGATGTAAGGATATTATTATTTGACTTTTTCTTTAATGAAAATTTCATTGAATTTTTCATAGAATACAATAACTCAAAAATTGCATTTTTAATAAATCAAATTTTAAATTGTGTGAGTACTTCTGGACATTCAAATATTACCCAGGTTTTTGCTAATATCTCTCAGTATTTCAAATGTTTCAGACAAATAGGAAATAAATGAAAAGCTTCAAGCTATGGGTAAATAAATGAAAAATTAGTTTCATGGATGCAAATCATGGAACAATACCAATACTAAATGACATGCATGTAAAATGCAAACTCTTAGAAAAAATTAATCAGTCTTATCTGACATGTTTTGGGCAAATTTCCAGAGAAAAATGACAAAGGTCATATTTGAAGAAAATAGTAATGGAATGAGAGCAAAATTCTGATTTCCCACATGTTGAACCGCAAATTTATCTTAACGGAAAAAACCGCCGCAAAGTCAACATATATAGAACAAGTTAGGACAATCTAGAAACGGCATTATAGAAAAGCCGTTATAGCAAACAAAAATTATTGTAATTTATTTTACTATCCTGAATGAGATATGTAGATGGAAAAGAGAAGAGGGATATATACATTACAATTTGTGGAGGAAGATAATTAATTAAAAAAAAAATTGGAGTCACTGGTAACTGTACTATATATGTATACAAGTTGAAGATATAATTTTAAAAAAATTAATTGTACAATCGTTTATCTTAATTCAATTAAGTTGATCAATATTTCAAATTAGGTCTTAACATTCTGAGTTTTCATCTTAACATTAATGTTTTCAAACCAAATATTACATTTATTTCCTTTGTTCACAATTTTAAATAGTTCAAAACATATTTTGATGTTTTAGAATGATTATTAATCACAATTAATAATTCTAAAATAATAAAATAGGTCAAAACACTTGACGAAAATCTTTTTGAGTATCTTGTGAAGTTTTGATTCAGTGAATATAATTTTATTTATCTTCAATAGATATTAAGACATTTTTACACGTCTGCTGGAGTATTTCTCTGTAGTCGTCGTACATGTACTATATGCTTTTTGTTATACTAGTTTGATTTTGTTACAGATTTGTTACAGAAATCAGTTGACTTTGACAGTTAATTTTGAATCGTTAACACATTTTACAGGTCTTTATGAATTATGTACTTAATTTGTATAAGCCAAGGTAGGTACATAAACTAGAGCTTACATTTTTTTTTTACAACGTTGCAGTATTGTTTTTCATAAAAACCTTAATTGAAAACCTTAATTAATTGTTTAGTATTTACCATAGTTGTATGCATTAGGTCCAGTTTGGTATGACTTAATTCAACAACGTTTTTTTTTTATTGTCATTTTATATGAAAAAAAGTATATAATTTTAAAATGTAATTTTTTAAAAAAATTTTCAAACTTCTAAAATTTAGCTCGACATTTTTGTAACTGTAATTCATTAATTATTTATTTAATATCTTTTTTTAGCTTTAATTAATTATAATTAATTGAAAGTTTTATTTAACTCAAGATCCGTACTAATCTGCACGCTTCTGGTTGGGTCTAGAGAAGACATACAGTCAGAAATGAAAAATGTTTTGCAAATGTCAGACATTTCAATTTGAAGTAAACCGCTCAGCAGAAAATATAATTATATTAAAACTGAATAAATAACTAAACAACAAATTTAATGTAAACAAATAGTTTTTACATCAAAATATGAGCACATAAAAATCATTAAAAAATCGCTGCAAAATTTATGCCTAGAAAATTTACTAGAGTGCACAATAGTTTTGTTTGATTCTACTGAACGCGTCCAATGATGAGTATTTTTGTCTTGAAATAAAAAAATGTCTGGTTTTGTTCCCGTCACGACTAGGCATAACATTAGTTAAAACAGATGTAAATTATGTCTCACCGAGATCAGACATTAGTATTTTTTTCCTATTGATAGCTTTATACTTTTTTTGTGTCACACTTCGATTGATTGAAAACATTGAAAATATTGCAGCGCTTGTGTTTTTTAAACATTAGATCTGTATGTTTACTTTTATTTGCCAATAAAATTTGCAAATGAGGGGAAAAATCACTTGATCATAAAATTTTGCGAGAACAGTTAAAATAATCTCATATGTTCAAATTTTTACAAACATTTTTTTTATGTCAAAAATTGGCTAATATTTAGGTTGACATTAGTAATTTTCTGAAATTATTGGTAAGAATTATAGTTTTCAATGTTTTTAATGCTTTTGTTGTAATAAAATTATATTAAATTATTTTTCTCGGTTTTGGTGTTTTTGTCAGTGAAAGCTATAAAAATAAATTTTAAGGTTAGGTAGAAATGAAAAATATTATCTTGACATTTAATACAACAACATAAATTTGACAGTACATTTTGTACAAAGAGAAATTTCATTTGCAAGCCCATGTTTATAGGAGGCAGAAACTTAACCATCATATGTTCATACGTAAAAAAAACTGGTAGATTTCTGCTGAAAAATTATTGAAATATCAAGATGGCCGCAATTGAAATTATTGGCAAAAAAATAAATAAATAAATTTTTATTATTATTCTAGTGACAATTCAACATTATTATTATTTGTAAAATTTATATTTTTTTATTTGATTAATGTTCAATCCGAAAATTAGGTTGTCAGCAACAATTTCCTTGTTTTTTGTGAATAAAAAATAGTGAGAATATTTTGACACTGACACATATTCCCAGAAAACAAATTTAAACGTCAAAAATCTACCAGAAATTTAAAATTTTAGTAGATTTGCTTACCACTTACCGAAATATCCCCTCACCAATAAATTTTGGTAGGTTTCTACCACTTTTCTACCCGTATAAACATGCATCAAATTATTTAACAGCTCTGATGTAGCGTTTTAAACTGTAAATTCTCTTAAATTCCATAAAAATTGGTAAAGAGCGTTCAAATAAAAAGTAAATACTTGTATAGGAATTTGGATAAATTTTTGAGTTGAAATACAGACCTATTATTTGGGCATTTTTTATTTTAACATACAAAGGCTATTATATGTACAAAAAAAATTGTTTCATGAATTTTAGGTTAACAAATAATTTTTCAATGCTTAACGAAAAAATGTTTACCAATTTTGTTTTACGAATTATCATTTTTTCTAAATAAATAATTTTTTTTATTTTATTAATTTATTCAATATGCTTTATTTATAATTAATATTATACATATTTTACTTAAAAATTCAGTTTTTTCAATAACTATTATTAAAAAATAAAAATTTAATTTCGTTAAATTTGAAAAAAAAAAAAATACTATTAATTTATATGCATTGCTTATTAAAATTTAATTGTTCTACTAATCCTTTTACTGCAAGGACATTTCCATAAAAATAATACAAAAGCAAAACTGGTTTTACGAATCAAAAATAACCTGTCTAATAACAGTGTTTTTAACAAATTCGCAGAAGGACAATTAAACTGTTATTACCTTTTGAAAAAGTGGTATAAACAAATACATTTACAATAATTCTAATTTTTATTTTATAACAAAATACCATACCTAACATATGATTGAAAAATTCCAGCTGAACAATTCCTTCATTATACATAGCGTACATTTTTTGTTTTCAAAACAAAAATATCCTTGAAATTGTTTTACATTCATACATCCATACTTACATACATTTTGTTTTAGAACGTTGTATATACATAATTCCATTTCTATTTAACAAATTTAAGCTTAAGAACGAGTTTTATTTTTTAACTACGTCGTAGGTATGTTATGTATTTTTAAATATAAGGTAAGGTATTTAAATATACCTCAATTATTTAAACAACTGTTAAATATCAAACATATTTGACAACACTCTTACCTGCGTTCTAAAAAAACATTTTTATTTTCAAATTTCAAAAGACATTTTTATTTGCTTTATAACTTAAATATCAAATAATATGTGGTTGTAGTGGTATATATGTATAAATGTGTGTGTTTAATAAAAAGAAATTTTTAAATATTATTCTCAGACATTTTATGCAAATAATATGTTTTTATTATTCCATGTTTTATTTTGTTATTTTATTTTATTGTATTGCCATATGCATTTTTATTATTGTTGTTTTTTTGCATTGTATTTGCTTTAAATTTTTAACCTTTGGACATACCAAATTTTATTTAATTTTTTATATTCTACTTCATAACTTAGCGTATACCAGTATATTAAACAAAATTATATTGTGTACAGTAAATTCGCCAAATTTTGTTATTTACATTTTCCTGTGGGTTGCTGCCTTAGCAATGAATCATAAATTTTTGTTATATATGTTTGCATTTTGACTTGTGGTTGAATAATAGCCAGACTAATCCTATTTTGGGGAATATTTTATTATGATGTTAGTATTAGTGTTACTTAATTTTGTTATATACTACGAAATTGATTGTTAAAGTATATTTTTATATTTTAGAGTTAACCCACCCAAATAAAACGATTTTAATTGTTTTCAAATGGTTTGTAGGGTGTGTAGATAGAGAGAGGTATGTATAGAGTCGTATTAGTTTGTTTTTGTCTTTTCCGTTTCTTCTTTCCTGAAAAATTTAAACAAAATTTTTATTTTTTGCTGTCGTTTTTTGTAATGGAAGAATTAAAATGATTTAAGAAGCAGAATAGCACTGTACATAACAGTGCTGAAATTTGTTATGTTATTTAATTTAGATTTGTGAAGCGGTATTGAATCAAAATATCATCGCACGACGATTGGTTTGCCAAATATCCGCTAAATTGTGATTTTGAGTACCATGCAATTGAAATTTGAGCTTATTATTACTCAAAATCGGTTCGATAAAATTTAGAAAAAAAATATTAAATCCCTTCTACTCTTTTGTTTTAATTTTTAGTTGATGGGACAAAAATTTCGTCAAAAATTGATTAATATCGATCAAAATATTTAGAGCGGTACTCATTATAGAATTTTTATTTTGTGGAATACAAAAATACCTCCGAAAAGTTATTTTTGTAATCTCCGCTTTTTTACGAATTATTTGAAATTACTATTAATGAATTTGGAAGACAAGTAAAAGACGATGTGTGGGGGTAATCCAGTCTGGTCAAGTGTGTTTAAGAACTAGGAAAGAAAGTGGTGACATTGTTTACATTTTCTATATCGTCATCGATTGTCTTCTATTCATATATTCTGTTGCTGGTAGCATGACAAGCATTTGATCATTTATTTGATCAGTGCCAGCGCTGATTAATGTTTATAAAGCTTTAGAGTGTTAATTTGCGCATCTTGTCTTCCATTTCTTATTTCATCCCATAAAACACTAATATACAGTTTTAATCCCATCATAGAAAACTACAGAAAGAAGCAGTTAAATTCTATGTATTGACTTTTCTTGTGTAATAAAAAGTAGAAGCAAATCCATTTGGTAAGCGTAATACTGATTGCATATCAAAACAAATAATTACATATGGTTTTAGATCAATATTTTTTTGGTCTATATCAACTTTAAAACCTTTTGTTTCATTTTTTTATTCTACGAACACTTATTTATATACCTAATAATCCGGTAAACCGGTAAACCGATAAATGCCGGTAAACCAACGAAAATATAAAAATCATAGATTAGAATATATGGAAAGGGAATTTAATCGTCGTACGACGATATGTAATTCAAAATCATAATCTATTCCCGGTACCTATCCTCTACTTGATGTTAGCAGTTATATTATGTCTTAGATATTATAATGCTGACTAATTGTTTTGTATTCATTTCGGTCCATTGCCACGTATACTATATCACCGATACCTGGTTCTGGTGTTACGCAACCATGACATTTGCTTTCAATCAATTATTCAGTTTCTGTTTAAATTTTTTCTTGCCCGTTGAGTTGTAAAATTATAATTTTAATAAATCATAATGATACCTATACTATTTTAGTCAACCAGCAAATTTTCTTTACAATATTTCAATAGTTAAACGCCTAGCGCAGGTCTTTTTATTTTAATGTATTTTGTTGAATTTTTATTTTATGTTATACTTTCTTATTTTATTATACTTAAGGTTTATTAATATATTTTTTCAGTTGACTCAACTTCAACGTTCAGTTTCAAAGTTTAACATTCTGGTTATGTCAATGGCTACACTTATTTTTTTTATGTTCACCGGTGAACACGGGATTTTAAATAGGGTTGAGTGATGTTCACCGGTGACACACCGGAGCTCAACATGAGGTGCCAGGGCTCAATAAATTTAATTTTGTATTAAATTGCATTAAAATGAAATAATATAAATAAATTTAATAAATTGTAATTATTATTTATATAATATTTTAAATACATTTTGTGCGCTAAATCAAATAGTTCTAATACTAGCAAAATTAGCAAAAGATTACAAAATACATAATAATTTTGTATTGAGCAATTTTCCCTTAATACATTGAACTCTTCGATGTACATAATATGACATGTTTGTTTTAAGCCAGCTCTGTTTAACGAAACACATTATTTCTTTAACTTTGTAATCATTTTTGTTTTTGCTTGTTTTTTAGTTCTTCCAATTTGTTTTTTTTTTTTTTTTTTTTTGTGTAAATTTCCTGCGATATTATGAAGCGTCGCAAAAAATTATGCTTGAATATTCAAGTATATACATACATATATACTTACTCGTATTATTTATATACTATAAAAAGTTCATACATTATAATATTATCTACTTGTATATAAAATCGCGCTTCCACAGAGTCATGTTTTGTTTTTTATTTAACAAAATATAAAACAGAAAAAAATATCAATAAAAAAGTAGAGTACAAAATGTTTCGCTTTTTTTAATCTAGATTAAAAAAAAAAATGAATTAAAAAATATTGAAATAAAATTATAAGTTGGTATTAATTATTCAAATACATACAAGATGTTAATAATGACTATTGGCATGTTCGTACCGGCATAAAAGTTAATAAAAAGTCCTAACTACTGATTTTAGCTTTTATGTGCTAACTATAATGACATAGATTTGCATATGAAAATTTCAAATAGCCTAACGAAACTGACATAGAAATTTGTTAAAAGGCCTAAGTAGCCGTACTGAAGTTAATTTAAGTAAATGTCAAACTCATATACGCTTTTATGGGTTTATATACATATAAGCAACTGGACGTACTTAAGTTAAATTAAGTTTCAGTTTCGTTAAAAAAATTACTTTTCGTTCAAATTAAGCTGGTACACTTTTATGGGTTTGTGCATATCATGAACCAGCCGTATTTAAGTTAACTTAAGTTTCAGTTTCGTTAAAAAAATTTACTTTTCGTTCAAATTAAGCTGGTACACTTTTATGGTTTTGCACATAATCAACTAATCCGTGCTTAATTAACGTAAGTTTCAGTTCCGTTAAAAAATTACTTTTCGTTCAAATTAAGCTGGTACACTTTTATAGGTTTGCATATCATCAACTAGCCGTACTTAAGTTAACTTAAGTTTCAGTTTCGTTAAAAAAATTACTTTTCGTTCAAATTAAACTGGTACACTTTTATTGTGTTTGCATATCATCAACCAGTCGTACTTAAATTAACTTAAGTTTCAGTTTCGTCAAAAAAATCTACTTTTCGTTCAAATTAAGCTGGTACGATTCAGTTCGTAGATTATTTAAATAAAATGACGTTTGAATGAAATGACATTCGATTTGTGGATAAAAATCGATATAAATAAAAGAAATGGTTATATTTGTTAATGTTATTATTTGAATTGAGTTCTAATCAAATGAAGTTTTACCAAGCTTAACTTAAGTTGTTTAGTTAACGTTAAGTAATAAAATTTTGTCGTAAAACGAAAAGTATTAAGTTAACTTATGTACGGCTAGTCAGGCTATATAATGTTTACATTTAACGATTTAACGAAGCTTAACGAAAATTTAACGAATTGTCAGATTCAACTTAATTGCCGCATATGTATGTGAGATTTGGGCATTTAAGTGTATTTTCTATATACGAAATATCACATAGTGTCATGCGCATTTGAGTAAAATATTATTTAAGTTTAGGTACCTATCATCATTTGAACTGATTTGAATCATGATTTGGCTGTTAAAACATTTTTTTTATCAGAGAATCATAGCAGATAGAGGTGAGCATTTGCTAATCATGACACATAAGTTGTAGTATCGAAAAAAAACAAAATATAGTTAATTAGTGTTTAGTAAAACGGTAAAATTTATATTTTACCGTTAGAGTTAAATTTGTATACAAAATTTGTTGATAGTTATTGAATACTTCAAATATCTGAATTTATTGAAATATGATACAATAATTCAATAAAATGCAATAAAAACAAATTTTTGTACTTAGGACGTTTGATCAACTTACAGCAGTGTAGATATCTGTACAGTATTATATATCTTATATAAATGTCAAATGTTTTTAAATAACATACCATAATCTTAAGATGTTTAAAAATTATTTTTTTTATATATATATTATGTTATAATTGTCATAATTGCTCCACTTTAAAATGATATGGTGATATCTTCGAAGCGAAAACGATTGGTTAAACAAAATTATTATACTAATTAATAATACAGTGACCTACTTCAAAGCTTCTAATTATTTACCACAAATTTTCTATTTTATTAGTACAGTCAAACCTGTATACACAATCACATCAATTAAAAGCTCAATAGATTTACAAATCAAATTTCTTATTTTCGTGTATTTTCATAGTTTTTTATATTTTAGGTCCATTAAATACTTTGTGGTATTTGTTGAGCATAATAATTATATAATTGTTGTTTTAATAAATATCATCAGCTAAAATAACACAACCCGATTATAATTAAAAATTTTTAATGTGCTTTTAAGCGGGTTCGACTGTATATTTGGTGTTTTTATTGAAAAAAAAAAATATGTGAACCAAAACTTGCATCTCTTTGTTTCATTTTAATCAGTGAAAAATGGTACAAACAATTTATTCGATCTTAGCATTCAAACTCTTGAGTTCAAACACTCTTTCTTTTCATTTTCGAACATTCGGTTCAACTTGTTTTCACACTATAAAAATTTATACAAATACATTTGAATAAATATGAAATAAATTTCGAGCTCATAAGTTTCGGACGTTTCGAATATCAATTGTCAAATTTATATTTTATAAGTGAGTTGGCTCAAACGCACTTTGTTCTCACTTTCAAAGATTCAGTACAACTTGTTTTTACACATAAAAATGTATACAAATGCATTTAAATAAATTTGAAATAAATTTCGAACTCATAAATTTCGGACGTTTCGAATATCAATTATCAAATTTATATTTTATAAGTGAGTTGGTTCAAACGCACTTTGTTCTCACTTTCGAACATTCTGTACAACTTTGCTTTTACACTATTAAAATTTATACAAATATAGTTAAATAAATATGAAATAAATTTCGAACTCATAAATTTCGGACGTTTCGAATATCAATTATCAAATTTATATTTTATAAGTCAGTTGGCTCAAATGCACTTTGTTCTCACTTTCAAAGGTTCAGTACAACTTATTTTTACATATAAAAATGTATACAAATGCATTTAAATAAATATGAATCGAGCTCATAAGTTTCGGACGTTTCGAACATCAATTACTGTAAAATTTATATATTATAAGTGAGTTGGTTCAAACGTTTTTTCCTCTCACTTTCAAACGTTAAGTACAACTTGTTTTTACACTATAAAAATTTATACAAATGCATTTGAATAAATATGAAATAAATATCATGTTTTGAACTCATTGTGTTTCGGACGTTCGGAACATCAATAATTGTCAAATTTATATTTTGTAAGTGATATATATATATATATATATTATTAAATTGTAGGTATATTTGTTCTCTTAGCATTTTTCAAACAAAAATAAAAAAAATATTGAACTCAAAAATGCGGTAAAAATTAAAATGTTCGAACAAATTTTTGTTTGTGTTGGTATTAGTGTGTTCAAATTGTTAGAGGAAGAGCAGCTTACGACTTCTTATGGGCACTAAATATTTTTTCAAAATTGAAAATACTCTTTAAGCCAATAAAAGCATTAGAAAAGTTAACCAAAATAGATATAATTATTATTTTTAAAAATATTGGAGTTTAATTAGGCCTATATTGTAATGTTTCTAATCTTTTAATGAAGACAAAGAGAGATAATTTAATGAATGATTAAAATTAAATTTAAATATTGTTAAACAAATATGAAAATCTGTAAAGACGCTAAAATGAAGTTTAAATTCTGTACAAGTTTAAATATATATATAATATGTATATATACTATAATACTATATACATATGTCCAAGGAAGCGAAGCTATGTATGTTACGGAAATAAACGTTGTTGTTGTTATTAGTTGAAATTTAAAAACAAAGATGGTTTCATAATTAATCACTTCTTAAATTTTGATTATTATTAATTAAATTCTGTAAATGATTAAAATATGGTTCTGCAAAAAGTAAAAATAACAGTTATGCTAAATATATATATAATAATATGTACGTATTACAATGGTATGGAATGGAAGCCACAATGCTATTACAATTTTTCACGTCTACAATATTATATACTTATGTATATATTATATACATCAGACAAGATTTAATTCAACGAAAATTCATACTATAACAAAAGTTAAAAAAAAATATGAGTGGATAAAAGAAATAACAAAATATTTTACAATTTCATGAAGTTTCCATAACAAGATTGAATCAAACAATAATGGCTGGATGGCTTTCTTTCTATATAAATTTCTATATAATCTTCAGTCTTTTCATATTTCTTTCTTTTTCGTCACGTAACACACTATTCACATTGTGTATATATTACAATAACATAATAACAGAATAATTACCATCACAACCAGCAGTACTCATTTCTGGTCAAATTAATAATGAATTTTGTTAAAAAAAGAAAAGATAAAACGTTGAAAATATTTAAATTGGGAAAATATAATAAAATCCTTTAATTAAAATACCTCCTACATTTTATTTTATAATATTTTTTGTTAATCATTTTTTACTGCAACCGAATTCGAGTGTTTTTTTTTTTATTAATTTGTTCTGTTTATGATTTAATCAAAAAAATATTTTTTTTTTGCAAAAAGAGTTGAACGTACCTTTTTTACTTCAACAATCTCATTTAATATATTAAAAACACCAACTGATGATCCAGAAATAATGTTTTTATCAAAAAATTTACCACTCGAATTAAAAATTGTTCTTTGTAATAAAGAAAATGCCATTTTTTTTTTTTTATTTATGAATTTCACTCTTGATGAATATTATTTTACAATTTAATTTTAAAATGAAAAGTCCTTTGTTTTTCTTTATTGTCTTCATTAATTTAAATTGTTTCACTAACTATTTATTATATTTTATATTCTATTTTTTTTTATTATTACAATTATTTTGTTATATTCTTTTATTATTTATAATTTTTGAATAGTTTTATTATAAAGTCTTTTTTTTCACATAAAAAACGCTCTTTTCGATCGCACTATTGATCAATAAATGCTGTTGTTTTTAAAATGTTACTAGACTATAAACATAATAATAAAGAAAAAAAAAAAAACAAAAAATTTTTAACAAAAATAAAAAAAACTATAAAGAAACGAAATATAAAAAGAATAACAAAACCAAAAATGAAACTGCCAGCAGTGTAAAAGCGTTGTTTTGTTAGCAGAGAGTTCTTGTTGTTGGTGAATCTTTGTTTTGTTGCTTTTATTTTTAATCAACCAAAATTTTTTTATAGTATGTAGGCTGTTGGTGAAGTTTTTATTTTGAATGAATTATTTAGAAGTATAATGAAGGGTGTTATAAGCTTGACAGACAGTTTAGAATTTAAATTAAATAATTTAATATTGTTGTTAGGTTTTTCGTTCACTAAATATTAATTTAAATATTTGATATTAAAAAATATTAATGTTAATATTTTTATTTTTAGTGATTTTAATATTGTTGTCAGGTTTTTTGTTTTACTTGACATTTCCATCATATTCAATTGATAGCTACTGTTTTCGAGGTAATGTATAATTTAATTTTTAATCTGTTTTATACTGTCTAAGAATAGGATTGGGTAATAGGAATAGGATTGGATAATGTTTTATTTGTTTTATACTGTCTAAGAATAGGATTGGTCTAAGAATAGGATTGGCCTACTATAGTATACCACTTTGATAACTCTATATGTATTCGCCTACGTTGTAACACAACATCATATTTCTGCAAGATGCCGCTGCTATCCATTCATGACATTAAGATTCCTGATGTTACTATGTTTACTGGGTACGTCATGTCATTGTTGTCAGGTTACTGTTCGTTTTCAATTTTAATATTTGATTGTAATTATCGATATTTCGGAAGCAATAGATTTCCTTCGTCAGCGCTTGTGTAATTAGTCTGATTTAATCGGATTTCAAAAACATTTAATCGAAGTCCAAGTCTCAATGGCAAAAATACTACGTAGTAATTAAAAGTACTACTAATTTTAGGTCAACAATTGCTGAACATATAATTGAAGATGGAATCGGCCAGTTGGCAATTGGATAATATTTAAGATGTAAGTAAGTGTTCAAGTTGCAAAATGTTCAATTTGTCAAATGTCATTTTGCTAAATGTCAATTTTTATAAACGTCATTTTTTTAAGTGCCACTTTTTCGAAATTTATTTTCATAACTGTCCAGTTGCCAAGTGTAAGTTACCGTACCCAATTGAATAACGTCATAAATATTGATAAAACAACTTTATATCATCAATAAAATAGGTACAAAAAATAAGGAAGTTAGAAAATATGTAAGTTTAGGGAATGCGAGGGAACAGGTAGATAATGATATTGAATAATGATTTAGGAAATAGATACTCACTGCTATTTAAATTAATATCAACTATAGGTAAAATATATAACTGCTAATCCCTAACAATCATATATTTTACTTGTACTCTTTAATTAGTTCGTCGTCGCAAACACTGATGAAGGAAGAATTTATCCGAATGAATGAATCCGAAATATCAATATTTATAATCAAATATTAAAATTAATATCGGCCCATTACCAGGCCACAGGATAACCTATTACGATCAAACCATATCTGAGCAGATCCGTAACAGTGTCAAATATGCTAATATTTTAAAAATTAACCTTTGAAATGTCTATTAGGTTGTCAAACGTATAACCTGAGTTTTTTTCTACCTATTATTTGAGCAAGTCTGTTAAGTGTGAGTTAGTGAGCAAATCCACAAACCGAAATCTCCAAAAATAAATCCATAAATTCAGAATCAATGGAATTGGGCCAAATTAATCATAGAAAAAGGAGATATGCTCGCTATGTCCAAGAGCGGTTATGCATAAAAATAATTTATACAAATATTCTGTAAAAGACGTAGAACTTTGATTTTGAATCCAACTATAAAATCTCTCCTAACTCAGAATTTCGTATAAAGTGTCGTACATAATAAAGTGAAATGCGTAAAAGCAATAACAGGGACCGTTTTTTGTGGATTTTTTTTTTTGTGGCAAAAGCCATTATGGATTTTGTTATTGTGGAATTAGTGTCGAACCCTGTCAAACGTATACCCCGATTCTTTTTTCGTTACAACTACTTAAATCTAGTTTTAGAGAGGTACCTGGGCATTTTCAGAGAATATGTTTATGTCTTTTTGAGTGTCAACACTCCTTCGCAGATTCGGCATTTATCCGCCCTGACAAGTCTCAATTGCATGCTTATTAAGCAAACCGTACGACTTCTCAATATACCTATTATCATCTTAAGCTTTTTGCTATTACAGTAAAGCAATTCCCCGAATTTCCCTTCTTCAACTTCCCATCTTCACTGTAGGTTTTACATCATCTATTCTCATGCTTGTCAGAGGTTATCTGTCTGTCTGGTTCTCTATCAATATTTTATTAAGCGGAAGCAATTTCCTATAGTTTTATTTTTATAAGCTTTTGGTTATAAACCTCTGGAAATTTCATAAGATTTTAATTTATGCCAAATCAGAGTTCATCTGTCTCCTGATAAACGTGTCAATATTTAAATATTGTAGTATGCCTGTCTAAGGAGTATGCGGATAGTTTCGAAGTCGATATCATTCTTCATATACTTCATTCGCCTGCATTTTAGAGTGTCCATTGATTATATATTGATAACTTCCACTTTCTATAAAAAATTATAACGACCATTATAAGATCGCTATAGACACTCAGTTCAATAATTAGCTATATAAATTTAATCTTTTGTTTTTGAATGTACCCGCTTTAAAAATAATAAATCAATTATGCATGATATATCATAACCAACAATTATTGATACAAATTGCTATAAAGAACAGTATTAGCCCACCTCTGGTAATATTGTATATAGGACTTTATTCAATGTATTAAATTTTGTGAACAAAAGAAATTGGTCAGCTCCATAATTTTTATCCTCCTGATACTTTTTTTATTATTTAAATTAATTTATTTGACAAAGATAAAATCTAGAACTAATAACAAATTGCAGCGAAAATATAAATAAAAAAATATTACAGGTGGATCTAAGACGCATGTCGTCGATACAGCTTTATTACAGTATTGCTTATTCATCTGTAAATAGCAGACTCTTTGTCAATTTCTTGATTTTTTTTAAAATTATACATAGCCAAAACACTAGTTGGGGCTCTTTTAAATCGATTGCTAGGTTTGACTAGGGTGGGAAAGGAAAGTTAGAAAAGGAGGAGGGTAAAAAGCAAGAAGAACAATATTATGAACGAAGGTGTTAATAGAGGTCATAAATATAGAATGGATCATGTTTGGGATGAGCACATAAGATAAAATTCGATTTCACATTCGGGATGTTGAGGTTATAAACGAATTTATATAACTTGTTTACTGCCATTAAAAGATTTCTACGGTGTAGGGGGACATGAGCCCATTCTACCCTTATAAATTTGATATGCGTCTGAAGCCTATTCGTTTAATGTCTGAATTGGAATTTGAAGGTTATAGACGAATTTATATAATTTGTTTACTGCCATCTAAAGATTTCTACGATATAGAAGGATATGAGCACATACTGCCCTCATAAATTTGATATGCATTTGTTTGAAGGCTATACGCGTTTAATGTCTGAATTGAGATGTGGAGGTTATAAACGAATTTATATAACTTGTTTAATGCCATTTAAAGATTTCTACGGTTTAGTGGGACATGAGCACATGCTGCCCTCATAAATTTGATATGCATTTGTTTGAAGCCTATTCGTTTAATGTCTGAATTGGGACTTATCACTTTATAAATAAAAAAAAATAAATTTTCACTATCTTTTAACAATAACATGTCCAATTTTGTAATTCGATAAATTGATAAAGAACTATAGGTCCCCTAGCCACACCAAAAACAATTACGAAAAATATTATAACTGTAATGCGCTAACTATAATAACATACTATAAATACATATTATGTACATGTGAAATTGCCTAACGAAGCTGACATAAGTATTTGTCAAAACATAATATGTCGACCCGATAGTAACATAAGAAAATATTTCTTAGAAAAACAACAACAACAACAAAAATTAATTACATTTGACGAATTCGGTTTAGATAAAATTTGACATAAGAATTTTATGCTTAACGAAAACTTAGCAAAATGTTAAATTCATCATAATTGCCGCATATGTCGATTATGGGCAGTTACGTCATGTATTTTCCATATACGGAATATGACATATGCCACGACATATGTAGGTCTATGTCATTATAGTTAGCACTTAAGTAATTTATAAATTAGTATAAGTAAATAGTAATAAGAAAATTATAATAAAGTTTTCTGAATTTGACTCTCGAGATGAGCAGACGTTACTATTATTATAAAGCGGAACTATACAATTGGTAAATCCGATACGGATAAAAATTGTATACAATGAGTTTGTTAATTATCACACAAAGCCCAGGTATAGTATTTAGTTTTTCGATAAGGTCAAATTCTAATTCCTAAATCTAGTTAGTGCCTATGATTTATCTATCTATTTGTATGAAATATGATACAAAACAAAGTATTAGAAACATTATTAAAGTATATCCCATAGTTTACCAATTCTAATAAATCATTATTTATAACTTTCACAAATCTATTTTACATTAGTATAAGTGTAAAATGCATTTAAATTCAAATTTTTAGAATTTTTTTTTGATTGCATGTATTTATGTGAAATAAATTATACATATATAAAAATTTTGGTACTGAAGAACTTTCTGTTTTTATTTTATTTAAATTTTTTTTATTTTTTTTTATAGGTAATTCTTGAAAAACTGGAAAATTTACAACACCGTTTTACTTCATTTATATTCTTTTACTCTATGTATATGTGGCCGTTTAACTCCCCTTTATTATAGCTGGGAAAAGAATTTATTATGTTGTACATATTCTTGTATATAAATATGTGTGCATGAGTGGTTCAGGCTGATATTTTTTTACAATACGACACAATAACTATCTATATAGGAAGTATTAAATACCGTGGTAAAGATTTCGACTTAAATGTGGATATTTAGAATAAATTTTTTTAATATAGAAGCAATTTGTAATTTAAACTTAAATTAATTTGATTTAAAATAAATAACCAAAGTATATACTAATGCAGATGGATGGTAGGGATTGATAAAATTAAAAAAATATTACAATTCGATGATGATAGAGTGGGATGGCTGAATTGTGGGAATCGGTACAGATTATACCAACGCTCAAAATGCGATTGATATTTCTAGTAATTGATGTGTCTAGTAAAAAGGGAACAAAATAACTTAGTAGTCGTAGAAGTACCTATGTGATGTAAGTATGATTAGCTGAGTTGTTCGAGTTTCAGTACCAACAAAAAAATTTATAAATTCTACACCAAGAGAAATAATATGTTTATCCAATGGTTACGAGAAATATATTATGTTTACTTTAAACTTATTATGTTAGATATAGTTGAAACAAACATTTGATATGTTAATGAGGAATATAACCAGGGTTGATAGAAACATATTATATTTGTGTTAAAAATATTATAGTAAATTGAAATAT
Organism: Argyra leucocephala; assembly: GCA_963942445.1. NCBI lineage: Eukaryota > Metazoa > Arthropoda > Insecta > Diptera > Dolichopodidae > Argyra > Argyra leucocephala. The sequence continues at coordinate 120,352,126 of OZ012681.1, read as the reverse complement.
ATACCTATGTTGTAATAAATTATGGTTGCTACAACTATATTTCAAAAAATGTAAATCGACTATAAATTATATTGCATACAAAAATATTATGGTTATGGATATCATAATATGGTTAAGAAGCTCATAATCCAGTAGTTGTAACACACATATTTTGGTTAAAGAAATAATATTATAGTTGTTTTACAACTATTTGTAGTAATACTAATCATATTATGATCGAAGCAATCATGTTATAGTTGCCTTATGATTGAAGTAATCATCTCATATGTTTGAAATAATCATATTATGGTTGAAGTAATCATATTATGATTAAAGTAACTATAATATTATGGTTGAAGTAATCATGTTATAGTTGGCGTTAAAACAAAATGCTTCAAAAATAAAAAAATACTTGAATATTCAGTCTTCTGTTGTTGTTTGCCAAGTTTTTAAACGTGTTTTAAAATATAAGCGTTCCTAATGTAAAAACTCTTAGCTGATGGATATAAATTGGTAAGTGTTTGCATACATTTCATCACAACATTTTATAAGCTAACCAGCTTGTTAGACAATAAAGTGTACAAACTTGATAGACAACAAAGTGTACTTTATGAAAAACAGGATAAAATGTTGTGAGAGGAAATATTTCAATGTAATTTGAAATAGTTAGTTATTAAAATAATAACAAAACAGAATAAATAATCTAAGTTAAGACGAACTATTGAAAAACTAATAAAGGAAACTATACAGGTTAGTTAAATTATAATTATTTAATAATCTGTTAAATCAAACAGTTTCTTATTTTTATGGCAATATATTACGAAAGTTGAGGCTTTCTTTAGAATCTTTTGTCAGATGCTATAATATAAGTACTTTTTAATTTGCAGGTAATATTAACTATTACAATATACTTATGTTTTTATTTTTTATTTTTTACAGTCATCAGCAGCTGAAGATGATAAATTTAAAAGTTATGTAGCTGATGTAGACAGTACCAATTTAACAAAATTTGATATTTGTTTTGATATTAATTATTATAATTGACAGAAAAATATAATCTTCTCGAAATTAACTATACTCTGCTTTTATTTCAAATATAATATATTTACTTCAATCATATTTATTTTTGTTTCAATTAAAATTAATGTTACTATAAATTATGTTTGGTGTAAACATAAATATTTTTCATTCAACCATATTATATTTATTTTAAACATAATATATTAGTGTTATATTTAAAACAACAAAATTATAGTTGAGAACAAAATATCGTCTTGTAGAAAGTAACTATAATATGTTTACTCCAAACATAATTATTTTTGTTTCAATTATAAATAATACTAGGGGCCCCTGTTGAGTAATTATATTTCAAGTTGAAGTCAAATTTAAAGTTTTAAAAAAAAAACAGTAATTTACGTCCTGACATAGACTTCGCACGATATAGCAGAAATCACTCGTGTTTAATAAAAAGTTTTGTGGTTAGTAAGTTTTATTTTTTATTTAGGGCACATAAATACACGTCTCTCATATACTGCTTCGTTTCCGATATATTCCCTATAGTAAGTGGCATTTAGTGTATAAAATTACTAAAAATAAAAAGTTTTGTCATTAAAGAGGTACGTATATATATATACCTACATAATACATAATTTTAATAAAAACTATATTATTACTACAAATAACCAAAATTTAGAGACAGTTACTTAAAAAGATAAAAATGAAGAATTCAAGTGACCTACTATATCAAAATGAAGTACTCTAACTCTACTATATAAAAATAAATTTGCTCGTCATATGAATCGTCATTCAACTGATTTTTTTTGTTTTTGCTTTTTTATATTTTTTATTTGAGATGAATTTGTTTCGTTGTTTTTTTTGGCATATATACATAGATTCATCCGCAAGTACATAATATAAAATATAATAACTGATTTGTTTACTTTGGTTTATTATTTTCATAATATCTCAATTATGCATAATGTATTTGCTGAATAATAAAATCTTATGAGTACAAAATTTTCAACTGTGTGCGCATATTTGTTTTATATACAATCTTATATATTGGAGAATCGAAATAAAATAAAAAGGTGTCTACTGCGCAGGTCCTTAAATGCTTGTCAATTATAATTATAGATTGCTGCAAACATAATTATGTTTGTGAAGATAATAATATTGTTGTGTGAACTATGAACTATTTTTGTTGCAACCATATTACATTTCATTTAACCATATAAAAAACTTTTTAGCTTGAAATAAAACCCATGGTTACATGATGTAATATGGTTAATGTAACTATATTTTCCAACCATATTATTGTTCTTTAATTTTATAGTTGAGCCAAACATATTTTTTTGCTCAGTGTAGTTATTGAAAATTTATAGTAACAAGTATTACTATAATATATGGATATTTAACAATAAATAATCAAGACCATGATGCTCTAATTAATTTTGCATTCATTTGAATATCAATTTTTCTTATAACTGATATTACACCGTATTTTTTTCAATTTGAATTATCCTTTATTATTCATCATTATATAACATTTAATTAACTATTAACAATATTTCATTAAGCAATTCAAATACGATGAATATTAAAGTATTAATCGTGACATTTTAATTTTATAAGTAAAAATAGTATCAATGTCACGAGTTTTAACCAAATGCTAAAACATTTCAAAAATATAATATTTAAACTCATTACACTCATAAACCACTCAACTCAAAAGATATGATTAATTCTGTGCACCAACCGTTCTTGTTGCAACAACTTGAGTTGAAACAGCTCGTCCTAACCAACATTTTTTATTAATAATAGCATAGAATTCGCTGTTACATTATTAATTCTGGGCGGGTCTTCATTGACATTTTTTCTATTGCCATATACACAAGTATGATTTCTATATCATCAGGGGTGGAATTGTGTAACTTTGTTTCAAACATTTCGGTCGAAACAAAATGTTGTTGAAACAAAATTTGGATGACATTACGTAATTTGAAACGTTAATTTATTTTGAAACGCGCGAAAAAACAGTAAAACACTTTACATAATTCCATTTTTGATTTGTTTCGTTAAAATTTCAACAATTACTGCTAGAAAATAATATTAAAATAAAAAAAATGGAACTGAAAGAAATTGCAACTGGATACAAGTAAAAGAAGGTAATAATAATACCAACATTTTTTTTTTTTATTCTGAAAATTTTTTTCTTTACAGAAAATCATTATAAATTTACTTAATTTTTCATTTTATTGGAATTTTTATTTTTGTGCGTTTCTAAAATAAATATTCCAATAAAAATCATGTATTAATTTATTATTTTTTTTTAAATTTACCTAAAAGCGTCAACTATTTTTCAATCGCCAAAATTTGGTCGTATCAAATGTAAAAAAAAGTAGCGGTTCAACCTTACGCAATACCAAAATATGTCGTACCAATTTGGAAAAGATTGAAACAAAATAAAAATGGTCGAAACAAAATTATGTAATGCCACTTTTTGAAAATAGTCGAAACAAAACGACGTTTCAAATTACACAATGCTACCCCAGTACATTTTTTTCAATATTAAATAATTTAATTTAATTCAATTCATTATTATTTTATTTAATTCAATATTAATTTTCATTTAATTCAATATTGATCTGCTCATATTCATAATCTGTTAACTACATTTATATGGAACTATTATTGTCCATTTATTAATATTTGCAACGGTAAATATACAAATAAATCCAAGAGTGTTTATTGATTTAATTTACAAATTATAGTCAAAGAAGCGATTCTTTGGTGGATGGGTATTAAGATCAAATCTGATCAAGCTATACATATTTATGATAGTGATATTACAAAACATATATTTTCAATTTCTAACAAAATTACAATTACTCAAACATAAAATTTAATTTTGAATTAACAAACGAAATCTAAATCAAATACAAAAAAAGAAACACAAATGACTTTATCCACATCTAATACTCTAATACATAAAATCGCATAGCTATAAAAACAACATAAATACATATATATGTTGTTTTTCACAATAAAATATGTATTTATGTTGTAAATACATACACATAGATTATTTTTCAATAATAAACATTAATATTATTTACCATGAAAGAATTACAACATTAAAAATTGCATTCGATTTATTTTGCAAATATACCATCTACATAACAGTAAAAATAATATATATGTTGCTTAACACAAACACATGCATAATAAATATGATATTTTGACTTTATATTTATGCTAAAGGTAATTTACACATATACATATATTATGTAGAAATACTATTTTTGATTTTATATACCCTTTCGATATAACAATCGCTTTATACTAAGTAAAAGATTCTGCGTGGTTTCGCAAACAATTGTAAAAATATAGAGTTGTGAGTTTGTATTAAAATTGCGTAGCATGGAAATTTACTTACATTCGAAGATTTTAATTTAAGCAAATCATATGATTGAATTATGTTGATATGGTCATTAAGGTATAATATATTAAATTTGAATTTAGATTGTGACATCAATTTAAGAAAAAAATATTGTGCAATTTTACCGCTACTATTGAAAAAAAATTATATGGTAGAAGCAATTATATTGAGTCAATTATGTTCTAAAAACTTCTATTATTTTGTAATAGTATTGCATCCATATACACATGCATACTTGCCAACATAATTTTTCATAAAATTGCTACATAGTATTTGAATAATTTTCAAACATAACTACATAATCGTTGGTATAAAAAAAATAATGTTCAACAACAGCTTCTCCAACAAAATAATAACCTGTAGTGATAATTTCCATGTATTTGGTGTACATATGTTTAAATGTGAATGAATGGAATCATTGAAAATTGTTGCATTGAAAATGGATGGATGGAAATGAAGAAGTATAGTAAAAGAATTCATCGGCATTTAACATGAGACAAACTATGGTTTTACACGTGAAAATCAGATGATTTTTCCGTTAATAGAAGCCAAAATAATAATAATAATAAAAATGAAAAAAAAAAAAACAAAACAAAAATAAACCCATTTTATTCGAAACATCTAGAAACTTTCACTGCTGTTGATGTTTTTTTTTATTTTGTTTTTATTTGCATTTTTGTATGTATATTAATTTTGTTTTTGTATTTTAATACGTAATCTAACCTTGATCCTTGAAAATATTTATACAATAACATCCTATATCAGATACTATTATGCATATATATATAATATTTATTTATAATTTCATAGGCTTTTATATATATATATATATATAAATTGCAAACATAAATATGAAATTTTCCAGGAATAGCTACGAATGGATTTTGTAAATAATATATAGGAAGTAAATGTTCTAGAACTTTATAGAAGAATAAAATAGATGCAAGTAAATATTGTTGTAACGCTTAATTTTGGTTTTGTTTTTTTTTTGTTTTTATTTTATTTTATTTTTGTTTTGTTATACACAAAATTTTTTTTTTATATAGCAGTGTTGTTGCAATGTTTACATTTAAGGTCATTCAACTTGAATTGGATTTCAAATATATAAGTAAATTTTATCATATCTCAAATATTTTAATATGTGTTATGTATATATATATATATATATAGTGTTATACCTAGACCTAATTATCTATATGTATTTTAAAATAGTATAATAATCTGTTTGTATTTGTTTTAGGTAAATTTAATTTTATATTTTATTTTTTTTTTCTATCTGAAAATAAAGTGTTTAAAAATTGAAAAGTGGTGACTTGAGAGTAGATAAGTAAAAATATTTTGCAATTTTTATTGTTTTTATTTGACTTTAGAAAATAAAAAAAAAAATAATAATAACAAAAAATTGTTGTAAATAATATAAATCAATAATATAAGAGTGATTGTTTTGCTCTTGTCAAATTTATACAGGGATGTAATTTTGTAGCAATTATAGTGATTTTGGATATTTTTCTGGCATTTCAGGCATTTTATATTTTTTTATTAAATTTGTCGTTATGTTCTACAATTTTGTACATTGTACAAGTTGAATATTAAATTTATGATTGGAAAATTCAACTTATTTTTTTGAGAAATTGGGACTGACATAGTTATACACATTTTCCACAATACGTTTGATGAAATATTGTGTGTTTTTTTTTTATAGAACAGAGTACGAGAATATACAGTGTGCTCTGAACAGATTGCAAATATTTTAGTTCGGAGCGGTCTGAGTTAATAAAAAAATACGATAGAGTTCGGCTAATTTAGTTTGTTTAGAAAAAATCAATTAAAAGTAGCATTCTTACTCCACTTAAATACTAAAATAATATAATTAAAAAATATTTAATTTAAAATCGTTTACCATAAAAAATATTTATTTGTGATGACATATAAATATGATATTCTGTATATGAGAAATACATTTAAATACCGACAATTGGCAAATAAATTGAATCTGACAATTCGTTAAATTTTCGTTAAACTGAATCTGACAATTCGCTACATTTTCGTTAAATATAGAATTCTTATGTTAAATTTCATATAAAACGAATTCGACGTTGGTAATTTATTTTGACATTTATATATGCGGAAATAAGATTGAATCTGACAATTCGTTAAGTTTTCGTTAAATATACAATTCTTATGTTAAATTTCATCTAAAACGAATTCGACATATGTAATTTATTTTGACATATATATGCGGCAATTAGAATGAATACGTTCTTATGGTAAATTTCATCTAAAACGAATTCGACATATGTAATTTATTTTGACATATATGAGGCACTTAAACTGAATCTGACAATTCGCTACATTTTCGTTAAATATAGAATTCTTATGTTAAATTTCATATAAAACGAATTCGACGTTGGTAATTTATTTTGACATATATTTGCGGAAATTAGATTGAATCTGACAATTCGTTAAGTTTTCGTTAAATATATAATTCTTATGTTAAATTTCATCTAAAACGAATTCGACATTTGTAATTTATTTTGACATATATATGTAGCAATTAAAGTGAATCTGACAATTCGTTAAATTTTCGTTAAATATAAAAATTCTTATGTTAAATTATATTCAAACCGAATTCGACATATATGTAATTTATTTTAACATGCATAATTGTTACATAGTTAAAGTGAATCTGACAATTCGTTAAATTTTCGTTAAATATAAAAATTCTAATGTTAAATTCCATCCAAACCACATTTGACATGTATTTTTGTTGTTGTTTGTTAAAAAAAAAATTTATTATTTGACTATGTCATTATGGGTCGACATATATACTTTGATAAATATCTATATCAGCGTAGGCAATTTGACATTTACAAATGTAATCTTATGTCATTATAGTTAGCGCATTAAGTATTCATAATTACTGCCACTTATTAGTGTCATACATTTTAAATATAAAAATTACTTTTTACAACATTTAAAATTCAAACGCTCTCCCCTCTCTGTTAAATTATATCGAGTATGTAGAGATCGCTTTACATATCTATTTTGAATAAAGAAATTATTTTTTGACATTTAACGCTTTACGCTTTTCGAGCTTGTAGAGCGCTAGAGTTATATCGTAGAGTTATATCGTACAGTTATATAGAACACGTAGAGCGCTGCTCTTTGAACGAAAAACAATTTTAATTTCAAGCTCTGAACGCTTTGAACGAAAAAAAGTATGATTTTTTTTTGAATAATTCATATTCTGCTCTTAACTGCAAAAATACGCCGTATATTGGAATAAGTACACTACCTCCTTGCATACTATTTTTACTAATATTTAATTAGGTTAGTAAAGATTAGGTAAAAATATAATATTAAGATTAATAGTGAAATTGATAAATAAGTTTTTAAAATGAGTTGAGTTAAGTTGAGTCAATGATTGACAACTGAAATAAAACTAAAATAAAAATTTTGATAACAGTTTTGTATATTAAACTGTTTTTAGTAAACAGGGCTGTATTCCAGTGCTTATTAAACATGGTACAGTGTGAAGGATAGTTTTTTTTTAGGTTTAATAAAACAATTTTTATTTTATATAATTAAATTTAATTATAATTTACGATTCATAATAATTAATTAATATAAAAATTGTATATAGAAATGTAAAATATAAATATTTGACAATGATAGTTATAAATATAATATGGCACAATTATTATTGATTGTATCCAAATTAACAATAAAAATAACTTACAATAACCATTTGCTGCACAAGACAATAATATTAATTCAGTTGCTTATATATACATAACTATAGTTTATAACCTTTCTAATTTTGCATTATAGTTTATAAATTTTATTAAATTAACGCACTTGATTTTTAAACAATTAAACAAGAGCTCTGTATCGATGCTTTTGGGTCTTAAATCTAAATATGAATCAAAAATGAAACTGTCGACTTACTAAACTCCTTTAAGACCCATTTTAAGTGATTGTGCAATGTATATAAATGCGCCTATGCTTCGTCAAAATTAATATTTTATACAAAAATAAATATACTACAACAAAATATATAGTAAGGCTATAACACTTCTGTGGTGTTTTTTCAATGGAAGGTAAACTTAAGTTTAACAGAAAAAAAAATAATTATTATTTACTTTCTTTTAGATGGTAAATAATAATTTTCATTAAATACATATCTACATTATAAATATTTCAAGTCACAAAATAAATAAAATTACAATACAAATAAGTAGCTTATATACCTAGTACTTATTATATATAAGCATGGTGTACTTAATAATATCATATATGTTTTGAACTGAGTATGTGTAATTAGATCAAATTCAAGACATTTTTATTAATAATAATTTAAATACAAAATAATTTATTAATATTAATTTAAATAAAAAAAAATTGTTTTGAATGTTAATTTCAAAAATTTGAAGAACCCATGATATTTTTAGACATATTTTTCAAAAAATCACTGTAAATACTTTTTACAAGTAAATATTTTTGTAATATTTTAAGTCAATTATAAGTTGGAAATTTTGACAAAGTATATTTTTCTTGTCTGAACAACACTGTTAAATTTCTTTGTCTATATGTACAGATAAAGCACCAAATAAAGCACAATTTAGAGTGCTTTTCATAATTAAACAATATTGGCAATTTATTTATTTATACAGTGGGTCTGCAAATAAATCTGCAAGCCAAAATTGCCTATACTGACAAATATTTTTTGCTTATAAACAAACTGGTGCAAATTAAGTTTGTTCATAAACATTTCGTACTTAGCAGGAAAACTGCAAAAATTAATTGATAGCGCATATCCATCAGTTGTGTTACTGTTTTTATAACACAGAACTGCAAAATATATAGAAAATTAAAATTTTAAATCACATTGACAAAAAAAAATATTCTGCACTATTATGTTTTTGCAGTATGTGTTTATGAAAAGCCCTTCTTTTAAGATGACCCTTCGTGTCAAATCTGTGATTTGCTAGCATATAATACACATTATTTACAAGATGTTATTTGATCTACATATTATACACTTTGATAATTTAATATTAACTTGTTTTAATTTTTAAAATTGTTATATCGTCACAGAACTGATACTATTTTAATGTAGATTGTAATTTATAAATGTTGAATTCAATAATTAAAAACATTATATTTTTAAAAACCATTCCTTTCACGTTGATACTGTCTATCTCTATATGGTATCAAATCCTATATACATAAAATATAAATATTTTTCCTTTAAAATTATTGACTAATTGTAATAGTGTAGAAATTAAATTATTAAATTAAATGTATAAAAAATAAAAAATAAAACAAATAAGCCCTAAATAAGCCTATATATATCCCAAGCAGCTAGAGCTAGATACACTCGGTAATTCGTAAATTATATAAAACATTTTTCTGAAGTACCTACCTACCTTTAGTTTATTTCTATTTTTACATTGTAAAAACTCTTAGATTATATTATGAAAATTATATTAGAGATATTTATGTAGATAATAATAATCTGGTTTAATTTGGAATCATAAATCATTAATCAGGTTATACATTATGTATATAATATTTATTAGGACTAGAGCTGAGCTACAAAGCAAATATTTACAAGCTTATACTTACTCTGCTCAATTTTCACGTCTGCAATTTTCTATTCTATTCTACCATTCATTATAGTCAACTGATCAGTCTCAGTACTATATAGTTTATTCATCGTCAATCACTCAATCATTTAAATCAATTAAATCACACTCAAAGTATGAGTTATATATAGTTTTGAACATCTGCAATGAACCTCTGCTCTAAACATATTTTGTGTAAATCTGTAGTTCTATATACTTAATTGTATATTCTGTATATATAAAGCAAATGGGTGAGCTCAGCGGCATTAATCGGTGGATCTGAAATCCATTGTAGATCCATTTGCTAAAAACAATTCACCACAAAACTACTAACGCCATCATCGGAAAATATAATAAGTTATTTTAAAAATAAATTAAATATTATTAATATCCCAGAAATTTACCGTCAATCACAAAGAGGCCAAGAATTGGAAACGTGAATTCCCAATTATTAACTAACATAATTCCTCTTATGAATAACCTAGCTTTGTCATCTGAGGACGTTTTTACAGAAGTAAGTAACTTAGACATAAAAAAAGGGCATGGTCCTGATCTTCTTCCATCGATATTTTTGTATAACTGTATTTTCAATTTAACTACTCCACTTACCTTAATTTTTAACAGATCCTTAGCATTCGGCATTTTTCCACTAATTTGGAAAACATCGTAATACCCAATTCACAACAAAGATGACTCTAATTGAAAATTATAGAGGCATATCAATTCAGTCGACTATACCCAAATTATTTGAAAAATTCGTGACAGATAAAATAACACCTATTAACCAGGAACAACACGGTTTTAGGAAAGGACGTTCTACCACCACTAATTTAGTATTATTTACATTGGAGGTACTATCTCTTATGGAAAAAGGTCTACAAATCGACATAATATATACAGACTTTAGCATGCCATTTGATCGAATAAATCACAATGTGCTAGAAATAAAACTGGCAAAACTAGTTGTCAGAGGTGCTATGTTAAATTGGATAAAATCTTATAATACCAAAAACAGTTAAATTGGTTAAGTTTCAAGATATTGTGGTACAATGGGGTACCCCAAGGAAGCCCCTTTCGGACCACTTCTCTTCAATATATACATTAGAGACCTTTCTAGTTGCTTATCTGGCATATTTCACATTTTTTATGCTGATGATCTCAAATTATACCATATTATAAATATTTTTAGTGATTTTTGCTACCTCCAGTCTAAACTTAAATGCTTAGGTGAAAATGGTGCTCTGAAAACATGCTAGACCTCAACGTTATTAAGTGTTACGTCATGAGCTTCACTCTTAAAAGATCTACATTTTTATATAACTATGCTTTGCATAGCCTTAACTTAAAGCGCGTAGATCTTTAACGATTTGGGAATCATCTTGGATAATAAATTAAATTTTTATTTAGAATTTAAGAATATATGGGTAACAAGAACCTTATTCTGCTCCCTAGTGCCTTCAATCTTAGAATACGGTTGTATTATCTGGAGTCGCACCTTTCTGATCTATAGTAAAAGAATTGAATCAATCTAAATTTCAACAGTTCCACCAGTTTCTCCTCTTCGCCCTAAGACATCTCTATAATCCCAGAGACTTTAATAACCTTCCACCTTACACTTAAAGGCTGCATTCTATAAATTTACTGAGCTTAAACTCGCGTGGAATTTTACTTTCAAACTGCTTTATATTCGACGTTCCATCTGATAAGGTTGATGTTGACCTTATTAAATTAAAAATCAGAATTAATAACGATGTTAGACCTACAACAAGACACACCAAATTTCTAATCGAAACAACACATTGTTTTGTATTGTATTGTATTTCTTTATTAGTTTTTAACTTTTATAAAATCATTGTAAAAAATTCACTAATTAGTTTAATTACAAAAAATCATTTAAATTCATTTAAATTCTACTTATGTATTCAATTTATTTTTTTTCAAATATTTTAATTCCAGTTTCATTTTTTATATTCCCCGGCAACTCGTTGAAAATTTGCACTCCCTTGTATAGAACGGTGTTTTGTGTACTAGCTTTTCTATATAATGGTAATCTAAAATCTCCTATTGTTTCTCAAATAATGGTAACCACCAACATACTCAATGTGCCTTTCTAAATAGCACAGTAATAGCCCATTTTTCAATTTGAACAACAATATCAACGTATTGTACTTAAGTCTAATTGTTATATCCATCCATTTTAATTCATATATCATATCTCGAATAGGTGTTCGTGTTCCTTTTTTGAGTATTATTCTCATTGCTCAATTTTGCAATACCTGCAATCGATTTTTTTGCGTCTGACTGCACACAAAAAGTATGGTGGAACAGTAGTCATAATGCGGTAGTATTATGGTATTGTAAATATGTTTATTACACATGAACGCGATAATTTTGATCTGATTCTCGCTAGAAAGGCAATTTTTTTGGACAATTTCTTATATATATAATAACAATGTTCATTGAAGTTCAATTTATTATCTATTATTACTCCCAAATATTTGAAACTTCATTATTTATTCTAATAATTGAATTCCTTAATGATGTGCCAATATAAATGCATTTAGTTTTACTTACATTCAATTTTAATTTGTTCATGTTCAACCATAAGTACAATTTCTCCAAATCTTCATTTATTTTTCTTTTGCATTCAGCTACATTGTTTCCTACTACATAGACTAGAGTATCGTCAGCAAACAGAGATACCCTACAAAATCGCTATTATAAGGAATAGTAATACTCCTAACACAGACCCTTGGGGGACTCCTAATTGCACTTCTTTTGCACTTGAAAGAGTATTGTTAATTTTAGTCCGTTGTGTTCTTCTTATTAGAAAATCCTCAAACCATTTCAATTCATTGTTTTTTATACCATATTTCCCCATTTTGTTTAATAATATGTCTCTGTCAATTGTTTCAAATGCCCCTTTGAAATCCAAAAAAATTGCTAAAACTTTCTTCCCGGAACCAATATTCTTCTTCCATTCATTTATTGTCCAATTTAACGCTGTTTCTGTTGAATATCCTTTCTTAAATACCGACTGCATCTGAGACAGTATATTATTTTTATTCACAAATTCTTATAATTGAATGCTTACCTCCTTTTCTAAAATTTTTTCGTATACTGATGGTAGCATATTTATAGGTCTCATATTCTCCGCTAATTTTGAGTTTCTCACTTTTTCTACCGGCACTATAATTGATTGTTTCCATGTTTCTGGAAATTTACCTTGACTTAGTGATTCTTTAACAATTTTAGTTATTATCGGAATTAGTGTTTCTCCACATTCACAAATAATTTTGCTGTTTAGCCCATTCAAATCATTTTTTGGAGAAATGCTTTTTAATATATTTTTAATTCCATCATTTTCAATCTCTTTAAATTTAAATCTATCTTGAATTTCATTAACACTATTTACATATCTTACATAAGGTATTTTCTCATTTATTTTTATTATACTGTCGATAAAGTACTCATTTAATTTATTAGCAATGAAAATCTCGTTACTTATTTTTGTGTTATTTATCACTATTTCTTGTATTTCATTTTTTCCATGTTTAACACATATTGTTTTATTGTTTTCCACATAACTTTTTGATCATTCTTTTTTTCATTTAATTTATTTTCAATATATTTATCTCTAACCTTTCGATATTTATTCTTGTATTTATTTCGATGCAATCTATACTCATTCCATTTTGTGTTATCGATTTCCATTAGGCAACTGATATCATATAATATAATTTTTTTTGGCTTTACTTCTTTGCAATTTTTCATTAAACCACTCAGTAGAGTTTTGCTTAATTTTTATAGTTTTGCTAAGTTTATTCAATCCTTTTTTAATTTTTTTAACAAATTTTTCGCTACACGTATCCAAATCTTCTACATTAATTAAATTATCAAAACCATTCCTTTCTAGCTCCTCAATAAAACTTCCTTTCTCAGAGCGAATAAACGAAAACTCCTTTTGTTCTTTAGAACACATAGAACTGAATATGGGAAAAATGAACCCATCAACAGGTGTTGCATACTTTTTTTAATCAGTTTAGCTCCCTTTTCTATGACACACTTTCAAAAAAATGCTTTCAAATCTTACTTAGTTAATTAACAAACAAAATTAAATTAAATATTAATGATATAATATTTATTATCATACATATAATATAATTTTTTAAAAAATAATGGCCCTTTAAATTTGTAAAAAAATATAAGCATTTCATTTTTCTTACAGTAGATGTCACAACATTCAAAATACATATTTTTGTTGTTGTTTTTACATAGTCAAATACATGAAATGTATTTACCTAGAATTTTTCAGAGCGATTTTCATTTATCACGGTACATATACCGGTACATTTATCACACCATTAAATAGACTGATCCATGAATTCGTGGATTTGAGATCCACCGGTTAATGCCACTATACGCACTTATAGTTTAACTAATTTTTGCTTAAAATCAAAACAGAAGTTGAATTGTGTTTTTTATTTTTGTTAAATTGTTATTAACTTACTACCACTTTGATATTTTTATAATACTTAAACATAACAACTTGGTTCACAAAATCACAAAAATTTTATCCAGCGTACTCAATTATTTCTTAAAAAAAATGTTATTATAGTTTCTGTATTTTCTTTTTTCATATTTTTCAAACTGAAAATTCATTCAACTTCATTAATCATGTTTTTTTTGTTTATGTATTTTAATTATTCAAATTATTTTTTTAAATTCTATACAAAAAACATAAAACTTAAAAAAACCATTCTAATCAGTTGTATTTGAATATTTGTTGTTGTTTTTATTTTTAATTTAAAAATGTTCGAAAATGCACTGACCTAATTTAATAAAAAAGCTTTTATTTTTCAAATAGGTAGATCTAGATACATACATTTTTCATTCGATCACTACAACATTTTTTCATCAATATTCTTAGATAGAGAAATAAAAGCTCACATAGATATTTTTTGTATATCTGTTAATATAAAAAGCTTTAATTTTACTTGAAAGCTATAATAAATTTTTAAAATTTTGATTATAACATTGAATGTGTCTATGATAAATTTTTCTCAAACGGCTATAGTTCATATTCAAACCATTTTTAAGAATGCTGACAAAAATTTAAATATTGAAACGATAAAATTGTAATGAAACATTTTTTTATTTGATTTTTAGTTTTTTCTTTTTTGAAATATAATTTTCAGAATTATGCTGAAATATGTCGGATTTTAACGGTAAATGTTAAAGTTAAAATATTTGGTTGTTAATAAATCAAAAATATTTGAAAAAATTAATTAACTAAAAAATATATTGTAGAAAAAAAATAAAATAAAAAATGGCCGGCAGAAGACTGTACTGAGTAGAAAAATGATCTGTTTTGTGCAAAATTAACGGTTTTTTTTTTTTTATGTTCTTGACAGTAACTTAGGTAGAATCACCTTTTCGTGCTTAATTAAGTACGGTACTGCAATTTTACACTACGATATCTACAATATTTCGAGTATTTATTTAACAAATTACTGGCTCTATACTCATTAAAATTATTAACAAAACTATTACATTACTAAATATAACATTATTAAATTTGCAAAATTAACAAAACATTGCTATGATCCCAACCCAACAGTAGTACAAAAACAAAAAAAAAATATAAAAAAAAAAAAATAGTTAGAAAAATATTAAGCCTAATATAATAAAAGTTACGTTGTTGAATACCAAATTAGATCAAACGAGGAAATAAAAATTGAAAGCATGATGTTTGTAGGCTACATCAGAAATGTAGCATTAATTAACGCTGCAAACCGGAATAAATAAATTAATAAAAATATCAATAGAACCATCATGGGACGACTGGCAGCAAAACATAATGTACCAATTTGCAAACAATCCAAAAGACAGGACATCGAACCAACATAACAAACAAATATATGAACAAATGAAAGAAGAACAACCTAACGTGAACACATATATACGGACACATCAAAAGACGAACACTGAGTACGTATAGCAGTATTTACATATCAAAACATACTGACCCTGAACCGTGCACCAAAACCTGCAACCGTTTACATAGCCGAACTGATGGCAGTATATACAATTCGACAATACTAGCTATCAAACAAGAACAACAAACACTAATATACACGGACATGCCTGAGCACGATACGAACGTAAATAGGTTTTTAAATATTTACATTGAAAATAACTTAAATAATATTAATGGGTTTGGGACTTAGATAATAATAATAAGATTAAAAACATAAATAACACAGAACACATCATAACGACTATAAGAGACATAATAATTAAAAACAAAGGCAAAACTAGAATTAAATGGATACCAGGATATGGTAATGAAATAGCTGGTAAAGGGAAGCAAAACAAGCAACTGAAAGACCACTACTCACGACAATACTGGACATATATAATAGATCAATAGATATATCGGTTTATAAAAAACATCAAAACAACAAGGATACTTTCAAATGTCCTTTTCGTCCTTAAAGGATAAGATATATATTTTTGGAAAGCTAGGAAAACCAGTAATCCTTGGAATATTATTATTAGGTTCTACGCGTGTACAACATTTATTTTATTTATTTATTTATTTAAGAATTGAGCAAATGAGCCCAATTGCTCGTACCAATTCTAATAAAATAGATCAGTGTAAACTAAAATTCAAAATATACAAAATACTAATATAATTCAATGTAAATAGTGTGGGATAATAGAAAAACAAAACAATAACAGTACCAATACAACAACATTCACTTATTATAAAATAATTCGAAAAAAGATAAAATTATATCACTTTATCACATTAAACCTACCTGTACATCCTAACTAACTGCTTAAACATATTCAATTTAATAATTTTATTATACAGGGTGGTCCGGTTTAGAGCAAAAAGTTTTTTAAGGGGTGACTCCTTGGAGTATTTTAGGAAAAAAATTGTTCTAGAAGAGGGCTCTATCTTTAAATTTACCGGGGCTACTTGAGGGTTAAATTGAATTAGAAAAATTATGTCTAAAGAATATCAACTACAGCTCAGAAGAAATTGAAACTAGAGCAACATCTTCTTCATAGGTTTTTTTTAGAATTAATACACCTAATTAACGGTATATGTTGAATGAGTTTCAGACTTACCGTTTTTGAATAATAACTGTATAAACTTAAAATTTTGCTTTTAAAAACTTAAAATTTTGTAAAAAAACATTGATTATCTCGAAAAAATTCGCAAATTTTTTTTCATCTTTTTTTATTGTGTTGATGCGCTTCATCATCCCCTACAACTTTTTCATACACAACTTTCATATCAGACTTGCCGTTATCAAGTTGACTTTTTTATCCAAAGCATCAAAATCATCCTCAAAACCAGCTATTCGACTTTTTAATTCTACATTCTCCTTTTGTAATTCATTGTTTTATTTTAAAATTTCATCCATTTGCTGTGATATGAACATTTGCCCTTTGTGGATATCCAAAATAATGCCATCCAATTTTTTTTTAGGAATTGTGCCATTTTGTAATCCGAACAATCAGTAACGACGAAAGATCTTAGCTCTTCCTCTAAACCAAAATGGTCACTGTTATTAGTGATGGATTTGTCGGCAATTATCATCGATTGAGTCAACGATTATCATTGATTCGTTGGAAGTAGGGCATTTTTTACATTTCCATGTAACATGACCTAACTTGATGCTATCAAATAGCTCGTCAGATATGTTTACATATCTTGAGTGGAATGTTGATGAAAAAGTAATACACTGTACACCCTTGGCTTTGTAGATACGGGTTATACATATTTCACATTGCTTCGACATGTTTAAAATAATTATTTATATTGCACTTTTATGATTGTTTTTGTTTTGATTTCTTAAATTTTTTTTTTTTTTTTGTATTATATATTTTTTGTTTGATTATATTTTGTCATTTGACAATAATTCTTCGGAGGTATTTTTATTTTTTGTTGTTTTTACCACTTTTATGTATACTAATTCAGAACTTAATTTTATTATTTAGTTTTTTATAATAAATTTTTTTGGAGCTAAAAATTTTTTTTAATGAATTTCTCAAACGTCAAAAAAAAAATATTATCTATCCATCTTGCGGTATATTTAGTGAATTTATTTTGCAATTTTACAACAACGGTAGCACTATTTATTATATTTTTCACGGTAGATGTCAGTTCGTTAGTCATGTCATTTATGTCAAACGTGTTGCTAACATAATTCTTTAATTGATCTTTGATTTTGACATAATCAATTTTTTCAATAATCACGTGATCGATTTTTGGTTTGTTTACAATGTTAATATTTTTCAATTCAATGGGCCGTATTCTGAGAAGTGAATCACTTTTTCGCTACGTACCGTTAGAGCATCACATTGTATCACATTTGGTATTCTGAGAAGCAAATGATACGATATTTTGCAAAACTGGCAGCATTGCTGATCAAAACTGTCAAATTTTTTTGTTTTTATGTTTTGACATTTTTTGTTTTAATTTTCTGTTTGAAAAGTGAAATTAAGTGAAGTTAAATTCAAATTTTATAGATATTAAAAAATGTTTTTGCATTTATATTACGAAACATCGTCTGATGAGAAGGAAGAGATGAATTTACTTAGAATAAAAAGAAGAGAATTGAGGGATAAAGCGAATCCATTAGATTTACCTATTTTAACGTAGGTATAAGTTATAACAACTATATATGTATGAATATGATATGAAATACAAAAAAAAAATGATCAATTTTATTTGTTTTTTTAGATTCATTAAGTATTTCAGGCTCTCGAAAGAAACCTTTGTAATGGTTCTAGATAAATTAGACAATAATTTAAATCCTACAATTAGTCCACATTCAGTAAAACCCAATATTGGCTGGAAAATTGCGCTTCCTTGCTGAAGGAAGTTATCAAAAAGGCGTGGGGAACGATTTTTTGGTAGGTTTGGCTACGAAACATGGTCAATATTTGAGACGGAATTGTGTCGAGAGTATATTAAATTTACTGAAACCAAAAATAAGTAAAATCATCCATCAAATTCGGTTTTTATAATAAATTTGGATTTCCAGGAATAATTGGATGGGTTGATAGAACACATGTAAAAATCATTGCACCAACAAACATTCAAACTGCCTACTATTTGTATCTTTTCTATAATTAAAAATGTAAAAAAAAAATTTAATAATTATTTTTAAATACAAATATATAATTAAATAAAATTAGTTTACTTGAATTTTACTTTAATTATATACTTACTTTTTCTCATTCGCCATCTTTCACTAACTTTTGCTATAATGATATATTTATCGTTTTTTCTGACAGCGAACAAAAAAAATCGATTCTCACAATACCATGAAAATCGAAACGTTGCGATAAAAACCGATCAGTATCGCTATTTCGCTTCACAAAGTACCAAAAATTAAATTTATCATATTTTTCTGTACGTACCGAAAAATTCGCTTCTCAGAATAAGCCCCATTATATTCATCGCAGAATGTATACTGCTTCTGATAGTTCACATTCTTGTGTATAAATATACCAGCACCACCGCCACCACCATCTGGACTTCCTGCATGACAGTACTTTGGAACAATTTGTTCTGTGTCTAGTATCCACGTTTCAGTTATAATTATTATATGTACAGTGTTTTTTACAGTGTCTAATATATAATTGATATCATCCAACTTGTGTTTTATACTTCTGGCATTTAAGTAAAGAATTTTTAGTGAATTTTTGGTTTTTAAAGAAATCATCAAACATCTCTCTCAAAAGAGCCCAAAATAATTTAGCAGATGTATGTACACATGTATATAATTAGACTTAGATTGAAATTGTTTGTATTTAATTTTTATTAATATTAAATTATAAAATAAGTAGATACAAGATTTGTAATAGAGAGATAGAAAGGACGATGGTCCTATGTTTTGATTGTGCATTTAAGTGCAATTAAAATAATAAATAAAAATTAAAATAAATTTAGGATAAATTAAATTAAATTATCAATTGAATAATAAAATGTAACATTAAAGAAATCCGGCTTAATTTTTTTTTGTTTTGTTTTTATTATAATTTTTTTTTTTTTTTCAAAAATTTACAAATACAATATTGATAATAATAAAAAAACTGAATTTTTTTAATTAGATTTTCTCTACTCACTTAAAATCAAAATTTCAAAATTTTTTTAATAATTTTCATAATAATTTTCATCATTTTAATCTCAACATAAATCAAATTTTCCAAAAATGAAATCTTTTATTACGAAAAATTTAATATCTGAAAAGTGATCCTTGCTTTGATATCCATTCAATTGAAACCAGCAGCACACTTATAAAAAATGTATTTAATTTGAAATTCATATGCATTTGATATGCTTTGTATATATATACCAAATACATAATAGTACAGTTAAATTTCAGGATTCACTAATTAAAATACCCATTAAAAAATGAAAAAAAAAAAAAATACTATCCTTTGAAATTTACAATAAATTAAATTCAACAATCAAAATCACTCATATATTATTATTATTTTCATTTATTTTTCAACCCCTTTTATATTTGAAAATTTCACAGATGTCCTAATTTATTCACAAAATGATTTGCAAAATTTACATGTTACAACCATGTTACTGACCTTGATTTAAATCAAGTAAAATATCATCATCATCATCATCATCATCATTTTTTTATTTAGTTTAGTTCATTTTAATATTCAACTTTTTATTTTGATAAAACATACAAATGTCCTTTTTTTATTATATCAAGGACGAAAAGAACAACTCTGAGATATTTGAAGGAAAATTTGAAATTATTTTTTTAAATATTTACATTGTAAATAAATCTTAAATAAGATTAATGGGTTTGTGACTTAGATAATAATAATATGATTAATCTGCTACGTAAATCTTCTTTTAATAGCCCCCTTGTATATCACTAAATCAGTCTGAAAAGTATATTTAATCAAACAATTTAATTTAATATGATTTTATTTTGTTATTTCGAATGTCCAGCCAAAATTTAGGACTCATATGTGCATTACAAATTGCATAGGACCCATATATGCATTACTTACAACATAGGACAAAACATAGGACCCATATGTGCATTACTTATATATCTACTTATTTGATAATTTCAATAATTTATTATTAATAGAAGTTAAATACAAATAATTTGAATCTAAGCCTAATCTAATCTAAGTCTCTAATTCTAAATATATACATGTATATATATATATTTGCTAAATTGCCTAGGATTTTACTTGAACAAGATATATATTGAACACAAAAATAAATTAGTTGTCACCATTTAAATGTGTTCTAATAAAATAATCAATAATTAAAATAAGTTGAACAATTAATTGGTATGTAGGTAGATACAAGTGTCTATTCTAAGTTCCATCAGCTTTTTAGAAAGATAATTATCAAAAGTTGTTTCTTTGTAATACCATGGCTCAAATGATCTACTCATTTTTGTATGGTATGTTTTAGATGATCCTATTGCTTTAGAATGTATACGGTCAACATTTGATCTAAAACAGGCAAATTTAATTGATTTTTATGACAATAATGATGATAATGAATTAATAACACTTGATTTCTTAACAAATACTATATGCTCTTTAACTATATAATATATTTAAATAATTTTTCTAATTTTTACTTTTTTAATTTACTTCTAATGTTTTTATTAATTTTTTGAATAATCTTTTCAATTTTTATTTTAATTTTTTTAATTTTTTCTTTTTATTAGATTTTATGTTTTATTTTTATTAAATTAAAGTTTTCTTCTTATAAATTTTAATTATTTAATTTTTAATTATATTTTTTGTTTTATAAGATTTTTGTAATTTTTGCTTAGGTCATATATAATAAATTTTAAAAATTAGTTTTTTGCAATTTTTTATTTGTCTTATATGTTTCTAATTTTTTTAATTTGTTAAGTTTGTTTAAATTTTATTATTAATTATTTAATTTTTTTGTTTTATTTTTTGTAATTTTTAATTAATAAGTTTTCATTTTTTTCTAATTTTTTATTATTTCTTTTAATTTGTTTAATGTTGTCTTTTATAATTTTTTTGTAATTCTTGTCTAATTTTTTTAATTTTTAAAATTTGAAATTTATAAGTTTTTCATTTGTCACTTCTATTTTTCTTAATTTTGTTAATTTTTGTTTTACTTGAACTTTTACTTTTTTTATTATTTTTATAATGTTTGTGTAATTTTCTTAATTTTTAATATTTTTTTGTAATTTTCCATTTATAAGTTTTTGATTTGTCTTTCCTAATTTTCTTAACATGTTATTTTTTGTTTTAATTTCTTTAATTTTATCTTTTATAAATTTTTTGTAATTCTTGTCTAATTTTCTTCTTTTTTAAAATTAATTATATGTAATTTTTAATTTATCAGAGTTTTATTTGTCTTTTCTATTTTTCTTAATTTTGTTAATTTTTGTTTTAATTAAATTTTTCATTTCTTTATTATTTTGTTTTATAAGATTTGTATAAATTTGTGTACTGTATAAAGCAAATTAAACTGAATTGAACTATTGGAATTGTATTATAATAAAAAGTCTAATAGTCTAGATTAAATTTCATTATATATTTTAAGCATATTTTGTTTTGTTTCTCAGGCCTCTAGATATTATTTTGTTTATTTTATTGAATATTTTTGTTAAATTCTTTATCTAGCATATCAATTTTACTCATTTCTTATTTTATTTTTCTTTTCTTTCTTAATTAATTATTTATTTCTTATACATTATATTTGTATTTATTAGCTATAAGTTTGTTTTTTATTTTATATTAAATGAATTTGTTATTTTTCCCATTTACTTGATTTTAAATTTTTTGCGTTACATTTTGCTTTACTTTCTAACTTTAATATTGAATTTTTTATTTTTGTATTCTTATAACTGTATTAACTTTTAGCTTTGAAATATCAATAAAATATTGTTCTATTAATTCTAAATTTTATTATTTCTACTCTGTTATTTCATTCATCACATATTCTCATATTCTCATATCAGAATGATCTTACATTTATTTAATTTCACCAGCTTTGAACAAATTTAATTATGACAATGTATTAAGGTGTAATAATGACATATAACATATGGTATATTGATACGTAATGAATTTAAAAAACTAAAACTAAACTAAATAAATTAAATAAATAAATAAATAATAATATAATATAACAATTTTTGATACTAAATGTATTTTTTTTTTCCTTTATTAGTTTCTATCATAAAATATTTCATTTAGAATTGTTTACTATTTCTTAAAATAAATTAAATTTATTGATCTTAGCGATTGCTGTGTGATCAAATTATTAGGTTTACAAGAATTATTTTTACAGAATTATAAAATAATTATATTTATAGTCTACTATTATTAATCTTATTATTGTTATTATTATTATGATTATTATTACTATTATTATAATTATTATTATTATTATTATTATTATTACTATTATTATTATTATTATTATGTATAATTATTGTTTATTATGGATTTAAAATATATTTTGTGATATGTTTTTTAAATATCCGAATTTCGTTTATTTCTTTAAGCGCGTTTGGTAAATCGTTAATTATTTGAGGCACCTATATAAACAATAATTATTATCTCTATTGTTCATTCTAAATAATGCTAAATAGAAATTGCATTTATTACGTGTGTTATATTTATATATAAGTATCATATATTTTTCAGATTTGACTTCAAAACTGAAAATTACACTACACTTCTTAACGAAAAATCTAATTCACACTACCATCAACTGAAAAATTAAACTATAAAAAAAAAATTAACAAATTTCGAACGATAAGTGACTCATGCTTTATCTTCTACCTAACTTTTCTAATAATATATACACTCTATGTAACATTGTAAACTTTTTAAAAGGGTCAATTTCCAAAAAAAAAAAAAAAAAAAAAAAAATAGAAATAATAAAAACAAACATAAAAACACTTTAAAACAGTGTAACATAAAAATTAATTCAAATTTACTGGTAAAAGCAAGGTTCATATTCGAAAGAAATGAACACAAAAATATAACACCAGAGAGAAATAGATATAGAGAAAACAGTCGGCAAAAGGGAAGGATGAGCAATAAAAAACATAGAAATGTATTAGGAGATGGAACAACATGCACTTTATATTTTTATGCATGACTTTGTTCCTAGTAGGTTAAAATCCTTGTGTAAAATTTTAGTACAATTTATGTGTGTGTTTTTTTTTTTTTTATTATTATTCCATGTAACTATTATAGCCTTTGAAGTGTTGTCGGACAGCAAGGTCGAATTTTTATTACAAAAATTTGCATATACATACATTGTAATTTTTTGTTTTGATATTCGTTTTGTTTTACATGTTTTCAGTACACTTTTGATTATTAATATTATTTAGTTTGATTGTAAATATATATGTAGGTACATAGATTCTATACGTTTAGTTATATAAAGTAGAAAGAATAGGACAGTTTTTTTTTTATTCGTATGATAAGGAAAAATTATTATAGTAAAAATTGGTAATGACATTTATAGCGAGGAAAGGGTTAAAAAAAAAACAAAAATAAGATTTGATATTAATGTTTAAAATAATAATTTTTGTTCAAGCAGTTCAAATTAATTTAATTGAAATAAATTTTAAATTAAATTTATAGTAAGTTAATATTATAAGAATGTATTTATGTTATTAATATTAGTGTGGGTACAATTTTTTTAAAAAATTAATTGGAAAGAAATATTAGAAAAAATCAGTAGTTCGAAAAATCAATAGTGAAGAACTGTCTGAGGTAATGCATTTAATTACCATAAATTGGATATTATTGGATATTAAAGATGTTAGATTTTGTGGAAAAACACCTTTAACAACTATAAAATAAATTTATGTAATTATAAATTTAATTAGAAATTATTATAATACATTTTACAGTATAATACATTTTACGGTGAAATTTTGATCGATTTTTATAACTCACAGATGCACTGATGTACTGATGATTATAATAAGTTATAAAATCAATCAAAATAAAAATCTGGAGTTGTATAGGTAGTCTAACACTATAAAAACCTACTAATATAGTTCTAGTAGTGTTATGATAACAGAAACAATTTCTAAAAATATTTTGTTTACGTTTAACAAGTTGGCTACCAGTATATTACCAGTGAATATCCACAGCCCAATACATCACCGGTGATACACATTATTTTTTTCCTCACATCATAGTCCGAGACTGTTTGTATCATTTATAATTGTTGTATACCGCAACAGTATTTACATATTATGTCTTTCGTATATATTGAGTAGAAGAATTTTCATATGTTAATAACTCTGCATGTTCACCCGTGATACATTGCTAATAATATTAGGATATTTTAATATTTGTTTTGTTTGTGTATCACTCAGTTATGAATAAACGAGAATGCAATGAATGTTATATAGATTTATCAAGTCAATCAGGATCTAGTGCAGCTTGAAAAAGACTTGTCAGTACAAATTTGAGACAATGTAATCCAAGAATATTTCTTTGCTTGAAACATTTTCAAAAAATACATTGATCGTATAAAATGAGCAATTGAGCTCATTTGAGTAAATAAATTAATAAAAAAAATAAAAATACTGTAATAAATATTGCTGTAGAGCATTTATTTTTAAATATGTAATTAATTTTTTTTTATAGCTTGCATGTTATATGATTTTAAACCTGATGGTGAGTTCTAATTGTAAATACGTGCGTTAGTTTGAGTCACACATCTAAAAACACATAATGAATGAATTCTGGAGTCCAGAAGTTGTATGACAATCATTCGAACTAGTTCGAATTTCAAAAACAAGCATTATGTTTTACAAGTATATAGATTAGCAGTTGTATATAATTTTTTATTCTTGGTTCAGAAATTTGTAAAATTATAAATTAATTTAGGTATACCGGGTGTTCCAGACCATGCGTATCAGCTTTTTAAGAAGCGAAGAAGCCGCTATCTTACAATTAAAAAAAAAGTATGTTAACTAAATCGACGGTGCTCTATCGATTGGTTGTATTTTGAACTTTCGGAAAGCAAATCGGATTCTTAAAATCAAAAATCGCCGAAATTGGCCGAAATCGAAATTTTCAAATGGGAAGGTGTACTTTTTTATGCAAATTCGGATTCTACGACACAAAATAGAAAATTATGTTGAATGATTTTTTTTTGTTTTCTTTCCAAATAACGGCTCCTTCCCTTCTTACAAAGCTGATACGCATGCTCTGAAACACCCGGTATAATAGCCGGTAATGTGTACTGACTTTGGTAGTAGTACTAAAAAAATACTGGTGGGTATTGGTACTTAAAAAAATGTACAGTAAATGTATTTTACTAGTACGGTACTGGTAATTAAAAAATATTAAGTAAAAAACTGGTATTGAACTAATAGTACTGGTACTAATGCTAGTACTGGTATTGATACAGGTACTGTTATTGGTACTGATACTGATAATGGTACTGGTATTGATATTCAGACTGATACTGGTACTGGTGATATTGATATTAATGGTATTGATATTGGTATACTGGTACCGATAGTTGTACTGATACTGGTACTGGTGGTTGAAATACTGGAATATGAACAATCCAACCTTTTATTTTAGGTAATTAAAAAATTTTCGACACCGATAATGGTACTGGTATTGATATTGGTATTCAGACTAATACTGATACTGGTGCTGATGGTATTGATACCGGTACTCGTATATATGATACTGATAGAAATATGATACTGGTACTGATGGTTGAAATACTAGAATATGAACAATCCAGCCTATTATTTTAGGTATAATTAAAAAAATTTCAACAAATTTCTATAACCTTTGAAATTGTTTTGTTAAAAACAATTTTCATAAAATTATTTAATAATAGAAATTATTATGATAACATTATTACATTTTTATAATAATTGAATTCAAAATTTATTTATACCTATTTTAATTCAATAAATTTCCAACACACACATAGCTATATTATAAAATTGTATTAATTAAATACAATTTTTTTATTTAATTTACCAAAATATTTGATTTATATTTAATTTTAAAATATTTTATTAAAACAAATTACATATATTATTATATTATTTATATTTTTGAAAATATCTTCTAAATTTATTTAAATTAAATCTATACAAGTTGTATGAACTATTTCTCATTAAATTGAAATTAAATTTAACTTATTGTAAAATCTAAATGATTAAAATTTTGGAATAAATATTTAAATTTTATAACGTAAATACATATTATGTACATAATAACAATATGTACATATATGTGAAATTGATGAAGATATAATTTACTTGTAAATATACCTGTAAATATAATAATTATTATTTGAATTGTAATACTATTTTAATAATAAAATATTGACTTAAATATTTTTACCTTCTAGTTATTTGCAAAATTGTTATTTACTTTGTAATCATGTTTTTGAAAATTTAGAAATATAAATTTGAGAAAATTTTAAAATATATTTAAATTTTATAAATTTAAATAAACCTTAATGAAATAAATTTTTGTTTATTATTTTTATTTATCTGAGGATTCTATGTATAGATCCAAGCTTTTCAGATCTCGTTTAGTCGTTTAAAATTGCAAGCACATGACTTTAATGTTTATTCAGTTGGCATTTCAAAACCCTTACTTCAGCTGGAAAGGTAGGTAGGTGATAAGACTTCTTCTGGGTACCCAAGTACCATTAAAATTTTAATTTTTTTCATGTACCCACTGATGATGATGTACGTTGTACGTCTAGAAAAATTTTATTTCCATCTATAACAAAATTATCATCAGGTACCGAACTATTCTTATTTAATATTTTGATGATAAGACATTTTCTGGGTACCCAAGTACCGTTAGAATTTTAATTTTTTTTCATTTACCTACTGACGATGATATATCTTTCAGGTCCAGAAAAATTTTATTGCATTTTTATTACAAAATTATCATTTGGTACCGGACTATTCTTATTTTATATTTTGACGATAAAAAATTTTTTGGGTACCCAAGTACCGTTAGAATTTTTATTTTTTTTCATTTGTCTACTGACGATGATGTACCTTTCAGGTTCAGAAAAATTTTAATTAATTTCTATAACAAAATTTTCATTAGGTACCGAACTATTTTTGTTTTATATTTTGATGATAAAAAATTTTTTGGGTACCCAAGTACCGTTAGAATTTTTATTTTTTTCATGTACCTACTGACGATGATGTACCTTTCAGGTTCAAAAAAATTATCATTTGGTACCGAACTATTTTTGTTTCATGTTTTGATGATGAACTGTCTTTTGGGTACCCAAGTACCGTTATTTATTATATAAACTTTTTGTAAAATGAAAAATGTAAAATAATGTGTATAAAAAAAAATGATTATAAATTATTTCTTATTTTCTTATTTTGACACAAAAATTGATATAAAATGCATTATAGGTACAGTACAGGTGTACCTTTCCAGCTGATCACGTAGACAAAAAAAAAATGGCTGGTTTAGCCACCCCTCACTTATTTTTTTTACTTCAAAAAAGTTTTAAAATATAAATTTTGATGAAAAATGCATTGTCACAAAGATTCAAATCTCTGAGTCAATTTACATCGAAAATATTGAAAAAGTAAAATGCGCTTAATAAAGGTTAACGAATGCTGGTGTTATTTTAATGTCAACTTTTGAATCAGGGAATGTGCTTACTACCTGTACATATTTATATTTTTTGCGAACTATGGGATCTTATTCAAATAGAAGATGATAAGAGGATTTCGGACCATAGTGGATTCCGAATCTGCATCTATCTGGGTTGGATTTACCAATTTTAAACAGATATTACTGTTAAATGTACTATGTTTTGTTATAAACCATGTCCGTGTTCTGACATTTGATTTTCTGTCTTTGATTATCTGATTTAATTGGTTAATATTGAATATGAAGAAGGTTTGATACAGCAATATAGTTTTGGCAACAATCCTCTAATGGTCTTTTTTTTATATATAAAGAAGCAAGCTTTAATAATTACGTACCGCTTGGATAGGATAGAATTCGATTCTTCTTTCTTCCTATACTGTCCTCTGCCCTATCCTTGTTATTGAAAGAGTTACAGTTGGGTCGGACGAAAAGAGACGACGACGTTACAGTTGAGTCGGCGATAAGACGAATTGCGTAATATGAATTTGTAGAGTGTAAATATTGATTTTTTTCTGGAATTTATGGAACACTATGGTGTTGTTTGAATATGGAAACACAGTAGAAGAGATACGACTCCACATTTGTGAAATTCGGACTATGAACGAATTTTTGTAACTTATTTAGGTATTCCTGTACTGTGTAGGTAGGGGCATCTGTAGCTCTTCTTGCTTGTAGTTGGAACTGTTTAAGTGGACGGAGTAGTTCTTTGATTTCTAATGAACCTGTGTTCACACCCACGAATTATCTATGCAGAGAGACAGCGCAGTTAACAGAAGAAGCGCTTCTACTACAATATGATGTCCATCTAGAGAAACGTTACAAATGTATCGGCGATTAAACAAATTGCGTGATTTTGAACACGGTTAAGGTAGCCTACAGCTGAAAGGGAAGCGCAACCCACAAATTTTTGAGTCGTATTCCATCTTGGGTTGTATAAATGACTTGTAAATGTTAAGAAGTTCGCAAGGTGAAAAGACAGTTTTACATCATCTCAAGTTGTTTTTTTTTCCAGATAGAAGAAAATTATCAAAAGGGTCTTCTACTTCCGTTGTTGTATCGGGAAAGAACGCAATGAAGGACTGTGCCGACCTTAACGCACTAAAATCTCCCATCATTTTGTTCAGATTAAAACTAGTCTTTAAGACTGCTTAATAGAATTTTGGTTCTATTACTTCAAATACCTTTGATCAAACAAAATTCCATTAGGAATTATTGTAAGATAAAAGATTTTATCCTAACACAGTTCGAACGGTTTCGTCCGTTTAAGTTTTCTAACAAAGTTTTAAAAGTCAGTTAAACGCGAAACTTCGACTTGACATATTGAGACGATTTTTATGGCGTACAGCCATTTCTTTATTTCGTCTTTTATGAGAGGAACCCTGAAATCCCTATGAATATCAGCATTGCGAACAAACCATGGGGCATTGACAATGTTTCACAATACTTTGTTTTGGTACGTTTGGACAGTTTGAATATGTAGTTGTTTAGGACAACCCCATATATGAATACTCTATGCCCAGATTGGCTTTAATATCTGATTGTAGATCAAAGCTTTGTTATACGTCGAAAGCGTGGATGTTCGCTCAATTAGCCAATACAAATGTTTTGTATTTTAGATCCATAATGACGAGATCAGTTCGACATATATATCAGAGAGCAAGCGATGTAGCTTGTAGATAAGCCCTTCATGTCATACTTTGTCAAAGGCTTGCGCAACATCAAGAAACACTGAAGAGCAGATGCATTTTCCTTCCAATGTTTTTTCGATGACGTCAGTTATTCTATGAACTTTTAATTTCTTTTATTATGTCCTTTCTTCTGAATAGCGTTATTTGACCATCTACTCGGGTATTTTCTACCAGATTTACATCTATATCAGGTTCTATATTATTTGGGTTAAATGTTTCATGGAGGTGATCAGCGAAAGTATCAGCTTTTTCTTGCGTTCACGTTCCGTCACTTTTTCTATGTGGAAAAATTATCGTCTCAATTATCCCAAACATTTTGATGCTCGTTTCGCGATATCAAAAATATGATTCAATTTCCCAATTGGTGAAAAATTCTTTAATAAAATTCTGAAACATATACCTAGAGTTTTAATATTTATTTAATAAGAAGTTTTTACCCTTACTTTTTATTTTTGGCATAATTTTCCGTATTATAAATGGGCCTATTAAAACCTACCAAACATTTTGTTGAAGATACGAAATATCGGTAGAAATTTTGATGAATAAATAAAATATACATAAAATGATTACAATAAATTGTTAGATTAGCTAGGCAACTTGAACTATGATTAGATAGGTATAGGTTAGTAGTAATGGCAGTCATCATTCATCGACACATTTAGACCAATTGGGTACATTACATTGTGACGAAATAGTAGACGCATAACACAATTACAGATCTTCAAATGAAGAAGAGCCACCTGGTGGATGACAAAAATGCCAGGTGATGTTAAATTAGACCATGGACCATGGACCATGGATCAACCAAATTTCAACATTTTTTTTTGTTTTATTTGATTTTTATTTCTATTGTTTAATTTTTTTTAAATTTCACTTTGATATTATTTTATATTTTGAAATAAATAAATATGAAAAGATTTTTGTATTATGTAAATAAAATAATTAATTTTTTTTTTATTTCATAGACATGAAATCATTATTATGACAAATTGAAGGACTCGCGTATAGTAATAATTGTTTTAATTTTTGTCTTTGTAAAATAGAAAAGTGCACTTATGTTAGTCTCAAAGAGTACTTGAAAATTTCAAATTGTTTTTCGTTTTGATGTCTCAATTGTTTTTATAAAATTTTTTTATTTATTTTTTGCTTTTCATTTATTTACTTTTTACTGTTACTGTTAAGTTATTTTTTTTTTGCATAATATAATTTTAAAACAAATTTAAATAGTAGTAAATAATAGAAATATTAAAGTTGCAATCTATCCTGTATATAAGTATATAGAAACTGGTGTATAAAGACATAATAAAATTTTTGGAAGCTTCATTCAGATTCACTCGTATTATGAGGTTAATTTCACTACTACACAGAAAAAAAGACAATAGAATTTTTAATAAATTATAGGTAGTTGATTTTAGGTTTAGATGACTTATATAAAAATTAGATAAATTAATAGAAACATGGGACTGTTTATCAAATCTAGATCTATTTATTTTATATAAATTTGTTTAGATGTTAGTTCTACTAATAACTTACGTACGCATTAGTCTTTCATTCAAAATTTTAGATCAAACAACTACTTTTTAGACAAAGAAGGCATTTTATTTTAAAAATCGTTTAAATATAAATTACATAATTTTTAGATAAATCACTAACAACACTAAATTAATGTTTTAAATACAAGTAGATAATTTTTCTAAAAGAGTTTTTTACCATTACAAAAATAAAAATTTCATCTACTTTTTTTTATTATTCTGTCTAATCTTATTCAGAGGAATTTTGACATTTACCGTAATTCATTTTTAATTCAATTCCTCAGTTCATTTAAAGTAATAGCAGTGTGCAAATGTGTTTTATTGAGTAATTAAAAAAAAAAAAAAAAAAAAAAAAAAAAAAAAAATGAGTGATATAGTAGAAAAATCAGAAAGGGATTTTATGTATATAATTGAACACCCTATCAATACATCAGCAGATCACAATGTCCTAGAGGAACTGCTTGCAGTTTGCAATTTACAAGAAGCACTGCCATTTTTGCAAAGTCAATTAAAAAAATATTATTATTATTTAGTTTATACTATATATTTGCCAATTTGTTATTTTAAGTACTTCCATCCATAAAGATTATACGTGTACCTATATTTTTTATATGTTTGTTCGCAATCATATCAGTTACATTGTAATAAATAATGAACCATTAGTTCATAAAAACAAAAAGAAATTTTTATTATTTTACAAAATTCATTTAATTTTCAGATTTAGTTCATTGCTTACAAATCAGCCATCAAATAATGCTTAAAATTAGCCTAATTCTAATTAATAAAACATATATTTATATTAACAAACAAAATATGTTTAGGAAATTGTTTCGTTCATCATAACACTATTAGAACTTATCAGTAGGTATTTTTAGTGTTAGACTACCTATACAACTCCTATTTTCATTATGATTGATTTTATAACTTATTAGAAGATGTCAATAAAACATCTGTGAGTTATAAAAATCGACCAAAATTTCATTGTAAAATGTATTTTTTGAACAATAAATTTATATAAATATAAATTTTTTAAAACCTTTACATCATTTTACTTTTTTAATAAAAAGAACAAGTTCGATTTATTAATTAATAATGGTAGTCTAACACTAAAAATACCTACTGATAAGTTCTAATAGTGTTATGATGAACGAAACAATTTCCTAAACATATTTTGTTTGTTAATTCAAATTATAAGAATAATATTTATAGATACAATTGTGACATAAAACGTCTATGTATATCAATATTAATTAATAAATCGAACTTGTTCTTCTTATTAAAAGTAAAATGATGTAAAGGTTTTAAAAAATTTATATTTATATAAATTTATTTTTCATATATTTATAACCAGATAAATTAACAAATAAATTGAAGATATTACCAAAATAATATTCGACAGAATAGCTATCGAACAACATAATATTAGATGAATTAGCTTTTTCAAATTGCTATTTGGTATATGTTTTTGGTTTAAATGTCTATTTATTAGCTGATTTGTTTATGAAGTTAGTTAGAATATTTAAAAAGTTAAATGAAACATCAACTAATAGTTTAGATTTCTTATTTAAATATATTTAGACTAGGGGCCCCTGTTGAGTAATTATATTTCAAGTTGAAGTCAAATTTAAAGTTTTAAAAAAACAGTTATTTTAAGTACTGACATAGACTTTGCAAGATATAGTAGAAACCACTCGTGTTTAATAAAAAGTTTAGTGGTTAGTAAGTTTAATTTAGGACACATAAATACACGTCCCTCTTATACTGCTTCGTTTCCGATATATTCTCTATAGTAAGTGGCATTTAGTGGATAAAATTGCTAAAAATAAAAAAATTTGTCATTAAAGAAGTATGTATATATATACCTACACTGTAAAAAATGAATGTAAAATTTCTATTATAATATAAGTATATTAAATTCAAAATTAGAGTAATTTTGGAGTATTTCTACACTACAGTAGTAAATTCATTATATTATGTAAAATTAAGCTTTTCTGGTGTGAAATTGCAATTTTACATAATAATTGAACAAAAAAGCGCAAATTTACGCAAAGCAAATGTAAACATACACAAAAAGTTTAAATTTACTTTAAAAAATTCGGAATCATGTTTGTTCTTGTTAACCGTTGTGCTTGTTATGTATGTATCAATCAATAAGCGTCTCAATAAGCATAATTTCTTCAGTATAGATATAAATTTCAACCGAGTAAAAAGTGCATTGTGATTAAAAAAAAAGTTGTTATATATTTGCAAAAAAAAGTAAGAATATAATAAATATAATTATATAAAAATAAAAATAATTATTTTGATTATCATTGAATATCATTTTTTAATTAATTTACTTGAAAGTGCTTTAATAAAATGTATGAATGTAATATGTGTAACTTTAAGACAATATATGTTGCAAAATATAATAAACATTTATTTATACATCGAGTTAAAAAAAAAATGCTCAATTTAAATGTGTATCTCAAAGTTGTTTTATGATTTTTAATAAATATGCTGCTTTTAAAACACATTGCTTCAGAAAACATTTACAGGGAAAAAATGAATTAGAAACTGAGAGAATTAAAAATTCTAATACGATATATAAATGCATACAAAGTTGTCAGCAAAGTTTTTCATCTTTCAAAGAAATTATGAATATCATACAGAAGACGATCAAGATGATGAAATTAAGTTAATAAAAGCAATATTCAAATATTTCAACGAAGATGAACAATTCTTATTCAAACAAGTTGAGGTATATAAATATATGAATTAATAATTTTATATTCATTTTAATTTTCAAAATTTAATTTTTTTTTTAATTATAGCTTGCAACAACTTTAACTGAAATATCAGAAAGGATTCCAACTAATTCGGCTTGGGCTGCTATAATTGGTATGTTAAAACGGAAAAGGAGTATTACATTTTAAATTAATTATATCACATTTGAATATTTTATTATTTTTATGTTACTATGCAGATACACCAAATATTGTCACAACATATTATTTTATTGAGAAAACGTTGGTGTAGAAGGAAGATGGATTCTGTGTAGTTGAAATGGTTGAAATACTAATATAGTACTTCTACATTTTTAATTCGATGTATCCAAAAAATATTTGCCAAACAATGGAATTCATTGTAAGATTTTTTTTAAAACACTATATCGAAAACATTCGCGAAAAAAAAAATCATATAAATAATATTAGTAAAATAAATAATGTAATAAAAAAAATTTCAGACACATAAAATTCTAAAAGCTTAAATTTAATATAATAATTATTATGAATGTAAAAGCACAAAAAAAAATTAACTATACTTAACCTTAAGTTTTTCAACTTTTGTATTAAAAATACTTAATGAAGTACATTTAATTTAAAAAATATAATTTTATGTAGTTTTGTAATTTTAATTTTTTATAAGTTAGTTAGTCTGTACTATAACATACAAAAATAATATGATAAACATAAAACACTGAAGTCTAAATTTGATGTAGTTATTAAGAAAAATAATTTTTCTGTATTTATGTACAATTTCTATTAAATATACAATTTCTTCTTTAAATATAAGTTAAATTTTTTTATTTTAACTCATCCTACAATAAAACAAAATTTTAATTTTACTTATTATAATAGCACAATATTTTTTTTAATTTCACTCCGTCTCAGCAGTAAATTCACACGAATGTGAGGTAAAATTCAACTTTTCATTTGAGTTTTACTGTGTCTTAATAGTAATTTTAGACGAATATGAGGCCAAATTGATATTATTGTCGTTTTTAGTTTTACTCTCCCTTAATAGTAAATTCACACGAATATTAGGTAAAATTGATCTTTTTTATGTGGGTTTTACTCTGTCTTAGCAGTAAATTTACACAATTAATTTGCATATATTTTACACAACTTATGTGTAATTTATCATTTTTATGTCAATTAGTAATATTACTACATATATACTAGGAAACACAGTTGCCTACTATTATAGTAGTAAAAATTTTTTACAGTGTACATAATACATAATTTTAATAAAAACTATATTATTACTACAAATAACCAAAATTTAGAAACAGTTACTTAAAAAGATAAAAATGAAGAATTCAAGTGATTTGTTTTTTTGTTGTTTTTATATTTTTTATTTGAGATGAATTTGTTTCTTTGTTTTTATTTGGCATAATATGTACATAGATTCATTTGCAAGTACATAATGTAAATTATAATAACTGTAAATTTTCATAAGATCTCGCATATGCATAATGTATTTGCTGAATAATAAAATCATATGAGTAAAAAAATTTCAACTGTGTGCGCATTTTTGTTTTATATACCTACAACTTATTTATATATTAGAAGTTCATTAAAGAGAAGCGAAATAAAATGAAAAGGTG
Source organism: Argyra leucocephala (assembly GCA_963942445.1). Lineage (NCBI taxonomy): Eukaryota > Metazoa > Arthropoda > Insecta > Diptera > Dolichopodidae > Argyra > Argyra leucocephala. The sequence goes on along the minus strand of OZ012681.1, from coordinate 120,315,785 downwards.
TCTACTGCGCAGGTCCTTAAATGCTTGTCAATTATAATTATAGATAGTTCATATAAATGATGTAGCAGACTGAAAAACAATCAATGTTTCTCGATAAATCATTTCAATTTTTATATAGTTTCTCTAATGTTTTCGTTCAGTGTACTGTTATCGATTATTTCCCAATGTAAATTAATTCAATTAAGGCAACAGAGGCTTTGAACTCTTACCTCATATGTAAGATAATTACTGCTCCAACAAAATATCAAAATTAGTTCAATTATAAATATTTGTAAGCAATCTGATAGTTTTCTAAAATTATTTTGAAATTATTTTCAATTTTTTATTTTAAATAAACAAATTTATTTATTTTTGTTTTTTTTTTTGTTTTTGCAATTAATAGATACATTTTGTTTTGAAATACATATCTACATAATTTTTAGATCATCACAAATAACAGTGTTCTAGAATTTAATTTTTGGCATAATTTTCTATATATATATATTTATATTAAACACGTAATATATGTATATATATATACTCGTATATATCTAAATTACAAATATTTGCTAATATTTAACATAGTTGTTAACAAAAACAATAACGAAAGAAATAAAGGTAACTTTTATGTATTGCACGATTTTGTTGCCTTATCTGGGACAAAATAATCATCTATCTTCATCTCCCTGATTTTTTTTAGAATGAAACAAAAATGAAAAAGAGCAACAAAAAAAAAAGAGTGTCTTGAAGTGTTATTACTAAAGTGGTGATACTCAATTTAACACGTTTTCTTGTATTTTTCTTCTTATTTCAAATGTCAAAAGATAACGAAATTCTTTAATTTTTTTTTTTGATTTTGTTTTTGTTTTTTTTTATTTTTTTTTAAATATTTTTACCTAATTTTAAATTCTACTAGTGTAATACCGTGTTAAACTATTAAACAGTAGTAAAAAATACTTCTGAATTTTTTATTTCAATTTTTCTTATTTTCTTTTAAAATTCTTAACTTGATTTGTATTGAACTGAACAAAAAAAAAAACAAAACAAAAACAAAAACAAAAAATTCACATAGATTTTAAATTCGAAATTATATTATTTAATATTTTGCAAAACTTTAAACATCAACACAATTTAAATTTATTTATTTAAATTTTGATGAAATAATTTAAAGAAAAAATAAAATTAGAAATTTGTAATTTTGGTTTAAATTGAAACAAAAAAAACAAAATTCTCAAGCACTCTTATTAAATCGATTTCGATACTATATTACACAAAAGTGTTATTTACAGTTCATTTGAATTGAGAGAAAATTGTTAATTGAAAATCTTAAAAGTGTTTTTATTGGCCGGAAGACAAAATTTAGACTAATTTTTTTGTTGTTGTTGTTTTTAATAGTCAGTTTCTTTTCGTTTTAAAGGCTTATAATTAAATAATTTACAAAATTGTACTATTAAGTGAGTATAGGTATAGGTATGCCTATAATGAATCTTTATGAGTATTTGATTTGTAATTCGTGATTCATATAACCTTATTAAAATTATAATAATATAACGGTAATATTCATAATTGTGCTTACATCAAATATTTACAGTTAACATTATGAAAATTGACCTACTATATTATATTAATTGGGTATATAAGATCAAATTGTTGAAGACTATATGAACAAATTTTTGAAGTTTGATGATATAAAGAGACAATATGGACTGTTTTTGGAAAATGTAGGTTTTTTATTTACTGTGAAAATGCTGAATGTTAAAATTAATTTATTTTTTTATTAGATTCAACTAGAGGATTTGATTTTCGTGTAGTTTAAATAGATTTTACGTTTAAATTTTGGTCGATTTTTATAACTCACAGATATATTAACATGTTGGCTATCGATGTATCACCAATAAACATGTACGAAAAGATTTTGGAATTTTTTTATTTACTGTGCAAATGCTGGATGTTAAAATAAATTTGTTTTTTAAAAAGTTTTGGTCGATTTTTATAACTCACAGATATATTAACATGTTGGCTATCGATGTATCACCAATAAACATGTACGAAAAGATTTTGGAATTTTTTTATTTACTGTGCAAATGCTGGATGTTAAAATAAATTTGTTTTTTAATAAATTTTGGTCGATTTTTATAACTCACAGATATATTAACATGTTGACTATCGATGTATCACCAGTAGGGATTTTGGAAAATGTAATTAATGCACAATAATACAACAGTACTTAGTAGCGAATAATATTATTTGCAATGATTAAAGTGGTACTCATGTGAAAAAGCTCTAAATTTGATATTATATGAATGAAAACTAGCAATAGAAAATAATCTGGTAAACCCAAACCGCATTCGAAACCGTAAGTAGAGAATACATACGAATGCAAACGAAACCACAGTGATTTAGAAGTTTTTTTTATGAATTCATTAATATGGGAGTGCCTCAAGAAACAATTTTGGGTGTTGTACGTTTTTTGTTATATATAGGATTCAAAAACGTTAAGTCTGAGACTCATCCAACACATACCGTTAAATAGGTGTATTAATTTAAAAAAAAAAGTTATAAGGAATATGTTGCTCCAGTTTTAATTCCTTCGGAGCTGTTGTATTGCGGATATTTTTTATGGGGTTAATTTTTCTAATATGATTTTCTTTAATGCTCTGTGGCCCAGGTTAAATTTAAAATACTCCAAAGAATCACCCCTTAAAATATTTGTGCTATAAACCGGACCTCCCCCTATATCAATCATATTAAATCTTAAATCAAACATAACGTTTGGTAAAATCATTTTATTTCTGACCGATGATACATTATTGTACATAACAGGCAGAAACATTGTTGTCATTACTGAAGCGTTTTATGCGGTAAAACATGATTTACTTCTGCAAAAAAATTTACAATATCGAATTTAGAGGATTTATATTTAAATGGTTTAAATCTTATTTTAGTGATAGGAAAGAAAAACAAAATTCTATTGATTCCGTCGGTGGATGCCAACACTTTTGACTCAAGGTCTTCTTGTAGTGAATCATGTTTTAAAATTGATAGTGTTGTATCTTTCAGGTATCGTGGATTATAAATTAAACTGGGCAGAGCATGCTTTTCACTTACATAAATATTTTAAAAAAGTCATAAAAAAGGTGTTCCACCTAAACCAATATTGTTCCCTGAAAGTCATATGCTAATGGTATACTTTGCTCTTTTCAATTTTAAATTACTATATGGAATTAGCTGCTGGGGGGAGGACTCTTACTTCAACAAAATTCATCATTCAAACCAATACTTATGTTCTTTCATACCTTCTCCCTTTTTATTATATTTTTGTAATCAGAGTTGGTTTTGTTGTATAAACAAGGTTTTGTTGTTGTTTAAACAACTCGATTAATTTTTCATTTATTGCCTTGTGTGAAATTTAAATATATATATATATACCTATGTATCTACATATAATAATATTTATTTGATACAATACCCTTTACAAATTATAAAATAAATAAATAAAATAAATATTTAGTCTACTACCCATTTTGAAAATATATATTTATAACATTAAATCTGACACTTCGTTAAAAACAAGCTACTCTCTTACTGAAATAATCAAACTTTTTTTATTAGCTTTTTATGCTGTTTTTTCATTGTGGGATGCTATTCACGATTCCATATGTTTTGAATTAAAAAAACGGTATCATAAAAAGTTGGATTTAAAAGCCAGCATATAAAGTTGTAATGTGGGAAGGCCTTTATGCCTAGTTTTCCACTGTTTCGAAAGGTGGATATACTACCTATTATACAGCTATATGTATTCAAAACACTAAAAATTTATTTTATTAGATCAGGTTAGCTTGCCCATCGATTTAGCTCTCACTACAATCTGAGGGTCAATAACCTACTTTTAATAAATGTTCCTAGAGCATATACATCACATTTTCGCCACTTTTATAACTTTTTAGCTCCCAAAATTTTCAATACGTTACCTTTCTTTTTAAGATCGGATTCTATTACTTTTATCAAAAATTTTAAATCTCACTTATTGAATCTTTATCACTCTCAAATTTAAATCTTGCTAACTTAACCTAATTCTATTATATCTTTTAAGTTTTTGTTTCTCAGGCTTCTTTTATTTTTATTGTAATCGTTTATCTGGGATTTTAATTTTTCTATTTTTTCCTATTTTATTTTCTTTCCTTATTTAATTATGTTTAACTAAATTTAATTATTTCTAATATATATTTTGATATTTAATAGCTATAAGTTTGTATTTTATTTTATAATTTTAAAATTTTTTGCGTTATGTTTTGCTTTACTTTATTACTTTAATATTGAATTTTTTATTTTTATTTTTGTATTCTTGTAACTGTATTAGTTTTAGCTCTGAAATATCAACCTAATATTGTTTAATTAAATAATTTAATTATTTCTACTATGTTATTTCATTCATCACATATTCTAAGGAATATCAGAATGATCTTACATGTCTTACATGTACTAAAGTAGTATGTAACATGGTATAATAGATAAATACATTTTAAAAACTAACTAACTAAGCTTATTCAGACCTCCGCTTTTTAGAAGAAACGACATGCAAAGTAACTTGTTCCACAAAGGTCTTAATTAAAAATTGTGGAATATGAAGTATCACTAACTCTAATATAATCTGTAATAATGTAACTCTAATATAATGTGGATTGCAGACTAACACTATATAACATATTGTAATTATAATATAACAGATCAGTCAGTATAATAAAGTCTATCAAACAATATACTACAAAAATATTATTTTTAATTTAAATTTAAACAGTATAGTTGAATTTCATAGTTCAATAAGTGAAATTTTGTAACATAGTGCCGACCGGATATGGTAGTAAATTTTATGCCATTTTTTCTTCAATAATTCAGAACAAAAGTATAATAATAATATAATGTTTAGAGGTTGCTGAAGAAGAATATCAGCTTGTGAAAGAGAAGTAGAGAGGAGTTCTAAAGATCAAATAAAAGAGTGTATAAATCTTATCATCATGTTCCAAGTTAAATATTTTTCAAATTAAATCGGCGAGGTACTCTACAATAAACATAGTTTTCCACATTTAAAATAGTAGATATAACCATAAAAATTCTATAGAAAAGCTATGTTATGTGATTGTGTATTCCAAATCTCTGTGTAAAAGCAGTTAGGGTGTTCATCCCATAGACTTTGAATTATATAAAAAAAAATAAGATTTGGCAAATTTTTGTATAATTTACAATAAAAATTTCATTAGGACATAAAATTGCATAAATAGTTACATATATTGCATAAATTACGAATCCCATCTTGATCAAACTATTTAAAAATTCCCTTAAAAAAACATTACTAATAGCCTAGCCAACATAATATTATCATTCAATAAATTATTTATATACATAAAATTAAATATTTTTATTTTATTCATTAGATTATTACACCGAGAATAAAAAAATGGCTTCACATAATAATCAACATAAAATTTCACATCTGTGGATTCTATTTTTGTAATTAAATATTCTGTAATATCTCATTGAAAGAAATAATATTGTAATTAGTTAGGTATAATATTAAACATTATAAATTTTTTTTATAATGGATTTCTAATTACCTAAGAAGTAAAATATTAAATAAAAAACTCTTAACGATGTCCTTTTCAACCATATTTCCTTCTCTTAATTATTCCATTTTTTTTTTGTACTACTTAAAATCATATAACGATTTTCGTATTACAATTATGAATGGAATTTTTGTTACACCTTTCTTAAGTGCTAAAGCAAAAACAAAAAAAAAAACAATTATTAAAAAAATTTAAAGTACCTATTTACTTTCAATATAAAATATCCTTAAAAATTTATTAAGGACGAAATATATACATACATCGTATATACATATACGCACCCGCAAATAAATAAAATATTTAAGGAAAATTACAAAATGTAAATTGACCAGTTAATTATCTTTAATTAACCCAAAATGTTTACCTCTCTCTGTTTATATTATAAGGATAAATTGCTATAAAGTCCTTTTTCAGTTGTTTATTTTTGTTTTTGTTTTTGCTTTTGCTGTTTGTAACCATTCCTAGAAAATAAACAGAAAATAACCAACTGATGTTTATTTTAAATGAAACCAAATTAAAAATTATAACCAAAACCAAAATCATGAATTAATTAGTTAATATAATATAATTTGTATTTTCGAAAATTCGAAATTAAAAATATTAAACTTTAATGATTTGAATATGAAAGGGGAAATTTTTCGGATATATATATATATATAGAATAAAGATATATATATATGTAATATAAGTTTTCAAATATAATTTTATTGAATATTTAATATGCATTAATTTATATTTTCGAAAATTCGAAATTAAAAATATTAAACTTTAATGATTTGAATATGAAAGGGGAAATTTTTCGAATACATATATATATATAGAATATATATATATATATATATATATATATATATATATATATGTAATATAAGTTTTCAAATATAATTTTATTGAATATTTAATATCCATTAATTTATATTTTCGAAAATTCGAAATTAATTAAACTATTTTGATTTCATTTTGAAAATGGAAATTTTTTAATTTTAATACACATATAATATATATATATACATACACATGTTGCAATGGATTTGATATTTTCCCATATTTAGTGTATTTTATTATTTTAAAACTATTTTTTTCAACATCTTTATTCTGTTAAACTATCTTTACCATCATCAAAGATATTGAGTACAATATTTGGGAGTGTTTGACATGTTTCTAAGGAAAAAGTTCAAGGACTCATATTGTAAATAAAATTTTTTTTAGTTCAAGTAAATTTGGTTTTTAAATCTAGTGGTCTGAAAGGTTTCAGTCTACGCTTGCATGATGCTTCGTTATTAATTATTTGAGGTATAAATGAATTTGGGTGAATCTCTAGACGATATAAATATTTCCAGCTTTCTTTTTAACATATGAAATATTTAAATCCAACCTTATTCTGTCATTGCACACGTGTCAGGGAGCATTCATGATGGATTTTAGTACCTTGGACTGGATACTCTTTATTATTTTGATATTGGAGCTGCTAGAGGTTCCCCCACAAATTTCAACCCCATAAGTCCAGATTGGCTTTATATAGTGCTAATTTACGATATAAAGTCCACGATTACTCTATCAGGTAGTAAATTAGATTAAACTTTATTCTTAACAGCTTCAATTTGCCACATAAGGCGTCTATTCAACTGCATACCTAAGTATACTTTGCCGACTCACACTGCACCAACTCTCTGTTCTTGAACTGAACGCGGAGACAATTAATTTCCTTTACTGTTGATAAAAGTAAAATATGGCGATTTAAATTCATTGGCTTTGGTTCTGCAAGCTTTTAGCCAGTCTTATATGTCTAGTAGGTTATTATGAAGGTTTTTGGAAGCTAAACGTGGATGCGACGCCAGGACAGCTGTGTAATCAACAAAATTAACAGTGAGAACGCTCTCTGATGTAAAAATGAGGTATAACAAGGATCTTAGAACACTTGCCTGAGGAACGCCAGATGCAATTTGTCTCAGTGTAGCTTGCTCATCATTGTACTTAACAAAGAATCTTCTCTTTGACAAATATGAGACCAAAATTTGATGGTAGTAGAGAGAAATAAGCTTGCTTTTAGTTTGTCCAGAATTCTCTCGTGCAAATATATTCAAATGTTAAAATAAATAAATTTAAAATTGATATGATATTCATTTTTATGTATTTTAAAGCGGCACCTTACCATTGAAGAATGCTGAATAGTGAATGTGATTTTATTAAACTACTATCTTTAGGATGCTCGCATCCAAAGATCTCATATTTATGACAGACAGATACATTTATTTATTATCTAAAGCTACTGCTATTTAGCATTGTGTCATAACACAATTTGAATTTAATCAAAGTGCTTTTAAACAGATCTAAAATAATAATTTGCCTTCTTAAAACTTTTTTTTCTTTTTCTTTAAAAGCTACAAGACTGTTAAATGATAATGTGAATATGTGTGCATATGTGCATATTCACAGATTTAAAGGATTGTTTCGTACATATTCACAACTTTATAATGTTGTTTAGCACGTTGAGTCCAATAGTTGAGTCAAAACGATGAGTCAAAATATTTACATAACAGAACTGCATTGCGTACAACTCAGCAAAGCTCACTGGTAATACACGTGTGAATGAACACCAGTTTATTTTTAAGTTTTATTCAATCGTACTTAAAATCCAGTGTTCACCGGTAATATACCGAGACTTTCATTATTATTATTTTAAATGATTAAAAATTAAAAAGGAGACGTAGCGAAATTAAAAAACAAAATATTTAGTAGAGGATATTATTATTATAGAAATTATTACATAATTAAAATTTTGGACTAGTTTAATTTCAAAAATGTAGAATTTATAGAACAGATCGCATAATTAACGGCACAACGTCAGTTTTTTTTTATTTTCGCCGGTGATGACCGTGGGACTCAATGTGCTCTCTAAACAACATTTGAAAGTTGTAAAATTCTTTAAATTCATTCCTTTATTGTTTTTGCTATACATTTAAAAAAATCTCTTAAATAGTAAAGTACATAATATATCAAATATAAGTACCATATACATTAAAATACGTATTGACCTATATGACGCATATCTGTAAATCGCCAGGAATTTTTCCAATCACACTGCTACAAATTCCGACAGCAGTAATGAAAATATCTACGACTCAATAAAAATTCAAATATTCTGTGTCAAACTCACACGAGAACGCCTAGGGCAATTCTATCATATCCAAACACCTATTTACTAGATACCAACGCTCGCTGATATCTGAAAATAAATAAATAAATTCATGTAGGACATTGGTAATGTAAGAATAAACTAGTATTTGCCGCTCTTCATATTTCGAGGAAGTTTGATAAAAAATCGTACTCATTTCAATTTATCCTAGGTGCTACATTTAATTTTTTTCATGAATTAACTTAGACAACAACCGCATAAATTTAAATTTAATTCTGGTGATGGGTTAGTTGCAGCAATTTGATAAATTAAAATTGTCTTGTATGTTAAAATTACTTATAATGGGGTGAAATTTCAAATTGAAATTTCAAAATTGACAATTAAAAAAATTTAAAATAAATATTTAATTTCGCTACGTCTCCTATAATATAAAATAATAATGAAAATCGGTTGTTAAAAGGTTCAGATATTTGTGCCGTACTTTTTCAGTTTACAGATTAAATATAATGACAAGAAGATTGTTTTTGAATAGTTGACAAAGGCCAGTTGGATATCAGATATGCTCACTGTAAAATTCAAAAGCCCGAAATCAAAATAAATGTGTGTGTGTGTGTTTTTTTTTTAAATTTCAACTTAAATTGTTTCCATATTCCTGAAAGAGACGAACAAAATTTTTTTACTATATATTTTGGTATTAGAGGAAATAAAATAGAATTAAATAAAATTAAATTGAATAATTAAAACAACAAAACCAGAAATCGATGTCGAACCATAATCTCTATACCACCTAATTTGTAAACCAATTCGAAAACTACAATTTTCATTTTCGAAATAATGACATTTTCTACATTTTAATAAAATCATTTCCAAAAATACACAACTAAGAAAAATAAACCATCATCAGATTTTCTAGTAGTAAATTAAATAATTTTCAAAGGATTCTTATATCCTGTTTTGAGGTGATTCTCTTATCGACCAAAAACCGGAAAAAAAAACATTTTCTTTTGAAAGGAATTTTTGTGTGTTATTTTAGGTATTTTTTTTGTTTTTGTATAAACCTAAAGTCGTACTTTATACACACTCAGGTATATATATGACTAATTGTTCTTTGGTTGTAAGGCATTAACCAAAATGCGGTTATATTGTGTTACTAACAACCACTATCAGCCAGCATTTTAATCAACAAAGAAAAAAAAAAACAAAAACAAAATGAAAAATAAAAGAACAAACAAAAAAAGCAGCAAAGATGAACTTTTTAAGTACTGCAATTTATTTATTTTTATTTCTATCTCTTTCACTCATTCTATATACCCCATTTCTGTTTTCATTATTTTTCTTATATTCTTACGTAGGTACTTTGTTTTTTTTTGGTTGAATTCTGTTACAAGAGAAATTATTGCTTTGGTTTTGGTCGCTGTGTTTTCGTCCTTGTTATTTTCCAATTTTTTTTTCTTAATTTGATTTTTCAAGGAAAACAACTTAATAGCCTTGTCTCGGTTGGGTTAGGATATTGCCAAAAGTAAAATCGGTTTAAAAAAGTATGTAAAAACACAAACAAAAAAAAAAGTTAAGTAATTTGTTTAAAATGTTTTTAAAATTAGGCCCAATGGATATATATGTATATATATATATATATATATATGTATATGTATGTGGTAGTGGTGATGATACTTGAATTTTTTTATCTTATCAAAAAACCTCTTACACACAAAAGTGAAAAAAAGTGAAAAAAAAAATTTAAGGAAAATTTTTTAAATTTTCCGAGATAAAAAAACAATTTTTTTTTTTTTTTTTTTTGATTTCCTATTTGATTTGAGAAATTAATAGTAAAACATTTTCGAATGTGGGAGTAGCAAAGTACAGCTATAATAATATAAGAATGAGGGGGAAAAAAATATAAACCATTTGTTTTAGAGAGCCTAAAGTCCTTGAGCACAATGAAAAATTACTGACCAAAAATTAAAACAAAAAAAAAAAACAAAAAAAAATGGTAATTTTCTTTTTTAAGTATGGATGGTATTGTCGTTTTGGGTTTGTGTTTGTGTTTTTTTTTTTTTGTTTTAACATAAATGGAAAACTTTATGTTGATAAAAGGTAATTTTTACCTTTATATTTAAGGTAATTTTTTTTTTTTTTTGTTATTATTCTTGTTTATTTTGTGAATAACGGTTTACTTGTATTTTAGACAATATGATTTATTCCCCAGGTTATTCATCAATTGTTATACTTTGTAAAAAGTTTATACGACAACCATGCAAATGTTTATTTATTATTAAGATCTATCATTTTCATTGACTCACTCTCTCTCTCTCTATGACTGTTTTGATTCATTTCTGAATAAAAACGATTGTAATTTATTTCAATCTTTGTAATTTTAGTTGTTTTAATTTTATTTATTTTCTCTTTCACAGAATCATCATTAATTTTTTAAAACATTCATAAACAGTTTTTAAAGGATGAAAATTATTTGGTTCTATATGAAGTGAATTAAGACAGGGATATTTTGTTGTACAACAATTATACTTCCTATTCTATAAATTTTACAATTTTTAAATTAAACTAGTCTAAAATTTTAATAATGTAATAATTTGTGTAATAAATTATAATGTTTTTTAAATATTTTGTTTTTTAATTTCGCTACGTCTCCTTTTTAATATCTATTATTTAAAAGAATAATGGTTCATATATTTGTACCATAGCTTTTCCAATTCACAAATAAAATATATAATGATTTATTAGTGGTAGAAAATTTGTCTTTTAATTGCAAAATATCATAATCAAAAATAATATGTTGATTCTCCTACACTTAATGAATTCAATTCATAGCTTAACACGGATATAAGTAGATAAACACATACATTTCAAAATAGAAAAATGTTAATTAATCAAATTACCGCAACTTAACCACAGCTAGAATTAAATTTAATAATTTTTTTTTTATTTTTAAATAGATTATTACAAATGTGGTTGTTGTCTAGGATAAATCAATAAGAAATATTATGTAGTGCTAACAATAATTTGACATTTCATAATAAACAGTTCAAATAAAATTGAGTACGGTTTTTTATCAAACTTCCCCTAATTTGCTGGTGTGACCCAATATTAGTTAATTTATATTTTGCAAATATCAATATTTTGGCAGTAACATACTTTCAACTATTTAAGTATTTGGAAGTACTGATACGTTTACATTAATTTTTATGTTTATGGTTTACCCTGGTGAATTTGCACAATACTGAATTGTTAATTATACTACCCGGTTCAATAGCTTTCACAATTTTTTAAATTAAACTAGTCTAAATTTTAATGGTGTAATAATCTCTGTAATTATATCTCCTATATAATTTTTGTTGATTTTATTATAATATCTATTTGATTCAATATATTTTAATTTTAAATGAATATATAAACAATCGTAAGACAGCTTCCTCATACCTAAATCAATATAAAATCTGTATCCTATCTGTCGATCTGTTGTTTGCCTGTTCTCGAGATATCGTCAGACTTTCTTAGATATCTAATTAACTGTTTTTATGTACTTTTTTATTAATTTTTTGAAATTTTATTTGTCTATATGATATTGTTCTTCAACAATATCCTGCGCTGCTGTTGAGTGACATGAAATTGCTATAATTTTCTTTCTTCGTTGCCATTTCTCCTTCCCTCTTAGATTGCGCTATATAGGTTCTTGTGTGGAATTGGGCAAATTGCTTTGCTATCAAAAGACAATAACTATTTACTTTAAAATATTTTATTCTCTTGATCCGTTCAGTTGTATTTTTTATAGTTCGTGTGTCCTCTTTACTTTTCTAGGTTTTTTAACTCTGCTGTTTACCATTTTGCTGTCTTCTATTACCCATTTATTATATGTTGAGATATGACATGTATCAACTTATAGATGTGGCATAGAATTAATTTTTTCAACACAGGATTCTGTGTAACAAATTTGTACTCCATTTTTAATTTTCCACCTGTTCATAGGTGGTATAAGTACCGTTTACTTTTTATATTTCTTTATTTATTTCCTTTTAACGGAATTTTTTAATGCGATTTTGAATTTTCACATAATTTGGTTTTATGAAGTTTATGCGTTACAATTTACGTTCTTTTCTACTCTGAAATAACGAAATTCAATTTATTACGAATTATTATTTATAAATGATCATCTTTATTTATTTCACTTATAAATATCATTAGATATATTTTTCCATTGTACAACATATTCCAACTATTGAGCTACCAATATTGAGCCAATAAAAAACTACTTGTATAGTACTTTGTATGCTCAACTGTTTTTTCTGCAGAAGATAAAGTATAATATACTCTAAACATTCTTGGAGTGTGCTCTGATTGACCAAAGAAACAGAAAGTAGATAATGTTCAGAGCGAAAAACGATTTATTACCCTTTGGCAAATCAAAGAAAATCGCCAAATGACTCATATGAGTATATAATTTAACTTGTAATAGCAATGCTAAAAAAATTACATATACGGGTATTTAAAAATAAAAAATTAACATCTATCACAATATACGATATACAATTTACGATAAAACAAAACTGCATTTCTCTCTGATCTAATAAAGAATATCGTCAAAAGATTGAGATAAGTACCAAAAATTAACTAGCAATATCAGTGAACACCTATAGATTGTAAATATGGATATATTAAAAAAACACAAACACGCACCTATTACAATATACGATAATCAATTTACGATAAAACAAAAATACATTACTTTCTCATCTTATAATGAATATCGCCAAATTACTTATATATAAGTGCCAAAAATTAACTAGCAATATCAGTGATGATAATCTATAAGGATATATTTAAAAAAAACACACACACACCTATTACAATATACGATAATCAATTTACGATAAAACAAAAATGCAATGCTGTCTGATCTAATAAAGAATATTGCCAAATGACTTAATTGAGTACCAAAACTTAACTAGCAATATCAGTGAACATAATCTATAGATAGGGATATTAAAAACACACACACTCACACCAATTACAATATACGATAATTAATTTACGATAAAACAAAAATGCATTGCTCTCTGATCTAATAAAGAATATCGCCAAATGACTTAGATAAGTGCCCAAAATTAAGTATAAATATCAGTGAACATAATATATAGGGGTATTAAACATACACACACACCTATTACAATATACGATAATCAATTTACGATAAAACAAAAATGCATTTTTACTACTTATAAGTTAAACCGTGAATTGTTTTATGAGCAATTCCTGTAGGAAATTGGTTAATGAAATTCAACTTAAAAAAATTTACTATTCATAATATGTATATATATATGTATGTATATATACAGCCTATAATAATAATTTACTTGTAACAAAAAAATACAATTTGTTACATCAAAAAATTTTGCAATTTTATTATATGTTAATTAACATAGGTAATAATAACATTAATGATAAAATAAAATTAAAGAAATAAAAATTGTTTATATAATTTAAATCCAATAAAATAGACCTAATTCAAATTATCCTATTTTATTACAATTTTTTTTTTTTAAATATTATTACTCTTTCTTTACCTTTATTTATGTTGTAATAATTTACATTTCATAGTTCCATTTTTGTAATCTTATTATTATGTATTCAAATATATTTAGACCAAAAAATAGAAAAATAAAAAAAAAATGATTTCTTAAAATTAAAAACAGTGCGGTAGTTAAAAATAACAACAACAAAAAATGAAGAAAATAAAAATCAAAACAAAAAAACACAACAATTTCTTTGTAATTCAAAATCTCGTAATTTTCTTTAGTTCATAAACAGCTTTTCTTTTTTTTTCATTATAATCCGATCTCATTTCTAAATTTATTTTTCTGCTTTATATATTATAATATATATAGAGAAGCACACTCTTGGGACTTACTTTCAATTTACAAAATTCATAAAACTATTAACATACCAAAAAACACACATTCATACACACCATATACAATTAAATCACTGATTTATATTTTGGCTTTGATACTACTGACTTCCTAAAAATATAATTTCATTATAGAAAACAGAAAATTAATTTAATTTTATTCGGTCTAATTTACAAAATTGAAAAATAATAATAAAAAAAAAAAAAAATAAACACAAAAAAAAAATATGGTTCCCAATGACTGCGTTTAACATCTCAACCGATAAATGTAAACAAATCGTGATCAATTTGTTTATTAAATGCGAAACAAAATAAAAACAAAAATAAAATTAAAAAAAAAAAAATGTGTCTATTAGATAATTTTTTTTTTTTTTTTTGTTTTCTTATGGTCAAATTATTCAGGTAAATGTCTAAAATAAAATCACCTATGGAGTGGATCATGTTAATATAAATAAAATTATCAAAAAAAAAAAAAAAAAAAACAAATTTTATTTTAAATTCTTCAATTTCTAGAAAATTAAATTATATGAACATTTTTTTTCTGTTTTTTTTTTTTTAATTTTGTATCTTGTAGATATCTGAAGTACTCAAGTTTCCTGATAATATTCATTTTGACATTTTTGTTTTCAGTTAATTTAACAGAGCTACTGGATTATTTTTAACAATCGAGACATTTGAATTATATATGTTCATTTAACTGTAAAAATTAAAAATTTAATAAAAGACAAAAAAAATGTATATATATATAAAGATCAATTGACGCAATTCCAGCTACAATTGGCTACACAATGACACACTGTGGTATATATACGAATATAAATATCTTAAAAATGAAATTAACAAAAGAAATTGAGATTATTTAGTTATTCAAATTTTGTTCATTAATTTTTGTTAATAATTGTACAACTATTGTAAAATGATATAGAATTAGATATGTACACGTATATTATTTTGGGTGTTGTGAAATCTAAATGTATACCTATATTTAATTGGGATCATAACTAAAAGGTTGATTATATTCATTCGATTTGTTTATAAGATGGAAATAATTTTTAATATACAAATTAATTCCATGCTAATTAAATATTTAGAAAATTTTTGTAATAAGATACAATTAAAGACTAGACCGTACTCAAGTATATATATACTCAATTAAATTTATTTTAATTTCAAATAAATTCAATCGATTAATATATTAGAAAATGGTCGGTTTGATTTGTTAAGGGTTGATTAGCCTTTTGAAATTTAAATTCAATCGATTAATATTGTAAAAATAATGGTCTAATAATGGTCGGGTTGACTAGTCAATATAAATTTAAATAAATTAAAAAAAAATTGTATTTGAATTACGCAATCGAAAAGGGTTAAACAATAAAAAAAAATTTGATTTTAAAAAAATTATCTGGAATGAGCTGAATTGGTCGTACAGGGTGTAATAGTACATGATATAATAGGTACATATTAATATAATAGGTACTACAGAATAGTAGGAAATATAAAGTATAAAACATTGAATAAGGCTGTAAATAGTTATTATGTTTTTATAATGATTAAGCAAACGCACATTCCTTTTATTATTCTTCTTTATTCTAATCTCAATTGCCAACTAACTTAAAACTAATCATTATTATGCCGATCACTTCTATACCATTTACTTTACACTATTACTAATACCATACAGAATATAACTGTTGGCAACAGTACCAACCTTAAGTGCAGGGACATAAGTGTGGTGTGACAAGTATTTTCCGTAAAATTCGGATTTAGAAAAACACACTCAAGCACACATCAAGTTTACAGAATCAAAAATTTCGTTAACGTAAATTTAAATAACAAAAAATAGGTATAGCATAAATAACTTTTGATGTCGACAAAACATTCAACTCAGTATGGCATAAAGGCTTTATCCACTAATTAATTTTTCACAAACTCCCAGTTTATCTTCTCAAATTGATTAAAAGTTTTCTGAACGACCGATTTTTCTCAGTAAAAATTGGACTAACACAATCCAACAAATACGCTGTTACAGCAGGTGTTCTGCAAGGCTCTACGCTTTCTCCTTTATTGTATAATATCTTCACAGCAGATCTACTCAATATTCCAAACTGCTACACTACTTTGTACGATGATTACACTGTGTTATTATCTGTCTCTATAGCTGTCCAAATGAATTCATTGATAAAATTTAAAAAGGGTTTTAAAATACTTAATTATAGTGGTCCTATTTTAAGTGGAAAATCAAAATTAACGGAGAAAAAACTAAATCTATTTTCTTTACAAAAAGAAGAAAATCTTGTTTTTTGCCAGAAACAGAAACTTATCATGTGGAAATTTCGAAATAGTTTGGGAAAGCGAAAATAAAAAATATCTTGACCTAGATAGAAAAGTAATTTTCAAAACGCATCTAATGAAAACCGTTAATAAAATAGACCTTTATATAAAATTATTATATCCAGTCATAAATAGAAAATTTAATTTAACTGTTTATTTAACAAATTATTAATATTTAAATTCATTTATCGAAACATTTTACTATACAGCTTCCACGTATAAATGAGTACTGCCAAAAACTAATTTGAATTTGCTTTAAAGCAAACAAAACGCTGTTTTTAAATTAATTCTAAGCAAACTTTTTTATTTCTCCACAAGCAGATTGCATTTATATTCATCATCATCAATGTCCTATAACCCCATGCATATGGCATATGGCGGATTTGTAGTTAATGGCAAACACTAATACTATTTTAGAACAAATCAAAAAAAAAAAAAACCCGACTTTTTTGAAAGCTGATACAATTTCGAAAATTCGCGATAGCAGATTAAAGAGATGAAAGATAGTATAAATAAGAGCGATAGTAGATTAAAGTTTAGTATTAAGATCATTTTAGTTAATAAACATTAGTTAAGATTTAGGTTAGGCTTAAATTAGGTTTAAATTAAAGGTTTTTACTTGCCATTTTGTCAAATTTTATAAATTCAATTTATTCTATAATAATTAAGTTCGGTTAGTCTAAATAAGTTCAAAATCAAAGGTGTAAATATTCTAGTATAAAAGTTATAAGCTCTTAAAATATAGAATTAAAATATATGAAATTAAAAATATTGTACAAAATACATTAAGGCAATAAGAATCAAATAAGAATAATAAAATAAAAGAAAAATATTTTTCTATTTTCAAGAATTAAAAAAATTAATTGATTAACTTTGTGTGAGATCAAAACTGACATAAAAATTGGAATACCTAATTGTAACAATACAGGCTTATATTCTTCTCAGCATTTAACCCATTTTCTACCGGTATCTTTCAAAATGAAAATATTTAAAGTTTGATAAGTGTTCTAAATTAATTTGGCGTCAAAAAACACGAATACGTGAAGAAAAAGAAAACTGAAGAAAATTTTTTAGTTTAGCCGAAAAACCGGACGTTGGCAACTACTACAACATATAAACATATAAGTTAAACAGTTTAAACATATAAAAAAAGGCTGCATCTATTGCAAGTTATACAAAAATTATTTATATTTATTATCATTAAACTTAAAAACTAAACACTTTTAAAAATTTATTCAAGTTTTTTTTGTTGGAAAATTTGGCAAATTTATATGAAAATAGGAAAAAATTAAAAGCAAATTAGGAAAATATTGAAAAATTTTATGAAATGTAATATTTTTTTATACATTTTTATTTTTATTTTTCGATAATGGTAAATGCTGTTTAAATTCAATATTAGCTGGAACAGTATCACTTTCTGTACCTATTGTATCTGTATGATAAGATGAAAGCTATAACTTTCCGATTAATCCGGTAAATCTCCATTCTAAATGTTTTTTGTTGAATAATTTTTCATTTTTATGATGAGCAATAAAACAATGCAACTTTCAAGCATTCACTAGAGCTGAATTCAAAACCATAGAGGCCGATAGCATTTTTTGGAACGTATATTTGTATGATAATTCTGCAAAGCATTATCATATAGGTTTACACCCCACCCCACCCATTTCATAGTTATAATTACGTAAAACCAATGGTTGTTTATGGCTGAATATATTGGTTCGATTCTTTACTCTATCGTTTTATATTAGTAGTATTAATCGACAAAGTAATATTTTATTTCCCGATTCAAATTGATAATGATGTTCGCCACGTATTAAAGCTTTTCCAGTTTTTAATTGTGCATTATGGCATCTGTTTGTTTTAACTGTGTCTATAGCAAAAAACTGCAAAATTTTTGAAGTAAATCATCATCACATCAGCTTCTAATCCAGTTTGTTCATTATAATTGTGAGCAGCTCTTGTGTATGGAATAACGTAATACAAATAGCCAGCTGATGAGCATAGATACCAAAGCTTATAGCCAAATCTAATTGGCTTATTGCGTATGTACATTTTACAGCTGATGGGCCAGCAAAAGTATGAGACCATATTTATTTATTTATTTATGCTTAATTCAAACATATTACAAATTACAATATCTTAATCTAGTAAAATAAACAAAAAATAAAATTAAAAATTTAAAGATAACAATTAAAATTACATTAAATATTATTGCAAATAATATATGGTCATCAATACTCAATTGTTCAGAAAATACACCAAATTACATGAATTTGCGGCTGATAATTTCAAAAATTGAACGAAGCTAAAAGTTATAAAAAAAATAAATGTGTGAATGAAAAAAAAAATTTAATTGAATTACCTTAGTCATTTTATGTCTGTAGTATAGTAAATACTGTAATTTCATTCTTATTCAATTTATCGGTATCTTGTTCGCGTGTGTACACAAACCGATGTTCACGATGGTTTTTTTTTTGATTGATTTCAATGCTCCACAAGAGTTCAGTGTTTTATATTCAAAACGGGCTCGTTTACTAGTTAATGGAACAGATTCAGAAATATCTGTACCTGCTTACATTTCAGTGCCAATATCTTCTAATCTATAATTATAATTGACAAGCATTTAAAGTCCTGCGCAGTAGACACCTTTTCATTTTATTGCGATTCTCCTACTCCTCAATGAACTTCTGATATAATATATAAGATGTATATATAAAACAAAAATGCGCACACAGTTGAAAATTTTGCACTTATATGATTTTATTATTCAGCAAATACATTATGCATAATTGAGATATTATGAAAATTTACAGTTATTATAATTTACATTATGTACTTGCAAATGAATCTATGTACATATGCCAAATAAAAACAAAGAAACAAATTCATCTAAAATAAAAAATATGAAAACAACAAAAAAACAAATCACTTGAATTCTTCATTTTTTATCTTTTTAAGTAACTATTTCTAAATTTTGGTTATTTGTAGTAATAATATAATTTTGCCTACCTCTTTAATGACAATTTTTTTTATTTTTGGTAATTTTATCCACTAAATGCCACTTACTATAGGGAATATATCGGAAACGAAGCAGTATATGAGGGACGTGTATTTATGTGTCCTAAATAAAACTTACTAACCACAAAACTTTTTATTAAACACGAGTGGTTTCTGCCATATCGGGCTAACTGTTTTTTAAAAACTTTAAATTTGACTTCAACTTGAATTATAATTACTCAACAGGGGCCCCTAGTCTATCTTTTATTTTTATTTGTTTACCAACTTTTATTTGCTTTTATCGTTATTTGATTTACAATAAAATAATAAAATTCTATATATGTTCCGGCAAGGCTGCACAGGTGTACACAGCATTTAAAAGCAAACGAAAAATAATTCGCTTGGAGTACACTAAATACTACCATAATAAAAACAAAAACATACACTTACCTAAAATTTCATATGAACAGCATTCCAGCGATGTTCATCAGCATCATTATGTCCAGTATTTATCCTGTAATCAGAAAGAATTTTATATTAATAATATTATATAAAATATTAAATATTTAAATAATCTTTAATTGTACTTAGTTGAATCTTCTTGTTTACTTTTATTTATCTAAGATAATAGTTTGTCACTTTGACGTTTTATAACACAGGTTAGCACCTCATTCTCATTCAAAATACACAATTTAATTAGAATTTATAATTGTTCATCTATACGAAATTTATAATCAAATTTATTTCACAAAACAGTACATTAAATACGATTATTAAGAAAAATTATTTGACAATACAGAAAAATACAGAATTTTAATTGACATTTAAAAAAAAAAAATGTCAAATACTTGCTAACGTTTGGAAAATCGAATGTTCATGTTTTCAAACAAGTGGCGCTATGTAGGTGTGATAAAACTATAACAGGGATAGTAATTATAAAACAATATATTAGGAATAAAAGTCCTAGTTATTTTTGTTATTTAGACATTTGGTAGTTTTGTTTTTATTCGATTCAAAAAAAGTCCAAAAATAGATGTTTTTTTTTAGCCTATATATCAGCCATTTAAAATTTTTTCAGAAATTTTTTCTTTTCAATTTTTTTCAATTTAAAATATCACACTTTATTTTTATAAAAAAATTTATTCAATTATCTTGTTCCATCTTAGCTTAATCCACATTTGAAAAATTAAAAATGAAACGTTCGGTTTTTTTAACAAGAGTAGAAAATGGGTTAAGGAACATTTTGATGGAAAAAATGATTAAAACGTAATTAAACATGTTTTTAAATAACAATCATGATTGCACATGAATAATCATAAATAATTTGCAAATTTTACATTTTACAGAATAGGGTAGAAGGTTAACATACCTGAAAGTATATATGTATGAAATTTTATCAGTTCAAAAACAACATAAAAATCTGATGAACACTACCATATTATTTAATTTCAATAATGTTTCACAGGCCAAAGACAAAAAACCTTATCTATTTTTTGTCACTATTTGTTTTTTTTAAAAATATTTTTTAAATTAAATTTCAATTAATATAGAATAATAATTTTTAAATTATTTCAAATTTAATTTTTAAATTCAAATCATTACAATCATTTTGAATTCCTTTATGAGTTCATTATACAATTAAATTTGTACTGCAAATAGCGTTATAACAATTTTCACTACGAAGATAAAACGATTTTTATAAAAACATATTCAGAAATCGTTATACCAGCTCGTACTTTACCAGCTTACAAATATAACTCTTTAAATTATCAATGTAATTCTATATTTATTTCATATCTATCTTGAATAACATTATATTATACACATTCATAATTTAATGCTATTTTATATAATTTGCTATCTTTCAAATCATTAAATTTTCAATAAAATTTTATAAAAACCACCTTCTTTAAAAAAATATTTATGTAAGTAAGTAATTTAATATTATCTAAGTTTAACAAGAAAATATAAACATTATTTTAAAGAACACTGATGATGTTTTTTTATTTTTTTTTTATTTACTATGTCATCCCTACCTCCATTGACAATTATTATATTTATTTAGATTTTTAAAATACTCAAATCATTTTCAACTTAATACCTACTTCTTATACTTCTTAACTTTACACTCTAAACTTTAATATAATAAATAGAATTGCCTAAGAAAAAAAAAAAATAAAAAAAAAATAAAAACAAAATAAAAAATAAAAAAAAATATGTAAATCCTAGTTGTTGGAAAATACCAAAAATATTATCATTCATTTTCATTCTAATACCATTCACTTTTCTTTTATTTTTGTTTTTGTTTTTTTTTTTTTTTTTTAACATTTATTTTGAAATAAAAAACACACAAAAACGCAATTTAAAAAACCTAAAATTGCCACTTTAAGGATCACAATAAAGACATTCATAGAGGACTATCAATATATATATATATATATATATATATATGGATCCTACAATTGTATGCCAATCTGATTTCCATATTACAGAAAAAAACGGAAGTATAAAAAGACATTTTTGTGGTATTCGAATGGAGATTGTAATTTATAGTGTTGCCGTAATTTTAATTTTTTACTCTACCGTAAAACTAAAATTACTTTCGACTTTTCACCAAAATTTTTACGTTTTTTACATTTTTCGGTAGAAAGTAAATATATATTAAAATATTGAAGAAACATATCTTGTATTATTATATGTAAATAATTTTAGACCAATAGCATATGCATAGCCTTTGGTAAAGTAATTGAAATGTATGCAAACATTCTATTTATGGACCACTTTGAAAAAAATAACAAGTACAATACAATATGGGTTTGACAAGAATTCCAATATCAATGCAACTATTTTTCATATCTTTACCAATATTCAAAATAGACAAGGGTATAGTAAGAAAGTGGTAGAGCTGTATTTTGCTCTCACGAAAGCATTCGATATGGTAGATAGGAAAATTCTCCAACCTAAATAATACGAATATGGAATAAGTGGTGTTGATATAAAAATACAAAAGCTATTTAACTGAAAGGAAACAATTCGCATGTACAGAATCAGAACATTATATATAAATACAATAAAAAGACGGAATGTGGCATAATACAGGGTAGTTTGATAGGTCCTACACTCTTTAATTGCTACATAAACAGTTTGCCGCAGTAAATCTACAGGGACAACTGTTTCAATATGCCCATAATCCTGTGTTTGTATATTACGCTAATCTATAATTATAATTGACAAGCATTTAAGGACCTGCGCAGTAGATACCTTTTCATTTTATTTCGATTCTGCTACTCCTTAATGAATTTCTGATATAATATATAAGTATATATAAAACAAAAATGAGTACAACTACTCATATGATTTTATTATTCAGTAAATACATTATGCATATGTGACATCTAAAATAAAAAATATGAAAACAACAAAAAAACAAATCACTTGAATTCTTCATTTTTTATCTTTTTAAGTAACTGTTTCTAAATTTTAGTTATTTGTAGTAATAATATAATTTTGACTACCTCTTTAATGACAATTTTTTTTATTTTTGGTAATTTTATCCACTAAATGCCACTTACTATAGGGAATATATCGAAAACAGTATACGAGGGACGTGTATTTATATGTCCTAAATAAAACTTACTAACCACAAAACTTTTTATTAAACACGAGTGGTTTCTGCCATATCGGGCTAACTGTTTTTTAAAAACTTTAAATTGAAATGACTTCAACTTGAATTATAATTACTCAACAGGGGCCCCTAGTACTATTATTATTTCAAAGATAATCACGAATTCGAATGACCTAACCACAATATATGAACGGATGTGCAAACACAAATGGATTATACATATTTATTAATAAAACAAGGTATATCTATACCGGGTGTGTGACCAGAACATGCGTATCAGCTTTTTAAGAGGGGAAGGAGCCGTTATTTTCAAATTTAAAATAAAAAATTATGAACTAAATTGAGGGTGCTCTATCGATTGGTGATATTTTTTACTTCCGGGAAGGACTTTATTTAAGCTCAAAATTCGGCGAAATTGGC
Organism: Argyra leucocephala; assembly: GCA_963942445.1. Classification (NCBI taxonomy): domain Eukaryota; kingdom Metazoa; phylum Arthropoda; class Insecta; order Diptera; family Dolichopodidae; genus Argyra; species Argyra leucocephala. Next base: position 120,291,753 of record OZ012681.1, on the reverse strand, counting down.
CGAAATCGATATTTTCGAATGGGAAGAGGTATACCTTTTTATCAGCAGTAAAATAAGAAACAGGCATGCACTTGTTGATAAATTACTTTTTCAATAATTTTGGCTAAAATAGGTCAATAATTTTGGCAAATTGCTTTATCCCCTACATTTGTATATAGGGCTTACCTTTCCGACTTTAAGTAAACTTGGAACAGTACATTCAATAATGGATTTATTAACAATTATTGAGATTGCCCCACTTACTTTATCTTTATACATTTTAAATATGTGCGTTGACATATTGAACTGGTCACTGCCTTGAATATTGTTTAACAGCCCGGCAGATTTAAAAATTTGAGTAAAAATAATATTTAGTTTATGTGTAAATCAAATGGGCATTTTTCTTTTCAAAAGAAATTATTTCTGGTATAGTTTGAACTACAAATTTAATCTACCAATATGGAAGAGGAGTGTTTAAACTGTTAATATCTAGAGCCGCATTAAAAAATGTTAATGCTTTCATTCATAACTTCACAAATTAAAAAAAATTATAAGCAAAATTATTCTACATACAAGCTTTTACTTCAACTTCTATCAGAAGACTAAAAAAATCTCTTTTTTTTTTTTTTAATTCCATTCAAAACATCTCACACACAATGCCTATTGTGTTCAATTGGTTCAATTAAGTTTAATTTGACAAAACAAACATAATACCCATTAAACTTATTGAACACAGCAAGCAAAAAATAAAATCAGAAAATATAAGAACAAAAAATAAATCGGAAAAAATTAACGTACAATTGTTATTGTAATTTTAAACGAAAATAATACGAAATGTAATGTTCGGAAAAAAAATTGAATATGGAAGCCTGATACAGTATACAAAGCAATGAACTGGTCATAGGATTTCGAGTTATTTAAATTTTTGATTATTTTAGTTATTTCATGTTTATTAACAAATTCCAATTGGATATACGTAAATAGGTCTTACTATTGCAGGTATATTTAGTTCATGGGCACCACCACGATGTCGATTGTTTGATGAATATTTGGAGAAATTTTATTTGACATTATAATAACAGGGAATAAAATATTGACAAATCACTTGCTTACAATATTTCTTAGTTATTCAAAAAAAAAAAATTGTAGTAAATCCACTCCACATAAAACGATTGTTTGTTGAATATTTGGTGAAATTTTCTTTGTTGTACATGAGCTTGACATTGCATAAAATATAAACAGTGAATAAAATATTGATAAATCACTTGCTTACAATATTTCTTAGTTATTAAAAAAACAAAAATTGTAGTAAATCCACTCCACATAAAACGATTGTTTGGTGAATATTTGGTGAAATTTTCTTTGATATACATGAGCTTGACATTGCATAAAATATAAACAGTGAATAAAATATTGATAAATCACTTGCTTCAATGTTTCTTAGTTATTCAAAAAAAAAATTGTAGTAAATCCACTCCACATAAAACGATTGTTTGGTGAATATTTGGTGAAATTTTCTTTGATATACATGAGCTTGACATTGCATAAAATATAAACAGTGAATAAAATATTGATAAATCACTTGCTTACAATATTTCTTAGTTATTAAAAAAACAAAAATTGTAGTAAATCCACTCCACATAAAACGATTGTTTGGTGAATATTTGGTGAAATTTTCTTTGATATACATGAGCTTGACATTGCATAAAATATAAACAGTGAATAAAATATTGATAAATCACTTGCTTCAATGTTTCTTAGTTATTCAAAAAAAAAAAATTATAGTAAATCCACTCCACATAAAACGATTGTTTGGTGAATATTTGGTGAAATTTTCTTTGATATACATGAGCTTGACATTGCATAAAATATAAACAGTGAATAAAATATTGATAAATCAATTGCTTCATTGTTTCTTAGTTATTCAAAAAAAAAAAAATTGTAGTAAATCCACTCCACATAAAACGATTGTTTGGTGAATATTTGGTGAAATTGTCTTTGATATACATGAGCTTGACATTGCATAAAATATAAACAGTGAACAAAATATTGATAAATCACTTGCTTCAATGTTTCTTAGTTATTCAAAAAAAAAATTGTAGTAAATCCACTCCACATAAAACGATTGTTTGGTGAATATTTGGTGAAATTTTCTTTGATATACATGAGCTTGACATTGCATAAAATATAAACAGTGAATAAAATATTGATAAATCACTTGCTTACAATATTTCTTAGTTATTCAAAAAAAAATGTAGTAAATCCACTCCACATAAAACGATTGTTTGGTGAATATTTGGTGAAATTTTCTATGATATACATGAGCTTGACATTGCATAAAATATAAAAAGTGAATAAAATATTGATAAATCACTTGCTTACAATATTTCTTAGTTATTCAAAAAAAAAATTGTAGTAAATCCACTCCACATAAAACGGTTGTTTGGTGAAATTTTCTTTGATGTACATAAGCTTGACATTGCATAAAATATAAACAGTGAACAAAATATTGATAAATCACTTGCTTACAATATTTCTTAGTTATTCAAAAAAAATAAAAAATTGTAGTAAATCCACTCCACATAAAACGATTGTTTGGTGAATATTTGGTTAAAATTTTCTTTGATGTGCATGAGCTTGACATTGCATAAAATATAAACCATGAATAAAATATCGATAAATCACTTGCTTACAATATTTCTTAGTTATTCAAAAAAAAAATTGTAGTAAATCCACTCCACATAAAACGATTGTTTGGTGAAATTTTCTTTGATGTACATTAGCTTGACATTGCATAAAATATAAACAGTGAATAAAATATTGATAAATCACTTGCTTCAATGTTTCTTAGTTATTCAAAAAAAAAAAATTGTAGTAAATCCACTCCACATAAAACGATTGTTTGGTGAATATTTGGTGAAATTTTCTTTGATATACATGAGCTTGACATTGCATAAAATATAAACAGTGAATAAAATATTGATAAATCACTTGCTTCAATGTTTCTTAGTTATTCAAAAAAAAAATTGTAGTAAATCCACTCCACATAAAACGATTGTTTGGTGAATATTTGGTGAAATTTTCTTTGATATACATGAGCTTGACATTGCATAAAATATAAACAGTGAATAAAATATTGATAAATCACTTGCTTACAATATTTCTTAGTTATTAAAAAAACAAAAATTGTAGTAAATCCACTCCACATAAAACGATTGTTTGGTGAATATTTGGTGAAATTTTCTTTGATATACATGAGCTTGACATTGCATAAAATATAAACAGTGAATAAAATATTGATAAATCACTTGCTTCAATGTTTCTTAGTTATTCAAAAAAAAAATTGTAGTAAATCCACTCCACATAAAACGATTGTTTGGTGAAATTTTCTTTGATGTACATTAGCTTGACATTGCATAAAATATAAACAGTGAATAAAATATTGATAAATCACTTGCTTCAATGTTTCTTAGTTATTCAAAAAAAAAAAATTGTAGTAAATCCACTCCACATAAAACGATTGTTTGGTGAATATTTGGTGAAATTTTCTTTGATATACATGAGCTTGACATTGCATAAAATATAAACAGTGAATAAAATATTGATAAATCACTTGCTTCAATGTTTCTTAGTTATTCGAAAAAAAAATTGTAGTAAATCCACTCCACATAAAACGATTGTTTGGTGAATATTTGGTGAAATTTTCTTTGATATACATGAGCTTGACATTGCATAAAATATAAACAGTGAATAAAATATTGATAAATCACTTGCTTACAATATTTCTTAGTTATTAAAAAAACAAAAATTGTAGTAAATCCACTCCACATAAAACGATTGTTTGGTGAATATTTGGTGAAATTTTCTTTGATATACATGAGCTTGACATTGCATAAAATATAAACAGTGAATAAAATATTGATAAATCACTTGCTTCAATGTTTCTTAGTTATTCAAAAAAAAAATTGTAGTAAATCCACTCCACATAAAACGATTGTTTGGTGAAATTTTCTTTGATGTACATTAGCTTGACATTGCATAAAATATAAACAGTGAATAAAATATTGATAAATCACTTGCTTCAATGTTTCTTAGTTATTCAAAAAAAAAAAATTGTAGTAAATCCACTCCACATAAAACGATTGTTTGGTGAATATTTGGTGAAATTTTCTTTGATATACATGAGCTTGACATTGCATAAAATATAAACAGTGAATAAAATATTGATAAATCACTTGCTTCAATGTTTCTTAGTTATTCAAAAAAAAAATTGTAGTAAATCCACTCCACATAAAACGATTGTTTGGTGAATATTTGGTGAAATTTTCTTTGATATACATGAGCTTGACATTGCATAAAATATAAACAGTGAATAAAATATTGATAAATCACTTGCTTACAATATTTCTTAGTTATTAAAAAAACAAAAATTGTAGTAAATCCACTCCACATAAAACGATTGTTTGGTGAATATTTGGTGAAATTTTCTTTGATATACATGAGCTTGACATTGCATAAAATATAAACAGTGAATAAAATATTGATAAATCACTTGCTTCAATGTTTCTTAGTTATTCAAAAAAAAAATTGTAGTAAATCCACTCCACATAAAACGATTGTTTGGTGAAATTTTCTTTGATGTGCATGAGCTTGACATTGCATAAAATATAAACCATGAATAAAATATCGATAAATCACTTGCTTACAATATTTCTTAGTTATTCAAAAAAAAAATTGTAGTAAATCCACTCCACATAAAACGATTGTTTGGTGAAATTTTCTTTGATGTACATTAGCTTGACATTGCATAAAATATAAACAGTGAATAAAATATTGATAAATCACTTGCTTCAATGTTTCTTAGTTATTCAAAAAAAAAAAATTGTAGTAAATCCACTCCACATAAAACGATTGTTTGGTGAATATTTGGTGAAATTTTCTTTGATATACATGAGCTTGACATTGCATAAAATATAAACAGTGAATAAAATATTGACAAATCACTTGCTTACAATATTTCTTAGTTATTCAAAAAAAAAAAAATTGTAGTAAATCCACTCCACATAAAACGATTGTTTGTTGAATATTTGGTGAAATTTTCTTTGTTGTACATGAGCTTGACATTGCATAAAATATAAACAGTGAATAAAATATTGATAAATCACTTGCTTACAATATTTCTTAGTTATTAAAAAAACAAAAATTGTAGTAAATCCACTCCACATAAAACGATTGTTTGGTGAATATTTGGTGAAATTTTCTTTGATATACATGAGCTTGACATTGCATAAAATATAAACAGTGAATAAAATATTGATAAATCACTTGCTTCAATGTTTCTTAGTTATTCAAAAAAAAAATTGTAGTAAATCCACTCCACATAAAACGATTGTTTGGTGAATATTTGGTGAAATTTTCTTTGATATACATGAGCTTGACATTGCATAAAATATAAACAGTGAACAAAATATTGATAAATCACTTGCTTCAATGTTTCTTAGTTATTCAAAAAAAAAAATTGTAGTAAATCCACTCCACATAAAACGATTGTTTGGTGAATATTTGGTGAAATTTTCTTTGATATACATGAGCTTGACATTGCATAAAATATAAACAGTGAATAAAATATTGATAAATCACTTGCTTACAATATTTCTTAGTTATTCAAAAAAAAAATTGTAGTAAATCCACTCCACATAAAACGATTGTTTGGTGAATATTTGGTGAAATTTTCTTTGATATACATGAGCTTGACATTGCATAAAATATAAACAGTGAATAAAATATTGATAAATCACTTGCTTACAATATTTCTTAGTTATTAAAAAAACAAAAATTGTAGTAAATCCACTCCACATAAAACGATTGTTTGGTGAATATTTGGTGAAATTTTCTTTGATATACATGAGCTTGACATTGCATAAAATATAAACAGTGAATAAAATATTGATAAATCACTTGCTTCAATGTTTCTTAGTTATTCAAAAAAAAAAAATTATAGTAAATCCACTCCACATAAAACGATTGTTTGGTGAATATTTGGTGAAATTTTCTTTGATATACATGAGCTTGACATTGCATAAAATATAAACAGTGAATAAAATATTGATAAATCAATTGCTTCATTGTTTCTTAGTTATTCAAAAAAAAAAAAATTGTAGTAAATCCACTCCACATAAAACGATTGTTTGGTGAATATTTGGTGAAATTGTCTTTGATATACATGAGCTTGACATTGCATAAAATATAAACAGTGAACAAAATATTGATAAATCACTTGCTTCAATGTTTCTTAGTTATTCAAAAAAAAAATTGTAGTAAATCCACTCCACATAAAACGATTGTTTGGTGAATATTTGGTGAAATTTTCTTTGATATACATGAGCTTGACATTGCATAAAATATAAACAGTGAATAAAATATTGATAAATCACTTGCTTACAATATTTCTTAGTTATTCAAAAAAAAAATTGTAGTAAATCCACTCCACATAAAACGATTGTTTGGTGAATATTTGGTGAAATTTTCTATGATATACATGAGCTTGACATTGCATAAAATATAAAAAGTGAATAAAATATTGATAAATCACTTGCTTACAATATTTCTTAGTTATTCAAAAAAAAAATTGTAGTAAATCCACTCCACATAAAACGGTTGTTTGGTGAAATTTTCTTTGATGTACATAAGCTTGACATTGCATAAAATATAAATAGTGAACAAAATATTGATAAATCACTTGCTTACAATATTTCTTAGTTATTCAAAAAAAATAAAAAATTGTAGTAAATCCACTCCACATAAAACGATTGTTTGGTGAATATTTGGTTAAAATTTTCTTTGATGTGCATGAGCTTGACATTGCATAAAATATAAACCATGAATAAAATATCGATAAATCACTTGCTTACAATATTTCTTAGTTATTCAAAAAAAAAATTGTAGTAAATCCACTCCACATAAAACGATTGTTTGGTGAAATTTTCTTTGATGTACATTAGCTTGACATTGCATAAAATATAAACAGTGAATAAAATATTGATAAATCACTTGCTTCAATGTTTCTTAGTTATTCAAAAAAAAAAAAATTGTAGTAAATCCACTCCACATAAAACGATTGTTTGGTGAATATTTGGTGAAATTTTCTTTGATATACATGAGCTTGACATTGCATAAAATATAAACAGTGAACAAAATATTGATAAATCACTTGCTTCAATGTTTCTTAGTTATTCAAAAAAAAAATTGTAGTAAATCCACTCCACATAAAACGATTGTTTGGTGAATATTTGGTGAAATTTTCTTTGATATACATGAGCTTGACATTGCATAAAATATAAACAGTGAATAAAATATTGATAAATCACTTGCTTACAATATTTCTTAGTTATTCAAAAAAAAAATTGTAGTAAATCCACTCCACATAAAACGGTTGTTTGGTGAAATTTTCTTTGAAGTACATAAGCTTGACATTGCATAAAATATAAACAGTGAACAAAATATTGATAAATCACTTGCTTACAATATTTCTTAGTTATTCAAAAAAAATAAAAAATTGTAGTAAATCCACTCCACATAAAACGATTGTTTGGTGAATATTTGGTTAAAATTTTCTTTAATGTGCATGAGCTTGACATTGCATAAAATATAAACCATGAATAAAATATCGATAAATCACTTGCTTACAATATTTCTTAGTTATTCAAAAAATAAATTGTAGTAAATCCACTCCACATAAAACGATTGTTTGGTGAAATTTTCTTTGATGTACATTAGCTTGACATTGCATAAAATATAAACAGTGAATAAAATATTGATAAATCACTGGCTTACAATATTCCTTAATTATTCAAAAAAAAAAAAAAAAACATTGTAGTAAATCTACTCCACATAAAACTAAACAACATTTCTAAAAAACAAAAACAGAAAAAAAAACAAAATTTTTATTTTTATTTGTCTCTTCAATCTTTTCCTGTTATTCTTTCAAATCTTTCTATATCTATTTTGAATATAAATTCATTCAGCCATACTTAAACTTCAATTCAAATGTCAAATTTTCAAATCATATAAAAAAAAAAAACAAAACAACAACAAAAACAAAATTTAAAGAATTTTCTTCTTATAACAATACTAAACCGACTTTTAAAATAGATAGATCCTGTTCTAAAATGCTCATCCTTATTTATATATCCCTACGAAATTATCTCCTTCAAACATTTCAATACTTAACAAAAAAATCAAAAAAACTAAAAACAAAAAAACAGAAAAATAAAAGTAAAAAAAAAATATTATACGAGAGTATTGGGAAAACCCACTATTTTAGATTTGGGTGGTGATGGAAAATTATTACAACGTGTTGGGTATATTTTTGTTTTTTATATGTACCTAAACGAATGCGAACGCGTTTCGAAAAATCGCAGATATTTACTTTATACTGTTAAGTAAATTTACATATATGCATAATATATATATATATTTACATATTATTATATAACTGTTATGTAGAACAAAAAAAAAAAAATGTCTAAAATAAAAAAAAACGAAAATTGTTAAAAGCCGCAAAAATTATTTTATTTTATTTTATTTTTGTCTGTTGTGTTTTTTTAAAAGATTTTCTCAAACGAAGAAAAAAGGAATTGTTTTTTAGGAAAAAAATTTTCCGGATTGAATTTTCCATCTCATATTGTTGTGGTTCTATATATGTATACATATGTTATATTTTAGTTCCTTGAATTCCTGTTTTTTTTTTTTTTTTTTTTTTTTTTAATTTTTTTTTATCATATTTCAAAAGAATCACAAGTTGGCACTTCGTGACATTTAACACATACATACATACTTGCAAACATATATTCCAGAAAATATTATGCATGATTTCTTGAGTGTTTTATCTTCAACTTCAATTTTATTCTTTTTTTATATAACTGGATTTAAGATTATGTGAAAAATTATTTATTCAAAATGGTATTATGACATTTGAATGTTATTAAGAAAAGGAAAAAAAAAAACGGGTCCTAATTATTATAATTGACATTTTATTTTAGGGATTAAAGATTTTTAAAAGAGTGTCAAATGTGTCGAGATATCATAAAAATTTTGAATTTAAAAAGAGGATTATGAAAAATGATAAAGGAATGTGTATTAAAGTTAATAAATGATAATAATATGATAATTGGGTGGGGCTAAAATCTATTTAACATTATGTAGGACCTATCTAGGTAATATTATGATAATAATAGCAAAAATTCTGCATGTCATTAACCCCATAAACACCAATAATTATTTTAAAAATCGTATTATAAACTTAAAATTTCAAATATAATACCATTAAAATCAAAATCAAGAATCCTTGGCAACAAAAAAAAAAAAAAAAAAAAAAAAAAACAAACAAAAATCTTCAAAGTAATAATTTTCTTTTTTTCAACATCATTGCAGTATTCATACATACATTTTTCTTTTCCGAAGGTAGAGAACATTTTAAAAGATTAAATCTCATCAATTTTCTGAAGTTTGTATAAAAATAAATCAAAAACAAAAAAAAAAAAAAAAAAAAAAAAAACAATAACAAAAGTAACAATGAAAATAATTTCGAAAACATAATATTTTATTTTCTTTTTAACAAGGAACGAATATTTAAGGAAAAACACAATTTAAATTCAAGTGTTTTTTGATTATGAAAAAAAAAAAAAAAAAAAACAAAAATATATTTTTCTCATTTTTAGAGTTTGCATTAATTTAATTGCATTTTCCGAGAGAAATAAAACAAGAACAAAAATGAACCTCAGGTAAGAAAACACTTTAAATAAAAATAAAAAAAAAACAAATTAAATATGAAAATAATCTGATTTTTTTTTTATTTTTTTTTTTTTTTTTTTGTTTTTTTTTGTGAAGAGTACACTTGTAATTGATCTCGAAATGCTGCACAAGAATACTGCATACCCATCAAAAAATTTTATTTTATAATATTTAGGTTGGGGTGCTAAATAAACATTCAGGTGGAAAAATATTGTAAATGTAAATGGAATAAACAGTAGAAAATTGTTTTGTTTTATATGCAAAAAAATTGTTTCAAATAAACAAATTTAAAAATTAAATTTTATTGATTGTTAAATTTAAAGTTAAGAAAACGGTTATGTTATAATATAGGGTATAGCTGCTCACATAACAATTTTATTGCTATAAGACTCTTGCGCACTCTTATAACACTACTATAAGCACTCTTATAGATGTATTATTATTAATTTGTGTGATCCGCAATTGCAGCGAGCCAATGGAGAACAATGGAGAATCCTATAAGCAAGGCACCGGAGAAATTGCTAAAATATAGTTAGATGATTAGTATGCATTAGTATTAGTGTAGATGTTTTTATTTTGAAATAATTTATGTTATGCGAAGAGTAAACATTACCACTGCTATTCTAGCAATTCTATTCTTATAACTTTATAAACTTCATATTTACGGACTTATAACAACCTGTAGTACTTACTGAAACTCCTAGTACATTCTTATAGCAATACTAATCACATTATTCCCATAAAAACATCATTTTAACACATTTAGTACTTATCGGGAGTGATATAGGAGTCTTATAGCACTAATGTTTTTTTTATAACAATAAAATGTTATGTTGGTGGGACTAACTAACAAACTTTTTTTTCTTTGGCTCTTCTGAGGGAGATGTTGTATCGGCGTAGGCCATAATGATCATATTCCTAGGATAGGTGGAGTTGCTAGCTTTCCAAAAATATATATCTTTAGTGGCGCATCTTATCCTTTAAGGACGAAAAGGACATTTGAAATTAGTATCCTTGTTGTTTTGATATTTTTGTATAAAATTTGTTATATCTGTTAATCCATTTAATATATATATATTCAGTTATATATTCTAGTAAGATAACGGTTTGGAGAATATTTTGACATTTATTTGATGAAGACTGGTGCTGCCGTTGTGGAGATATTGTAGTTCAAAGTAGAACATTTTGGAAAAAAAAACTATCAATATTTTTTTTCTTGAAAAACCAAGTACCTAAAAATTTACTATAAAAAACCCCAATATTTATATACTGTTAAAAATCATTTTTCTCTATATTTATGTCTACGTCGAATAGTTTAGAAGATATAAGAGTTTATTTAAAAAAAATGTTTTTTTTTTTACATTTTTTCTATATAACACTGTGAATGCGAAAATTTTACGAAGTAACAATCTTCTGAAGTAAATGTAGCACAAGCTGTGGTCATTAGGTCCTATGTCGATACAACATCTCCCTCAGAATCCGTTCGTTTTTTTTGCTTTGATTTTAGTTGTTCGTCCCATCTTTTTAAAGTGATTTTAATTAATGGCATACTTGGTTTGTTCAGTAAACTGTTCTAGAATGATCTAGAATTATCTGGAGTAAAAAAATAACACATTTTTGTCTACAGCAGTTTGCCCAAAACTGCTCTAATTGGTGCTAAATAGACTGTCCAAAACAGTTCTAAATTGTTTTTTTTTTGTTCTGAATTTGTTTGAGAACAATTTTGGACAATTTTTTTTGTTTTTTGTTAAATCTTTAAATTTTGACAGTTAATCAAAGATTTTTGACAGTTATGAGAGTAAATAAAAATTAGAACAAAAAAATTTGAAAAAAGATTAAACAAAATGTTCAGTAGATTATTCTGTTCTAAGTAATCATAAAATGTTTGACATATAATAAATTGTCATTGTCCAAAATAGTTCTGTCCGATTATGTTCTAAATCTACTGAACAAACGTATTATGTATTAACTTATGGTTTTACATATCTGCTAACATCATGTATTCTGGGTTAGTTTATTTTAAAAATTTTCTAATCAAAGGTGGTCGTATTTTACTAATCCTGTATTAACCATGTTCTTGTTCTAAGCATTAATCTGAGAGTATCAAATTATCAAATACAAGATGGAGGTGGATCTATTTAATTTTTCCAATGATATAGATCAGATTTATTTATTATCTAATCTATTTAGATTTATTTCCAATAATCTGTTTATACATAACTTGTTAAAAATAATTTGAAGGTAAATAGATTTAAGGCTTTTAAATAGTATTAATTACTAATAAATGAAAATAAAAAAAAATAAAAAATAATATCGTTCAGAAAGTAAACTTAAATTAAAAATTGAATTATATTTATAATAATTATCAACTAATTGCCTGATTAAAATATTTTCGGAACTCGAGCAGTTGGGATATTACATGTATTTCTTTGAAAATCACAAGCTACAACAACAGTTACTGATACTTAACGTAACATGATAATCAGCACGCTCGACCATGAGTTAGCCATTATTTTCGACTGGAGGAAAATATAAAAGTACAATAGAGTTGAGTTCAACACGTTCAAAATGCAAAGCTGCCTAGTCTTGCGCAAAACTACTTCATTTAACGCTACCCTATTATTCGGGGGTGTACATAGTCAGCGAACCAAACGCTTGAATATCCTAGGCATGCAATAAAACACAATACACAATAAAATTATATGGAATGACCTTGACAAGGCCAAAAGTGAGATAATTGTGGTTTTTCAGCCGATGCAAAATTAGTATGTTTCTCCCCGGGCAGTGTTAAATATTTATAAATCATACATATACGATTCAAATTGGAATACAATTCATATATATATGGGCGGGTACATCAATACAATCATTCAATTTTCTAGATAAAGTTCAAAACGTGGCTTTTGTGTAATTATCGACCCTAATGTGACATCCTACTTTGTACCACTTGAAGATCGTCGTATTGTTGGAACACTTTTTCTATTTAATAGATATCTTGCAGGTTTGGGCACTTGTTCAGATGAAATTAAAACAATAATGCTACTCTTTAAACTTTTCTACCGATTTTGGTAAAAAACGACACTTGAAACGCCGGGCCTATTGTCTTCACCACATTTAGGGGCCATTGTATTGATGACAAAAAAAAAAATTTCAAGATCTTCGGTTCCGATACGCCTGACCTCTTGTTTACATCGTGCTTATGAGCCATTGTACTAAAGACAATTTAAAAAAATACAAACAAAAACAAAAAAATTTTCGAGGGCTTTGTGAAATAGGACCTAAACCTATTTAATGATGATTTCTTAAAATTGGCACTTTCCACCAGTCATCACGTAGAAAATGTAGTTCATATGACACGTTCCCGTTGAATACACACACATTGACTCTACTCTATTCAATATTCATTTGCATAAAACCAACCTTTCGGACATGATTGTGTTTTCAATCACATTTTCAATTTAAGTTCTTTGTGGTTTTTCTGAAAATATTAGAAATCTAGAATTTTCTTCTCTACTTCTCTAAAATTTTCGGAAAATATTAAAGAAAAATATTTGAGTAATTTAATAGAGAAATTTAAATAATTTTCAAATACTTTACTTGTATTTGAATAAATCAAGTCAAATAATTTTATTTAAAAAGTATTTAATTTTTTTTTACTCAAATAATTTTATTCAAATACTTGAAATCAAATACATTTACTCAATGAGCAGTATAGTATTTGTATTTTACGCCGCTCTGTTTAAAAAGCCCCGAAACTAATTTTTGCTTCGTTAAACCTTCGTAAATCTTCGTTTTTGCATACAAATAAAATATTTTTTTAACGAAGCAAAAATTAGTTTTGAGACTTTTTAAATATAGAGGCATTGATGTAGGTACATTTTTACTACAAACGAATTTCCATAGCCAATTTGTGCCCAAATCGGTAGAAATATTTAAGGAGTGGCATTAGACATAGAGGCCTTCCCTACATGTTATAATCTACAAAAGTTCAAATGTAATATTAATAAATTTATTCAAAATGTCCTTACTGATGAAAGGGACATTTTACTTCCCCCAAAGGGTCCCAAAGCGGTAATATTTAGCAAAATTAAAATGAATATATTCAACTATTTTCAACAATCGTTCACATTTTACTCTAACCCTAAGAGATAAATTTTTCTAAAAATTTATTTGTCAAGACTTGTGATTTGCCTATAGATCGTATCGTGGTGGTAAAATTACAGAATATGCATCAATAGGTATTGCAGTTGATAGACCATAATAATATGAACCAACTGTACAAAAATATACTTTTAACGATGTTAATAAACTCATATTTAAAATAATCACTCAATTGAGTAGTTCGTACTGAGAAAACTTTATTGTAATTTGCAGTACTCCTATATCCAAAATACATTTATCAAACTACATCCAACCTTTACATTTTTAATATTAACCAATTTCAAACCGCTTTCTATGTTTGTTATTTATTCTGTTTTTAGAATTATATCAGCGACCAACTTCTAACAAATCTGAATCAAAAAAATATTTATTTAAGTGTAAAAACATAATCGGATTATTAGAACCATAGTTCCGAGTAAATCGGTATTAGAAATATATAATTTTTAAATTCTAAATCTGTTATCGGTACCTGTCATATTGATTTATTTCATTTATTTTTCAAAAATACCATTATTGTTGCTCGTACAGAGTTTTTACATATACAATACATACGTATTCTAAAATCCAACAAAATTGACAACAATATTCATTAAAAAATAAAAATTTAACTCAAGTCCATAATCACAATTTTTGTCGTATAACCCAATTAAGCTTAAAGATGTTAAAACAACAACAAAAAAATTAAAATAATTAAAAAAAAAAAAAAAAATTAAACGCTTCATTGATTCCGAGTTGTTTATTCAAAAATTTCTCAGAAAAATCTCTCTAAAAACAAAAAAACATAAAATTTGTAAGACTACAAATGCAAAAATTAAAAAAAAAAAAAAAAAAAAAACGTTAATTCGATAAAATATCGAAAAGAGCACAGAAAAGGATAATAAAAGAAAATTCAGAAAATTTAAAAAATAAAGGTATGTAATGCAAAAAAAAATTTCAAGTACCAACAACTGCCGATATTTAAACTTAATTCAACTAATTGGATTTTCTTTAAATATTATTCAATTGCATTCTTAAAATAATACGGTAGAAAAAATAAATGGAATAGAAATTATTATAAAAGAAGATATACCCTCCTCCACTTTGAACCAATCGCCCATATCAAATCGTCGTCCTGATAAACGGTGGTATTGGTACATAATTATAAATGTTTGCAATTGAAATTTAACGTCTAGTAAAATATAAAAAAAAAAAATGTAGTAGAAAAATTATTATTTCTGTAAAATGGGAATTAAAAATAAATTTCAGGATCAATAGAAAAATAATTTAGAAAATTATATTTTCTATTTCGAATTAATTCTACTTATTTTAATAAAGTATACGAAGTATAATCGAGATATCAAAACTATACACAAGATGAACGACGTGGGGAATAAAAGAGCAAGAATAGTTAAATAATAAATTACACCACAAAAATATTAAAATGTTAGCAATTTCTTAAGCCTAAAAATATGCCAAACGGTGGTGAACATTTTATTCTTTTTAAGTTTTCAGTCAAAATATAGCTAATGATGTTTAATATGAATTGTATGTAAACTGATCACATGTATATCATTAAGTATATATGTAAGTTATATTATTGTAAATGCTGTATGAAGTTATGAATATGTATGGCTAATAATTTTGGATTTAAATCATTTTATTTTGTAAAGGTTTTTAATAAAAATAATTATGTTATGAAACTTCTTTTCGCTTATAATTCATTCTAGAATATAAAAAGGGTTAATAGAAGTATAGAACTAACTGGCAATAGAATAAAATTTATTTGAAATTTTTCTTTACTAAAAACTTAATTTTTATAGTATGAATTTTTTTCCTCAATTTGGGTACGGGATACATCAAATACATTAAAAGCATCAAATACATTAAATACATCAAGCACATTAAAATGATGAGATTGTTTATTTTCATAATTTCGAGACAGGACGATTAGCATTATACAATATTATTTACATTTTATATTTAAACAATATTATCTACAAGACATGGCATAGATAATAACATTGTCTACTTATTAAATTTTTTAATTTTTTGTATAGCCGGCAATTTTTATGTGAAAAACTGCATCTATTGTAAAGTAAAACTTGCCATCATAATATCAAAGCTCCATTTTATTTTACATGACAACGAACATGCGTATTCTAAATTAATTAAAATAATTGAAAAACTTTGCATACATTCATGACTTAAGCTGGATTCGAACTAGAAATTGTCATTTTGCTACTAGATAACATAGTGGCAAACATAACCATTACACTATATTAGTACGTCTACATTAATGGCTTTTTTATTATCGAATATGTTGATAGTAATGAAATTTTATTGTGTTTAGTTATATTGGAATTAGTATTAATTTCGCTATAAAGAGTAGGTATTATACTTTGACTTTATTATAAAGTATAATATTATATATTCAAGAACCAAGCCATTCAGAAAACAACAATATTTACCTATACGGAAACAAATATTTTTTTTTTTTGGCAGTTGCACAGGGGATACACTAGTATTATTTTAAAATGGAATATAGTATTACTGTATTAAGGCTCATATTTCAATGCTCATCTTTTTGTTATCAAGAAGTGGTTGTAAATGAATAACAAGTCGTACCGCAGTATAAATACGGTCAAATGAAATAAAGCCGAATGAATATTGTAATCAAATGATAATCCAGATTACCTTCAAAAATACAGGCAAATTTACATTAGAAACAAATAAGATTCAGTGAAATGATACAATCTCAGTAATTACTAAATTAAGTCCTTACAAATAATTATATTTTCAGCTGCATTCGCCAACCTAAGTCTATTTAAATTTCTGTTCACTTTTGTATAAAAATACCTAGAACTGAGGTTAAAAAACCTAATGAATTTTATTTCATTTCTTAGACAGTCGGAAGGAATAGCTTTAATAAACAAAGAAAAAAAAAATATCAATTTGACAAACACAACTATTGTAGAATAATCTAATAATGTATAAATAATTGCACTTTAATATACCACAACTTAATTGTATAACTTATAATTCAGGACAATATCATCCATCAATATGTCTGAAAAAAATTATAGAAATGATTTAAATTATTTATATATCTATATATAGATTTTCAAAATAACTTCAGAATTGATTTTTTTTACGTTCGATTCCCTGAGCGAGCAATAAGTAAGAACACTATCATAACCAAACCAATTTTTTGGTACATATAACTATCTTTGAAAAGGATGAATTAGGATAAAAGTAAATTCATACCATACCGATCCGGTTTAAAATGATTAAAATTCAGAATGTATATAGTTAGTATTACTTATATTGTAAAAATGAATCTACAATATTATATTCTAATGAAATACCACCAGTATCATACAAAAGGACATCATCCGCAAATAGCGAAGCAATTTTCCAAAATAGAAATAGGTAAAATTTTATAACAGAAGGACACCGGGTTACTTGCCAATTTTGTTGGCCAATATGATCTATTACAGCAATCCTAGTAAGTAATCCTAGATTTCTGAATTAAATAAAACTTGGAGTCCTACGATTAACTTAATAAATAATTCGTATAGCATGTTTTTGTTAGATTAGCAATGGTTCAATTTTGTTTAAATATGTACCACCCCAACAATAAATACCATAATTCAGTTTAGACTTTAATAAATTATTATAAACCAATTTGAAAATCGTATGATTACAGTAAAGGCTGAGATAATAAAGCTGCCCAACTACACAATTTCAATAATTAGTTAAATACGAGGTATGTTCTGTTCGACTTAGCCTAACATTCAAAGTAATACCTAGATATTGAAAACAATCAACATGCTCAATTTTGAAACAATGTTCTGTACAGCTTACTTTATTATCCCTGAATAGGTAAAGACACATCATGTTCACAAGATTTTACCAAATTTAGTTTAAGACAAGAAGAAGAACCGTATAAAATCTAATCTAATAATCAGCAGAAATCGTTCCCGTGAGATTAAATAGCATACATTTGGTTTTGGCACTAATTACGAATTTATACTGTTTAAACAACCTCCTAAGATATTCCAAATCATTATTAATATCCTTAAAAGTTCTTTTTTTCTCTTAACTGTATTTATTGAATCTTTCTAAAAGAAAATGACAATAATTTCTAACAAATGTGACCTTAATGGTTTATTCAAATCTTAAAAATCTAAAAATGTTGGAAGGTCTAGTCCATTGATTTGATTCTTCATATTTACTCGTTCATTCCAATGTTGAGCCTTGCATTACTGCTAGCGACTTTTTTTGAACTTGCTGGTTATTGAAAGGTTTTGTAGATGTCTCGCCAAAGGGTTAGGGTGCAAGATTATTCTGGGTGCATATTTGTTTTTGCATTTTTCAAGCTCTTCATTAACTAAGGGTATATTCAAATCATTATGTAGATTGATATTTCTAATGTATCAAGAGGCCTGAGTTATGGTACGTAAAATTTTTGATTGCATCCTTTGAATTTTTTCGATGTTACTATTAACAGCAGTTCTCCATAATTTGGACACCCATAGGACCAGATTAGTTTCAGAATGGCTTTGTATAGCAACACTTTATATTCCAGATCTAATGTGGAATTTTTTCCCCAATAAATGCCGTTCGTCTTGAGTTTTAGCTACTCTTTTGTTGCGGTGATGTGTTTCTTCCAAATCAACCTTTTGTGTAGATGTACTCCCAGGTATTTAACCTCGTTGGCTTGCGAAATAGTTATCCTATTTATGCTAACCGGACAAACACTCCAGTGGAACACTTTTACTCTCATTGACCTTCAATTTCCACTTACAAAACCATTCCTGTATCTGGTGCAAATGTTCTTGTAAATTTGTAGATGCTGTATGTGGATTTGAGTGACACCTTAAGATTGCAGTATTGTCTGCGAAGGTGGATGTTAATGTGTTCCAGGTTTCCGGTAGATCAGATGTATACACTAGGTATAAAAGTGGACCCAGTACACTATCTTGTGGGACGCCAGCATTGATTTCTTCTAATACATAGGGTTTGAATTTAACTCGAAAGCATCCATATAGGTTATATAAGAATTTAGAAGTAGATGAGCCTCAGTTGGTAGCTTTTGTTTTATTTTGTAGATTAATCCAGCGTGCCAAACTTTGTGGAATGACTTAGGCTGAGCAGAACTTTCCATCTTCAAATCCTTGTTTTATTTGGGCAGGAATTCGGTGTACCTATTCAATCGCGCTATGTTCAGCTTGAAAACCAAATTGATGCATAGGAATTACCTCATCGTTTTTTATTTGCGGCATCATTTTATGAACCATAATTTTTTCAAAAACTTTTGACAGCATAAGCAATAGACTGATGGGTCTATATGAGTTGATCTTTGTTGGATCTTTACCTGGTTTTAAGATCATTATAATTGTAGACTGTTTCCACAATGATGGAAAGTAACTTTTTCTGAAAATGGCATTGAAAATTTGTGTGATATGCTTAAAAGCTATGCCTGGGAGCTATTGCAGCATTCTAACTGAAATTCCATCGTAGCTTGCTGCTTTTTTGGGGTTGATTTTTTTGTTAATTCTAGATTCGACTAACTGCGTATTAGTTCTATAACACGGTTTTGCTGGTATATTTTAAAGTATTAAAATAATTTTTATTAGCATAACTTAAGGCAGTGTCATCAGCAAAATCGATAACTTTACCGTTAAATTATTAGATAAAATTAAGAATAAAATAGGACCAACCAAAAACGGAGCCTTGCCGTACACCAATAATAAAAACATTTCCCGAACTTATATCATTTTTAATACAAACTCTTTGCTTTCTATTTCCCAAATAAGATGGTAACTATTTGTGTATAATCCCTCTGAAGCCCACATTATCACATTATACAATTTATTTGTACTGTTTTTATCCAAACGATATCATACACATAGTTAGGAATTGTATAATCACAATAAGCCAATTTGCGGCTGCGATGATATGTTGTGGGTCATATCGTCTTCCGAAATTACCTAATATAATCTAGGTAGGTAGAAATGGCCATTCCAGTTGCTTCTAAATATATATAATAATCTATAATTGTAATAGACAAGCACTTAAGGACTTGCGCAGTAGACACCTTTTCATTTTATCTCGCTTCTTCTTAATTGAAATCTTAATATATGTAATCAGTTTTATATAAAATGCGCACACAGTTGAAATTTTTTTTAAATCATATGGTTTTATTATTCACCAAAATACATTATGCATGTGTGAGTTCTTATTAAAATAAAAAAAAACAAAAACAAACAAATCAGTTATTATTATTACTTGCAATGCACCTATGCATATGACAAATAATAACATAACAACAAATTTATCTGAAATAAAAAATTATTAATATATAAATATATATTAAAAGTTATAAATTACCGTTCTTTTAAAAACTTTAAAGTTGGCTTCAACTTGAATTATAATTACTCAACAGGGGCCCCTAGTAATAATATAATCTATTAGGACTTGTATATAACTCAAATTATGACAATTAAAGCTTTATACCACCGAAGCAAAATTAATTTTCAATATTTCTATAATATTTTAATAAATTTGTATTTCAATCTATACGTAAACGTTCATATTTGAATCAGTTTGACAATACGTTTTATTATCTACTGTTTTTATCATTATCACAATACATTATATACTGTATATGGTATTACATAATCTTTATTATTATAAGCCATATAAATCCTATAAATCTGATTCCAAACCATAATTTGAAAATTTGAATCACAATAGTACCAAAAATTTACATTTGAAAATTTAACTTTGTTTAAATATAAAATCAAAATCTAAATAAAAAAAAATTTAACCTTGATTAATTCGAAAATGTCTTATAATAAAAATTTTTATATTAAAAATTCTAAAATATCAATTAGTTGTGCAACTAAAATTAAGAGAATTCTTTATAACAATTTTTTTATAACATATAAAAGTCAAAATTAAAATAAACTAAAAAGGATGGAAAAAAACTTGAATAAATTATCCTTTAGTGAAGAATTACCATAATAGTGGTGGCAAAAAAAAGTAGGTAATCCTTATTCCAACCCAAATACATTCATACTATTTTTTGTATTCATTAAAATTATTAATTTTTGAAAATACTGATTTGAAAAAAAATATATATATATATTTTTCTCTTTATCCCATCATCAAGATCCATCAACTTGCCATCTCTAATAGTAAGGACAACTATTTTTTTATGTTATTATTTTTTTTTGTTATTATTTTTATTAAAATATTCAATATTTTGTTTTTTTCTTTGTTTTTATTTTATTACCCACAAATATAATATGTATAATGTATGTATTTAGGACATTTTAAAATCATTTTTAGTATTTTTTTTTATTTTTGTTTTTATTGTTTTTTTTTTCTTTTTACAGATATATATATCTTGAATAAAATTCTTTTGATGAACACCGAATTTAGTCTTAATTTTTTTTTTTTTTTTACTTTTTCATTCCCAATTTTTTTGCTCTCTACATCTCTCTCTCTATCACACTTTTCTTTTCTATCATTTTTATTATTTTTTTTTATAATAATAGTTTATAAAAAAAATATAAAAACAGTTACTTTATATACCCTTAAAATTTTTTTTTTTTATATTCAATTTTTGTTTTAAAAAACAAAAATATTCTTATTTGACTTTCAAAAGTGCTAAATTGATAGGTCCTTGCCTTTTTGCCTGAATTTCGCTTTGTATAATATTATTTGAACATAATATATAATGTATACATATATAATATATATATATATCTAATATGTCGATATAATGAAATGATATTTATCAATATAGATTTACATGGACATATTATGGAGGTTTAAATATAGATGATTTCGTACCGCACCGTACAGTCAGTGAGAATTATTTAGAGCCATTTTTATTGTCATATTTTAAGGTTGTTTATTTAGCCTTGATTCCATAAATCTATTTTTATTTACTTTTTGCCTTATTCAGATAATTTATTAGTTGCGGACTTTAGCTATCAATATTACTATTTTAACTGTAATGGACTCGAAACAATAATTTTTGAGATTTTTTGATTACGAGTGAGATGGTATAAACACTATATAAGTCGTGTCTGTAGTATATAGTATCTATGTAGTAGACAATTTCGTTCAACAATTGATTTTAGGACATCGAATATTTCCGAGTACTACAGAAATACATAATTAACGATTTTTATCATGACCGACAACAATTTTGCTTTATATTTGAAGGTTTTTCGAACTAATAATTCGATTTAAGTTGAAGAAAATTTTAAGTGTCGATTTGATTTAATAAAAAATATTTTATTTCTGTCATATTTTATAATTTTTAACTATATTTCAATTATTTTTCAACAACTATTTTAACTATTTTTTTTTTAAAGTCCGTACAAATTTTGCGAATTCTTATATTTTATTTAATTTGTCATTATTTTCTAATTTTCAACTATATATATATATATATTTTTAACCCCATGTCTTCATCTTGCGAATTTTAACAATGATAATGTTTTAGCAATAACAATTTTTGTTCTAAATTGATTTTATCAAACAAAAGGAAATTGAAATTCTTCCTACTTTTCTATTCTTAAGTCTCAGACGTTAGTATTTTTGTCTCGAACTGTTGCTTCTAGTCACCTCTTGATATTACTGTTGGTTAATATTGCCGCTTTAGTAGAGATATTATTCTGCGATCAAGTATGTTTAATTGTATTTGTTTTCAATCTTGACATGAGCCTTGTAGCCTAAGAGGTTTTGATGCGTACAACTAATTAATACTCATTTACACGAGTGTACGTGAATATGGACTAAATAACCAATAAGGGTTAGAACATGTAAAGACCGATTCCATATAGAGACCGAACCATATATTGTTAACATGTTCAATTCAGCTTACACTGTCCTAAATTATTTAACTTAATTTCACAGATTTATTAGAACAGCAATTTTTTAGAATGAGATTTTGATATCTTATCTATCTTAGTAGCAGATCAATAAATAGTTAATTTTATTTTTGATTATTATCAACTGTCGCAGTATTTTCTAATTATATTAAAATATTATTTTTGAACCCACCATTATTTTTAGTGATAGAATATGTTGAATTTTGCAATTAAAAGTAAAATTTTATCATTATGAATAATTATTTTCTATTATTTTAATTTAGTAAATATAAATATTTCAAAAAAATGCACATTGCCTGATTCTGAAATTGACATCAGAGCAATAATAGCATTTATCAAAGACATAGAACTACAATTCCCCATTAAAAACAAAAAAATGTATTCTTGGAACTATATAATTATTATTTTTTTTTAAATTTATCTTAGACAACAACCGGATACGTAATAATTTCAATTTATTTTTGGTATTACATGATTTTTTCTTTTATCTCAGACAACAACCTGATACGTAATAATTTCAATTTATTCTTGGTACTATATGATTTTTTTTCGTATCTCAGACAACATTTTGATACGTAATAATTTCAATTTATTCTTAGTGCTATATATGATTTTTTTTATATCTCAGACAACAAACTGATACGTAATATTTTCAATTTATTTTTAGTACTATATATGATTTTTTTTTTACCTCAGACATCAACCAGATACGTAATAGTTTCAATTTATTCTTAGTGCTATATATGATTTTTTTTTTATCTCAGACAACAACCGGATACGTAATAATTTCAATTTATTCTTGGTACTATATGATTTTTTTTCTATCTCAGACAACAACCTGATACGTAATAATTTCAATTTATTTTTGGTACTATATTATTTGTTTTATCTCAGACAACAACCAGATACGTAATAGTTTCAATTTATTCTTAGTACTATATATGAATTTTTTTTTATCTCAGACATCAACCAGATACGTAAAAGTTTCAATTTATTCTTAGTACCATATATGATTGTTTTTTATCTCAGACATCAACCAGATACGTAATAGTTTCAATTTATATTTGGTATTATATGATTTTTTATTTATCTCAGACAACAACCGTAATAATTTTAATTTATTCTTAGCACTATACAATTTTTTGCTATTGATCTATCTGTGACAACAACCGCATATTTAATAATTTATTTTGAAAAAAAAAAACCAAATTTAAATTTAATTCTGACGAGGAAAAAAAGAAACTCTATATATTGGTGAGTTTCGACAATTTAATATATAAAAAATTTTGTATGTTGAGATGTGTGTGCATGAAAGAAGTAGAATTTTAAATTGAAATTTCTGATTGAAAATTAAAGAGATTTGAAAAAATATTTAATTTCGCTACGTCTCTTTTTTAATAATCTATAATTTAGAAAATTAATAATGAAATTAGAGTCTAATAAAAAAAATAAATCTAAAAATAGATCTAAATTCGGTTTTGAAATGAATGGTTCAGATATGTGTGACATATTTTTTCCAATTTACAGATTATATTTCTTGCAAAATTTATATTAAAACAATTATTAAAAATAAATCCAGCATTTAAATTATTGTCACAGACTGTATATTTACAAGTACATACATGAAAACTTACTTACTTACCCCACCATCACTCTCCGTCTCTCATCAATGTTTCAGACTGTTGAACTTTTATATTAAATGTTTGTATATGCTTAAATTTAAAATGTGTCCTTTAGAAACAAAAAATCAAAATCCTTGTTATGCAGAATAAATAACAGAGAAGTATTTGACATTTTTTTTACAAATGGACATTCATATATTATATTCTGAACAATATATTAGCCTTTCATGCTGTATTCAATATATTGTCAGATTCATGAAGTTAATTATTGTAATTAGGTTGTTTTTGTCATAAAACGATTTTAAATTTATTGGCATTTCATGCATGGTGTATAAATAGTATAGTTGGGTTCGTATTGTTCATGATTTGGATTTGGTTATAAATAAGCACTGAAATCAGGTTATTTCTGCCATAAGATATAATTTTGATAAACAATTTAAAGATAGTATAATTACAGTTCTATCATGGAAATAATTTTAAATCTTAAAAATGCAGTTACAACCTTTTTAGTTACGACAACAATCATAGTAAATATTGTAAATACTGTATATATACTGTCTTAAGAATTAAAATGGTTTTAATACCAAAAAAAAAAAATTAAATTAAATTTATTTTGTAATACAATTTTAGATTATTTTTCAAATAAATTAAAAAGAGTATTGCCATACTGTGTCTCAACAAGCCATCTCTGTAAAAATACATTTTTGTTTTAGTTTTTCTTTATTTTAAAAATCAGAATTTTTTCAAGAACTAAAAACATTAAAACAACTAGCATATTAAAAAAAAACAAAAATGTAAAAATAACTGTTATTGAATGGTAAACGAAAAAGTTCAATAATGCTTGAAGGACTATTATCCATTTCGTGAGGCGGAAAACATCAACACTAAAAAAAATCAAATAATGAAAATCACAATAAAATCATAAATTATGCATGTAAGTAAAATTCGTTTTTTATTTCTATTTAAAAGCTTTATGACAATAACTTTGACATATACTTGTACATATACATATTACATAATGAAAAAAACATAAATGAAAGGGCATTTATGGAATACTACATATATATAAAATATAATGTATGTGAACATAACTATTATGTAGTAAGGATAAAGTGATGGTAAAAGTTTTCATTATTTAGTCGTCCTTTTGTTGAGTTTTTGCATTTAATTTTTGTTTTTTTTTATTTTATATTTAATTTTTTTTTTCTAATATGAACTTTTTATTTCATTTTTTTTTCTTTGTATATTTTAAAAAGACATAAATATTTGATCAGGATAAAATATCCTTTTTTCAAGAATCAAAAAAATTTTTTTTTTGTTATTATTTTCTTCTTGACTTTTGTACAAGTTTTTGTTTTTTATTTATTAAAGTCTATTTTTAACTGTACATAGTCTTTAATATAATGATGAATGTTATAGGAAACATCCGAAATTAATTAAATTAAAATTGGAATTGATATTATAACATTTATGCTGTATTTTATGTGTAGTAACAGCCAGAGAAGTGCATTCTGAACATAAGCCTATGTGGAAGTGAACTAAACCCCAAAAATCGCATTATGGTTATATATCGTAATAGTAAGGCCAACCTTAAACTATGCATCCGCAGTTTGGTACAAAAAAGGTACGCAAATCACAGCTCAAAGTAAGCTCAAAAACAACAGCATTCAGCTTAACAGGTTATAAGTGGGGATATGCGGATAACATATATACCGCATCATTAGAGACTCATTCATACAAAAATAAGCAATGTTTCACACCTACAAATGTATTACTGGTGATGATCAGCAAATTCAAAAAGTGGTGCACCCAGAACTATAATTTTTACCCGACATGAATTCGTTTTTAAACTGACATGATTTTTAAGAATATTTGAGACTAAAAGGACTAGAACATCACCTTATCATCCCTAGGTCAACGGAATGATTGAGAAAAAGTATCCAACATTCAAAATCGCCATTTTAGTAGCAGGTTAGGACTATGAATGGAAGAGAATTTGGGATTAAAAGGACTATAACATCGCCTTATCATTCCCAGACCAACGGAATGATTTGAAAATGCCATCCAACATTCAAAATCGCCATTTTAGAAACAGGTAAAGACTATTGGGTAGAGAGTATTCCACTGGTATTATTTGGAATCCTTACCTTAACACCTTATCATCCTCAGGCTAACGGAATGATTGAAAAATGGCATTCAACATTCAAAATCGCCATTTTAGAAACAGGTAAAGACTATTGGGTAGAAAGTATTCCACTGGTATTATTTCTGAGCTCGTATGCATATGGAACAACACTAAAGCTATCTCAACAGTTTTTCGATTGTAATGCACAATTTGTCGCTTCAGACGAAAAGCTAAATTAACTTCTTAAAATAATGTCATCAGTTAAACCAACTGACACTCACTGCTTGGCATATCAAAGAGAAAGCCTTTATTCACAAATCTGTCTATATTCAAACTATCATTGTTATCGATATAAGAATAGTCTTACGAAATTTTACAGCGACAAAATAATTATTTCAAATTCAACATCAATGACAAACCTATAATTATAAATGTAGAAAGACTCAAACCCAGCCTATGCAGAAAATCAGGAATGAAATTTATCCAAGGCAACAAACTTAACAGCAAATGGAACAGTAAAATCAACAATAATTTGGAAACAGCAAGCGATTAGAACACCAACACTATATGTTTAAGTCTCATGGATGATATGGTGTTTGGAAGGGGAGTGATGTATGGTGAAGACAGCTGTCGAAAGATGTGAGTTAACAGAAGGGTAACAGTTGTACAAAATAAAGCGGATAGTTTTGAACGCGGTTCAAGCTCACACTGAGCTGTGGAACCAATAGTTGATGATATTTATAAATAAAAATAAAAAGGTCTTGAAATATATAAGATAAATGTTCTGTTTTAAGGGTATTATATCACCATAATTTCCTCTAGTGCTTCTTTTGGTTGATCTTTTGTTTACCTCGAACTCGATTGTATGCTAACGTTTGAAATTGTTCTACACACGTTTGCTTCATTAACTACATATGTGTTCATTTATTTATATATTTGTATTTTATATAGGGTGTACCACAGCGTGCGTATCAGCTAACAAAAAAAAAAATGTTCTCTACAAAATTTCTTATTTTTTGTCCTAGAATCTGAATTTGTATTAAAACTACTTCTTTCCATTTAAAAATCTCGATTTCGACCAGTTTCGGCGATTTTTGGTCTTAGAAAACCTATTTGCGGTCCTTTCCGGAAGTTTAAAATACCACCAGTCGATAGAGCACCCTCGAGTTAGTTAACAAACTTTTTTTTTAAATTTTAAATTAACGGTTCTTTCCTCTCTTAAAAAGTCAATACGCATGTTCTGGAACAATCGGTATACTAATTTTATTTTGCTGTCTGAAGCCTTAGTTACAAAATATCATGCATGTATATTCATAGAAATCAAATTCATATAAGCAGACTAAAAATAATTTAGATATAACAAAATAAACAACTAATTTGTTAATGTCCAGGTAAATTCGCAAAGCATTAAAATTATTCCTTAGATAGACGCACTGAAGACAAATTAACTAGAGCCAGCCAAGCTGAAAATCGAATTCAGAAAATTGGTTAATTAAACAAATATTCTAACTTACACAATCTAGAATACATTTATGTTCATTGAAAACTAACATGTTGCTTCAAGAATACACTTCACTCTGCAGATGGATTCAGTGTCTTATATAAACGAATAATATTGTCGACAATTATATAAACAAGCATTTTGTGATCAGTGAAATTATGATTACAATTCAATGTGAACAGATTATGAATTCAATAATCAGTGAAAGGACGGTGTTACCCCATTTAACTAAATTAAATTAGAACTTATGTAAAAGATATATGTTCAATATCAAAGAGGGGGGCTCAAAAAATAATCAGACCCATAAATAAGATTTAAACTAACAACTTTAATATTTATTTTAGAACACCATATTGAGTAAAACTGTTATAAACCCAATACAAACCATATTTTATATGAAATTAATAACTGGTGACCAATGGTCACTTTTCTAATGAAAATTCTGAATTCGGATATTCTCAGTAACTCAATTTTATTTTTCTTATTATATTATGTATGGGTATTAAAGGAACACAAAAGTGATCGATTAAATTTTAAAATGGGAATACTTTAATAGCTAGTTATTACATTTTAGGACAATTTATTTTTTTATGATTGAAAAGAAAAGGACAATTATTTGAAATTCTATTATGGAAAATAAAAAGCAAAATAAAAAAAAAAATCAATTGAAAATTCAATTGTATATGTTTAATGTATCATTAAAATGAATAAATTATCACATAAATTAAGATAATTATTATTAAGTAGAGAGAGAGAAAAGAATGAAAAAAACGAATAAAACAAAAATTATTCAATGAAGTTGAAAAATTTTTGATATGGGTAATTTCATACCTTCATTAAGAATTTTTAATTCATTGTGAATTTTTTATTAACAATTTTCAAATTCCAATTAGAATTAACTTTTCGGCTCCACTGAAGGAAATGGATAAAGTGATTAGGTATCAAGAACAAATGATATTCTCAGCTTTATCAAAAATATATATCTTTAATGGCGCATCTTATCATTCAAGGACAAAAAGGACATTTGAAAACATCGTTGTTGTTTTATTGTTCTTGAATATAAACCGTTCTTCTACAGTAGGCTCCTACTTAGACAGTATAAACAGATTAAATGAAATTAGACATTACCTCGGAAATACAAGTGAAATTTTAGCGGCTAGAAATCGAGTACGATATTTAAAGAAAAAAAAATATATATATATATAAACCGTTATATCTGTTTATCCTAAAACCTAATAAGAAAACGACCTGAAAAATAATTTAACGATTAATTGATAATGATAGGTCAAAGTTTAAAATTATGGGAACAAAAAACAATTTTTCGTATCTTTTTTTAAAAACCTTATAGATCAATATTTCACCAAAATATACTAATATTTATACATTTCTGGAAGGGTCGGGTCTCTTTTTTCGCTATAATTCAACTGGAATTTTTTATGTCTTGAATCACCTTTTAATTTTATAACTGAATATATATATATAATCTAAAACAACAATAATGCTTTCAAATGTCCTTTTCGTCCTTAAAGGATAAAATGGCGCCATTAAGGATATATATTTTAGGAAAATTGGGAACACCAGGTATCCTTAAGACATAATCACTTGGTCTTATGCGGATACAACATTTGCTTCAGAATCCCAGTCTAGTTCTATATTTGATTTAGTGATTGTTCAATTGTGTTTTCAATTAACCTTTAAAATAATTTAATACCATGTACGTTTGGCATGATACATAATTTAATATTTCATCTAAAACAAATGAATTAAACATTGTTTGTACATAGATGTATACAAAATTGTTTTGTATAGTTTTGTGTAACAACATGTCAACAGTTTTGTGTTTATTTATTTATTTATTTATAACAGTGGGATATGCAAATAAATCTACAGTCCAACTACAGGTCCTTTGTTTTTTTTAAACATATAAATTAAACTATATTATGTACAAATTAACTGTAGTACCTACTGAAAAATATAAATAATTTGAGCTGGCCAAGGTGAGTATTAAAATCAATAACATTATTAATGGTTGTGGTAGCTTGGGGTATTTGGGAAACAGATACATACTAAATATACGAAACACTGATTTTCCCGGTAGTCAAAAGTATAAATAATTTCAGCTGGCCAAGATGAGCATTTAAATCAATAAAATTATTAATGACTGTGGTCGCTTACTCTGATATCAATGAAAATACCATAATATAAACTATGACTTTGATCATAGAAAATGCCCCTGATAGGAAATGTATAATATGCAAAATACCACCACACTTAACTAAGATTAGTTTATGTACGTAGTTGTTTGTAAAGAATGATATTCAAAAACTAATAAATTTTCCAAATCCCTATATATAGTGTTCACAATTCATCTTCACCTTTAAATGTTGCACCCAAAATTAAATTAATTGATAGTGATTACAACAAAAAATGTTCTTCTAAGCTATGAATTTTGCTATCACCACACCCTCTATATCATAGCCGAGTTATGTTAACATTATGGCTGTAATATGTTGACATTTATCTTTTCAATAATTGTAGCGATTGTTTGTTTTTTATAAAATAACTAATGTAAAAAACAATTGTTACGCTTACGCTACGAAATATGTTATAAAATTGAAAATTAGAGTTTAGGTACACTTTTCTACTCTTTCTATTCCACGTATCCCAATAATTTCAAGTAAAATTGTCATTTCAATTGAAAAGGCTTGAATTTTCATTAAGTCTTGCTTTTTCTATCGTCTTATATAATAAAACGTAACAATCCTGCTGCAAAAGTGCCGTAGCAACCGTTGCTACAACAAAATAAAATAACAAAAACAAAATAGTAAACAAAAGAAAACATAAAGTATACAACAATTTTTCTTCTCTGCTGAGTTTGTTTATGTACCTAGACCTATCTCTTTATAAAAAAAAAGCAAAAAAAATAAAAAAAAATACTTAGTGTGTATTGTACTGTGTATGCATAATGAAAGGACTTCTAATTGTGACATATATATATAGATGTGTATATTCTAGAATTAATTTTGAAGTTATGTAGGAGTACATTACCAATGAAATGAAATAATAATAAAGAATATTTAAGTAGAAGAAATTAATAAAAACGTTAAATCAAAAGAAAAAAAACTGTATTTTATTATTACTTCATATAAAGAAGTTGTTATTGTAAATAAAATGTATGTGATATATATTTTATTCTTTTTCAGTTTTCAGTCAGGTCAAAATATAGCTAATGATGTTTAATATGAATATTGTAAACTATGAGCACATGATATTAATAAATATATGTATATATGTAGTTTATTTATAAAATATATAGTATACTAGGGGCCCCTGTTGAGTAATTATATTTCAAGTTGAAGTCAAATTTAAAGTTTTAAAAAAAAGTAATTTACGTACTGACATAGACTTCGCACGATATAGCAGAAATCACTCGTGTTTAATAAAAAGTTTTGTGGTTAGTAAGTTTTATTTTTTATTTAGGACACATAAATACACGTCTCTCATATACTGCTTCGTTTCCGATATATTCCCTATAGTAAGTGGCATTTAGTGTATAAAATTACTAAAAATAAAAAATTTTGTCATTAAAGAGGTATGTATATATATACCTACATAATACATAATTTTAATAAAAACTATATTATTACTACAAATAACCAAAATTTAGAGACAGTTACTTAAAAAGATAAAAAGGAAGAATTCAAGTGATTTGTTTTTTTGTTGTTTTTATATTTGTTATTTTAGATGAATTTATTTTTTTGTTTTTTTTTTTTTTGGCATATGTACATAGATTCATTTGCAAGTAAATATATAAATTATAATAACTGATTTGCTTGCTTTTGTTTATTATTTTAATAAGATTTCACATATGCATAATGTATTTGCTGAATAATAAAATCTTATGAGTACAAAATTTTCAACTGTGTGCGCATTTTTGTTTTATATACAATCTTATATATTGGAGAATCGAAATAAAATAAAAAGGTGTCTACTGCGCAGGTCCTTAAATGCTTGTCAATTATAATTATAGATTTTAATTATTTCATATGAATAAGTTGTTGTTATTGTAAATGCTGTACAAAAAAATAATAATACAATAAATTGAAATATTAACGAAAAAAACAATAAAAACAATTGTATTAGCAACATTTTATAAATAATTATTTGTATTTAAATATTAAATTTAAATTTTTTGTCAAAAGCTGTCAAACAGCCTACCAAAACCTGTTCTGTAACCACCAATTGGTTAAACAGCGTCAGCTATTTATTTTTATTTTCAGTTATCTCGTTAAAACATAAAAAACTGAATGTTTGATAAGTTGACAGATTAGTTATCTAGTAGGTTAACACAATACAAATAGTGACAGTAGTAAATATAAATTCAAATTATCTGAAACATTTGTTGTTAGAAGACAGGTTTTTGATGTTATGGAATATTAACAGATACTGTTATCATAATTTTAACTTAATCTATAATTATAATTGACAAGCATTTAAAGACCTGCGCAGTAAACACCTCTTCATTTTATTCTTCTTCTCCATAATCAACTCTTAATATATAAATAAGTTGTATATAAAACAATAATGCGCACACAGTTGAACAATTTTTACTCATATGGTTTTATTTTTCAGCAAATATATTATGCATATTACATATGTGAGTTCTTATTAAAATAAAAAATAAAAACAAGCAAATCAGTTATTACTCTTCTTAGTTACATACAATGAAACTTTAAATTTGGCTTCAATTTGAATTATAATTGCTCAACAGGGGCCCCTAGTCATACTTTATATTTGAATTTAGGTCTCAATTCGACTAACTACCTATTTTAATAAACAAAATATGTTTTTTATAACACAGAATGGATTCAAATTACCTTCAATTGCTGGATGCTTCTTACATGAACAAATATATAAATAAATAATGTTAAAGTTATAAGTCCTGTTACAGATTGTTGATAGTATTACGCTCTATTGCATAAAAAATTGGTTCACATCTTTTTTGTATTTTAAATCCATTTCAGTACTGCTATAATGACTTTCTAGCCTTTTGTTACCTACTTTTTTTCTATAATTGTTAGTAGATGAGACATTTTTTTTTTTGTAATAAGTTTAATGTTTAAGTTTTGATGTATTAAGTTTAGTAAAGGTAGGCCAAATTTTATACAATCATATACATATTATAATATAGTTAGTATCTGTATCAATATATTATAATAGATGTAGGTAGGTACTTAGGCTAGGTATCGTAGTAAGTTGTAAACAAAATTATTATTGTTTTTTTTTATACCTATTTATTCATAGTGACAAATTACAGTATATTTAAATCCCTGTTCTGTTAAAAACGTTAAATTTGGCTTTAGCTTGAATTATATTTAATAAATAGGGGTATCTAGTAAAACTATGGTCTCTAGAATATTTAATTTAATTGTTATACCTTATATTAAGTTGAAAATGTAATCTGAATTATTTTAAATACTAAAATTTTTGATATGACTTCGTTAACAATTAGATTAAGCATACAAAAAAAAATTAATTAATTTGTATGTATGTACTCAACATTTTTTACTAGCTTTGTAATTCAGTTGAAATAAAGACTATTTTATTATCAATTATTTTATAAATTGCAACTGCATCACACCATTAATACTTCCAAAAATACTCCAATTTTATAAATTTAAAGGTAAGTCAAATTTTATGCACCAGAACTACTACCTACAATAATTGATAACAGCACAACATTGATTCTATTCTATTCACCTTCTATTCTATAATACTCCAATTCCAATTCAATTAGAATATACTCAAATAATTATTCTAATAAGAATTACCAGTCAGTGATTTCTATAAACTTTTACTATCTACATTCAATAACAATAAAATATCATAATAATTAGATTGTCACAAAACTTACTGTCATGATAACTTGCAAAAAAAAAAATATAATTAAATAAAAATAAATCAAATCTATAATAAATAAAATTTTTAAATAATTTTCGTAAAAATAAGTTTATTTTTCTTCATATTTTATTAAAATTAAATATAAAAGGATACAAATTGTATATATATTTTTTATAAATAAATTTATTGAAATTGATCATAGGATCATGAAAATGTGAAAACTTTTGACTTTTTTAAATAATTTTTCATTTCAAAACACTAAGATATTATTATTATTAGATATAATTTTATTTTTTATAGACTGTATTTAAATAAAAAAAAAAAAAAATTATTTTATTGCAAAATTTTCTTTTAGTTTTTCCAGTATTTCCTGATAACAGTAAATTTTATTTAAAACTCTAGAATAACATTTCCGTTCATTGCAAAATATTCAATATACAAAGTTTTACAATACACTTAGCTAGGTTTTTTTTGTTATTTAAATTTTTTTTTTAGTTCAGTTTGAATTTGTAAGGACAACGTCAATATACATAAACAGACTATACTAACAGAGTTAATATATACAGGGTGTCTATATTAACTAAAGCTATCAAAATGCAAATATTTTAACGAAATGGTTTTTATGAATATTATACAAGTGATGATAGCTTACCACAAAGATGATCTTGGGAAGTGTAGTCTTATGAAGAGAGTATTTTGACGAATTGTAAAAGATATATGTATACTAACTTTGTAACCCGCCATAAATGAGCATTTCTTTCCTTCATTTGAATTTTCATTTCAAGTTTAAGAAAAATACGTATTTGCTTACTAATTTATCATACTTTTATTTTTGTATTATTTTACGCTTTCAAAATATTTGTAATAAGTTGCAAAGTTTTCTATTCCCTTAGGCTGATTTTCTCGATCATTTTAGCGACATCCTTTTTGCCAACAATGAAAATTTATCGTATAATTCAAAATTAAGTTAATCCTGTTAACATTCAATAACATTCGCTGCATAAGCTTAGCGTCAAAGTTTATAGCGAACAAATAATATTTTATAATGAGCCACAACTTTGAACGAAAATAATTTCAAAAACAAAAATAAATAAAATTGTAAATATAAAAAAAAAAACAATAATATTGTAGGTACACACAATATTTATTTTTATAAATAAAATAAAAACTCGTGTTGGAGAAAAAATTAAAATAAAAAAATTTACTGCAAATAAATAGGTACCTATTTACAAAACTGTTCATAGCTTGTGATCAATTGACCGGTTATTTAAAATTTCAAAAAATTCATTATCGAACTGTTCATGTTAAAATTCATACATAATTATTATTTATAACATACATTAAAAAGAAGAACAACAATGAATATGGTTTAACCGATACCTATATATACCTACCTACTATATTAAAAAAAATTCATCACTCTCTACAACATACATTTCTACACACTTGAAGAAAACAAATATATCTAAAAATTATAAATTTACAAAGATAAGAAATCAAAAATAATAGTACAAAATTTAATTTAATTTCTTTAATTTAAAATGTATAAGTTGTTATTATTTTTATGTGTAAATCAGCAGAACTAAAACCTAACCCCATAATACATACTAAATATTATATACGATCATAAATTAAAAAAAAAAACAATAAACAATTTTAACTCTTCATCGCATCATATTTCTGGCTAGAGTATATATATATATACCTATAGTACTATACAGGCTATGCATACGGTATGGCAAAACTATGATGCTATGATCATTATCATAACAACAACAAAAATTTTTTATTGTTTTAAATTTGTAGGCACATATGCATATTGTGTATAATTTTAAGTAATAATAATAACCTTTAAGTGCATTATGTTTTTTTTTGTGTTAAATGCTGTTTGCCCTTTGGTTATTATACCATATTAAACTATTGATAAAATTTCTATTAGTCCTTATTATTATAAATCAAAAAAATTGTTTGTTTTATTTATATTATTATTTATTATTTTTCCTTATTATTTGCAAAGAAGACTAACATTAAATTATAAAAATATATTTCATGCAATGGTATTTTTTCCTGTAAAGGTTCAGCATGCTTGACAAGGGTTAGTTAAAAAAAGAGCACCAAAGCAATTTGTATACATATTGCAATTTTTATATATGTTGGAGTATTCCGTCGGACTTACAAACATCCAGATAAATGCAGAAAATTATATATATAATTATATATAAAATGTTGAAATGTATATTTTGTAATTATTCCATTAATTTGATTTAATTTTTTTAAATTAATTTTGAATTTTTGTATTAAAAACTCTAGTGCTAGAACAAATTAGAGGTTTTGAATATTTAATCACATTTTACAACTCTTTAGTTACCAGATATTTTTTTATATTATATTACGTACATATTTGTACGTGATAGATATATAATCCAATATTTGTATTGATTTACACAAAACCAGATGTTGATGCATTAACAACAGAATTGTCGCAGTTTTGGTATTTAATCCTATCACAGTATAGTATTGAAATTATAATTGATATAACATAGCCTAAATATTATATTGAGTAGAACAGAGCCGATCATCATTTTAATGCCACTTTAAGGCTTTTCAATAGGATAAATAGAATAAAATAATTTGGACACCCTATCCTATATATACAAATAATTGTGCATCACTACTATATATATGTATATAAAACTATATAATTTTATTATGTGTTTATTTTTGTTTTCTTTTCGAATTTATTACAAAATTTTTCCAATAAACCATTTATTTAGTAGAAATGAAGACAAAATAATATATAAATAATAATAAAAAAACAAAAAAAAAAAAAATGTAAAATAAAACGGTATATTTGCAAGGAATCGAAAATAGTTTATTGAGAAAATATTCATTCATGTTTATTGGATTTTTATGTCTATTATATCTAAATATTATTCTTTCCGGATTTTTTTTTATTGTTGTTATCTCTTTCTATCTTATAAATACTATTTCCATCATAATATGCAGATTTTCTTGAATTGCATCACTATGTTTACAGTGATACACCAAATTTTTATTGCCAAAGAATTCATATAAAGCGTTCTATTCACATTACAATAATTTGGGCAAATAACAAAGTTTATATAATTTTAATTGTGGATTAGATTGTTTGATAGGGTGAGTTCCAAAATGCAGTATGAAAAGTTGTAATACTAAGTTTGAACAAGTTTGACCATTTGTTATCATTCAAAATTTGACATCTTCACATCACCAATATTGTGTTGTTGTAATTTTTGTAATACTGTTATTTTAATTTTAGCTATATTCTTTCTTCTTCCGTTTTTAACAATACACACACCACATTTTTTCCATTTTACTATTGATAATATTTTAAGTAGTTTAATAAAAACAAATTTAATTTTAGGAAAAAATTTTTAAAAAAAATTGAGAATATCGTAAAAAAATTTTCAATAAAATAACAACAACAATTAGAACAATTAATGCAAATTAAAAAATGTAGTTTGTCAGATCAAAACTTAATGGTAGTTAACTTTTTTTTAATTATCATCAATTTTCGTATAGTCTGTCCCTTTGGAATAAGTCTTAAATAAAACATTATTATTCATTTTCAGCTAGACAGTAACCCAATAATGTAGAATATATTAGGTGTATTATAACACAAAGCTATACGAACAATGCAGCAAGGCAGTCATTGGATTGAAATCCGCAGGATAAAAGAGGAAGAGATAAATCGCGGGAAACATGATGCAGATGAGTTCATAAAAAAATAAAGAATAACAATAGAACATAGAATGAGATTAAACACCTAGCGCAGAACAGAATCAGATGGAAGAGTTTTGTGGAAGCGTTATAATGAAGTGAAGTGAAGCAGGAAAAAACATATCAATTCATAGAGCCTGAGTTGACTAGGGAATTATTAAAAAGTTTTATATATCTTTTATAATTTTTGAACGACAAAAATGTAATTATATTGAAATAAAAATGAAAATTTATATTTATTTTATTGTTTATTTACTTTTTGATGCATCAGAATGTCTCCAACTCAGTCATTTTTCTTGAAATCAATTAAAAGAATGAGTATATTTTTTGACTGATAGAAGTTCTGAGGCATTCAATTTTGAAATGAATTATGTTATTCGTATGCTTTTAGTAATGTGGTACTTCAGTAAATTTAATAATGTGGAATGTGGTAGGTAGTCTTATGAATTTACTAATGTGAACTCAGTCATTTTTCTTGTAATAAACTAAATATTAAAGGGCAGTTTAAATATAGTTTTACTACCGTTTAAAACTTTTATAATCTATTAAGCTTTTATCAATCTATTTGTAAAATAGATTATAAAATCGATTTCGCTACATTTTGGAACACAATTTTGACAATCTGAATACACACAATATACATTTTGAGGTTTAAATTGTAATTTTGTGTAATATAAATCGGTAATGATCTGGCTTTTTGCTTATCTTTCGATAAATTTACTTTTTGCTTATTTTTCGTTACAGGAAAATTAATTATTATCAGATCTCTTCATAGGTCAGCACACATTTTTTATATTTGTTGGTCGTAAAAATATATTTAATTAACATATTATTTTGCTACAATTTGACAATAAACTTATTTTTCAAAAATATATGCTAACCTAAAACATAATTAGTTTTATAACTTATGGAATAGTCTGTAGGCTCTAGGCGAAACATTGTTAAAATTAAATAAATATTAAAATTTTAGGTATGTTTCACAATTTTATTAAATATCTTAATCGATTTCGGTTATTACACCATCATCAATCTTCTAAAGATGGTGTAATAATCGAAATCGATTAAGATATTTAATCACATTGTGAAACATACCTAAAGTTTTAATATTTATATAATTAATTCTATTAAATTTATCTATCACATTTTCTACACAATAATTTTTTTTTTTTTTTTTTTTTGTTTTTTTATTCACAATCTGTATGTTAATTAAAAATAATACAATAAGTGAATATGTTTTTGACTGACTTAGTTAATAATAGACATGTGAAATTACAATCCAATAAAAGTAATTTCTTAATTTATAATAAAAAATATATTGATAATAATGTCAAGAAATTTCTACAGATCTCCTGGTGTATTTCGTTGTAATCTTGTATGTTGTGTAATATTCATAAGTGTACTTGCTATTACATTGGGATGACTATTTAATCTAGCACGATATCTCTGGCTGTGTCGGTGAATTTCGTCTTGGACCGTCGACACTTGCAAATCATTGTGTATTATGTAATTTGGCACAAGCCAAGGTGCATCAACTAAAGCTCGCAGTACCTTATTTTGGAAGCGTTGTAATATTTCAATATTTGTTTTTTTGTCTGTTCCCCATAATTGTATACCATAAGTCCATATTGGTTGGAGTATCATCCTATATATCAGCAATTTGTTTTCCAGTGTCATTTGAGACCTTCTACCGACAAGCCAATATAATTTCCTGAAATTTGTGCTTAGTTGGATTCTTTTTGTGTAGATGTGCTTTTTCCAGGTCAGACGGCGATCCAGATGTGCTTTTTCCAGGTCAGACGGCATTCCAAGATACTTGACACTTTCTGTTTGAGGAACAGCATTACTATTTAAAAATACTGTAGGACATGTACCCCTCCTTAATGTGAACGTAACGTGATTAGATTTAGTTTCATTGGCTTTAATCTTCCATTTGTTCAACCATAATTCGATATTGTTTAAGCTCTCTTGCACGAGCCCAGAAGCCACATTCTTATCCTTGTGCGATGCAAGTATGGCTGTATCATCGGCAAATGTAGCTATCATTGTGTTTGTTGTTTGCGATAAATCGACAGGGTATAGCAAGTAAAGCACTGGACCTAGAACGCTACCTTGTGGAACTCCCGAATGAATTTCTTTGAGGCTGGTAAAATATTCATTTTGTTTGACAAAATAATAGCGATTTTCCAGATAGCTTTTTAACAATTCATAGTAGTGATATGGCAAATTTTGTATTAATTTATAGAGAATTCCTTTGTGCCAGACTTTGTCGAATGCCTGGCTTATGTCGAGAAAAACTGCAGAGCAATAATTTTTGTTTTCAAAATCTTCATTTATTTTATTTACAATTCTATGTATTTGTTCCACTGTGGAATGTTTATGCCTGAAGCCAAATTGGTGTGCCGGGATTAATTTTTTTTGCTCAACTATTGGTTGAAGTCGTCGTAGGATTAGTTTTTCCTGTCCTGAAGAATACTGATTCGCCGATATGATTTGACGTCTTCAGATATTTTGCCTGCTTTAAGTATAATTAGGATAAATTATTTTGCTACACACTCTGTTCTTATTTTACGTTTCCACTATGTATTTTAAACATTTTTGAATAGTATACAAAGTCTTTTGAGCGTTTGATATACAATTTTAAAGATGGTACATTGCAAATTTTACGCTTTCATATGTTTGTGTACGTTATAGTATGATATTGATGTGATCTATGAGTTGTGAAATAAAAGTTAAAATTTTAAGGTGCCAAGCACTGCTAAAAAAATATTTTTTACATAATTTTATATGCCCAGGTTTATCAATTGTCATAAAAATTTTGAAATATAAAAATTTGGAATCTAAAAATGTCAAAACTCAGAAAATAACGCCAAGTAAGAGCAAAGCAAATAATAGAGTTTGGATGTGTATTTGGTGATATTTTGATTATTTTTCAGTTGTCGTTTTTCAAGAGTGATTATTTAGTATGGTAATTATATTGTTAAATTTCACGGGGATGAGCATACTTTACTAAAATTTTAAAACGATTTTTTTTATATTTACTCAATCATACTGTTTGTGTTTGTGTAATTTTATGTATTGCCATCTATATTTGCATCAATAAACATAAAAAATTCATGATTTGATAAATAATTCGTTTTCACAATGGCAAACACAATGGAAAAATAAATTTGGTATAAACAAGCCAACCCTAGTCATCTTGAAAATACAAAAATAAGCCCACTCTTTTGACAAAATATTTAATGGTGGATTGCAGATAATAAGGGTAGATAAGTAGGTATGATATCTCACTGAAAATCCAGCTTTTTCAAAATCTTTGAGAAAAAATCTAATTTTACGAAATTAAAAATTGAAGATTTTACAAAACAACATTTCAGGAAAGCTATAATTTAAAACAGAGAGTTTAAAAAGGTGAAATTAATGGTGTAATTTTCTAAAAATTAAATTAAAAAATAATAATCTCTTATCTTTTTCACTTTTAGCCAATACATCAACCTTAAAAATGCTTCTCTATGTAGAAAAAGAGCTTTTTATGCAGAAGGAACAAAAAAAAAACTGCTGTTTTTTTATATTTACTCAATCATATTGTTTGTGTTTGTGTAATTTTATGTATTACCATCTATGTTTGCATTTTTTTTTCTTTCATTCATTCTTTCATCAATTTTTTTTTTTTTTTTTTTTTCCAGATAGTAGTAAATCATCGAAAGAGGCTTCAGGGACTACCTATTACCGGGGAAGGCAGTTTGAAGGACTGTGGGACTTTAACCCACTAAAAACTCCTATCATTATTGCAACATTAAAACTAGTCTTATAGACTAACCATTAATTTACATTTAACTCAAAGAAACTAAGATACCTTTGATCTACCAAAATCCAATAAGGTTTTAATAGATAAAAGGTTTTAACCTAACTCAAGTGGTCTTGTTCGTTTTAGTCGCTTCACAAAGTTTTGATTGTCAATTAAACTAGAAGCTTCGGTATTGACATGTTGGATCAGACGAGTTTTATGCCGTGCAGCGCATTTCATTATTTCGTCTTTTATAGATGAAATCTTCAGATCTCGATGAATATCGGCATTGCGAACATCCCATGGAGCATTGACTATGTTGCGCAGTACCTTATTTTGGAACGTTTGGATAGTTTGAATATGGATTTGTTTAGCATATCCCCATATTTGAATACCGTATGGCCAAACTGGCTTCAATATTTGATTATACATCAAAACTTTGTTATAGGTCGAGACCGTAGAATTCCGCCCAATCAGCCAGTATATTTCTCTATATTTGAACTGGAGTTCTTGTTTTTTGATTTTCACATGCTCTTTCCATTTCAGTTTTGCATCCAAGGTCATGCCAAGATATTTAGCCTTATTTAGCTTCTATAGTAGAACCAACTGCCATCAACGGTGTGTCATCTGTAAAGGTTGCTATTTTTATATTTTCTACTTCGGGTATATCACAGGTGTATAACAAATATAAAATTGGACCCAGTATACTACCTTGCGGTACTCCAGCTTTTATATCTCTTAGAGAGGAGTATTCATTCTCATTTTTAACTCGAAAAACTCTATTTGAGAGATATGATGAAAATAATTCAACATAATTTTTAGGGAGCAAACAACTTAGCTTTTTGATGAGTCCTTCATGCCAAACTTTATCGAAAGCTTGGGCTACATCTAGAAATACTGAAGAACAAATTTGTTTATTTTCCAGTGCCCTTTCTATAATGTCTGTTATTCGATGTACTTGATCTATTGTTGAGTGTTTTTGCCTAACCTAAATTGGTGATTAGGTATTATAGGTATTATAGGTTTGCATCAATAAAAATAAAAAATTCTTGATTTGACAAATAATTCATTTCCACAATGGAAAACACAATGCAAAAATAAATTTGGAATAAATAAGCCCACCCTATTCATCTCGAAAATACAAAAACAAGCCCACTCTTTTGACAAAATATTTAATGGTGGATTGCAGATAATAAGGGTAGATAAGTAGGTATGATATCTCACTGAAAATCCAGCTTTTTCAAATTCTTTGAGAAAAAATCTAATTTTACGAAATTAAAAATTGAAGATTTTACAAAACAACATTTCAGGAAAGCTATAATTTAAAACAGAGAGTTCAAAAAGGTGAGGTTAAGTGTCATTTTCCAAAAATTATTATCTTTTTCGATTTTACCCAATACATCAACCTTTAAAATGCTTTTCTATGTATAAAAAAACGTTTTTATGCAGAAGGAACAAAAAATAACTGCCAGGTTTTAATGCCATTGGCAAATTTAACTAACAATACAATAATAACAAACACTGTATTTTGTTCAAAATCATTTGAACGTGGATATGATGCTTAATTGTGAATAGACATACAATATTTAAATAGGAAAAATAAAAATATAGAAGTGGTGGAAATTTCAAAAAGTCATATAAAAATTCAAATCCTATTCAAATTTGCATTTGAATATTTTAAAATCTTTAGTATAAATTTTATTATTTTGTTGTTTTTTTTCATTATTTTTTTCTCTCTATTATTGTTTCAACAAAAATTCAAACAAAATGTCGAACTTAATAAATTTTCGATTTTTCTATATAACTTCGATTTCTGCATCAATAATTTTTTTTTTTTACAGATCCTGAATAGAAAAATCGTTTTAGTTTTGATATTTAAATGCCTATATATACTATTTATTATTATAGATCTGAATATTTTATCCATATTAAAAGTTATATTATATTTTTATATTTATGTCTATCAATGATGAAACAAATGAAAAATAAATGAAATAAAAAAAATGGAACAGGATAGATAATATTGTGCAATTGTATATAAATATGTGAATATTAAAGATATGTAAAATAATTTGAAAGAATTCATTTGTAATCTTTGAAATCAGGACATTGGATAAAGATAATAACGAAATAGTATCTATTTTTTTTTTTAATATGATTTAGAAAAGTTAAAATAATAAAAAACTTGTAAAAGTATATTAAAAAAATGTTTATTTAAAAAAAAAAAAACTTGTATAACAGAAACAATTAATAAAATAACTGTAAATATTTAAAAATAAAAATCAAAAATAAAGTTTGGAATCTATTTTTTTTATTTAATTTTTTTCTGAGATTTTTTCAAAAACTTTAACAAATAATCGTATAGATACGGATGGTGGTAGGTTCGTGTGAATTGAATTTGGTATGAATTGAATAAAAGAAACGATCAATACAGTTGCTACATAGAAATTTGCGTTTGTCCATGAATCTATAATTATAATTGACAAGCATTTAAGGACCTGCGCAGTAGACACCTTTTTATTTTATTTCGATTCTCCAATATATAAGATTGTATATAA
The DNA here is from genome assembly GCA_963942445.1 of Argyra leucocephala. NCBI lineage: Eukaryota > Metazoa > Arthropoda > Insecta > Diptera > Dolichopodidae > Argyra > Argyra leucocephala. The sequence continues at coordinate 120,247,680 of OZ012681.1, read as the reverse complement.
AACAAAAATGCGCACACAGTTGAAAATTTTGTACTCATATGATTTTATTATTCAGCAAATACATTATGCATAATTGAGATATTATGAAAATAATAAACCTAAGTAAACAAATCAGTTATTATAATTTATATTATGTACTTGCAAATGAATCTATGTACATATGCCAAATAAAAACAACGAAACAAATTCATCTCAAATAAAAAATATAAAAAAGCAAAAACAAAAAAAATCAGTTGAATTGTTCATATGACGAGCAAATTTATTTTTATATAGTAGAGTTAAAGTACTTCATTTTGATATAGTAGGTCACTTGAATTCTTCATTTTTATCTGTTTAAGTAACTGTTTCTAAATTTTGGTTATTTGTAGTAATAATATAGTTTTTATTAAAATTATGTATTATGTAGGTATATATATACATACCTCTTTAATGACAAAATTTTTTATTTTTAGTAATTTTATCACTAAATGCTTCTTACTATAGGGAATATATCGGAAACGAAGCAGTATATGAGGGACGTGTATTTATGTGTCCTAAATAAAACTTACTAACCACAAAACTTTTTATTAAACACGAGTGGTTTCTGCTATATCGTGCGAAGTCTATGTCAGTACGTAAATTACTGTTTTTTTTTAAAACTTTAAATTTGACTTCAACTTGAAATATAATTACTCAACAGGGGCCCCTAGTAGTAAAATATTAATTTAGATTTTAGAAGATACAATCTAAAAACCAGTTACGATATATGACATTTTAATATGGAAATGGACAGATAAAACTGATATTAATACTATTCTAGCCATTTTGCCTTTATAATATTTAATTGTGACTTGACAGTCTTTTAAACTTTAATTAATCGTTCTACATCATTGTTGGATCTACTAAGTTCTATATAATTCGAAAAAATAATTAAAACTGTCATTTGAAATTCTCATTTATTAAATTTTAATTTCATCACAATACGTTGGTTGAATGATAAACATAAACTTATGTGAGTATATCTACCCACATTCAAAATAATTTTCATTGTTAAATTTTGTAATTTTTGCAATTTATTCATCATTTTCTACGAACAGAAAAAAATAATGGACAGGAACAGTAGGTACTTAAAATGTGGTTTAATCATAAACATTGACATTTCTGATTGCACTTGAAAAATAAAGTCGTTTCTTATTTTAGAAAAAATGTGGAAACTATAGGTATATACTTCCACAATAGATACAATTACGCATTGCAGACATTTCAAATATAAATGAATTTCTTTTACTTCATCTCGTGTTGCCCAACTGAATTTCTTAGTAGGTAAAATAAGTGACTTCTTAATATTGTATTGCCACTATAATCAATCTATATTGTTCCAGTAAGGAATCCTGACTTTATATAGATTATTGGATTAAGTCGAGAGACAAAATTTTGACTTTTTTTTTGTCCAAAATTGTAGATTTTATTAAAAGTGAACCTTCCAAAATGTTGACTGACATAATGTAGACTCTTAGTATATCGACAAAAACATCAATCTTTACAAATTTTAAATTTTTATAGAAAATGTGCTGTAAATGCTTTATTTTTGAAATATTTATAGGGTCGCCCCCGAAATTATTTGTTTATTATATATTTTTTTTTTTTACTAAAATCTTGTCGTCTAGGCTTACCGCTGCCATCGGCGAAAACAAGGTTTCAATAAATTGGTGCGCAACTTTAAAAAATAAAATCGTTCTGTTTTTGTTTTTGTCAAGACAAAATATTAAGTTTTTAAATATTTATTTAATATTATATTAATGAAATATAATCTGGATTATACGGTTTTTCCAGAATATTTGTGTGTATGTGAAATTTTGAAATAGAAGGCATTTTAGAATTAAAAATAGTTGTACATGATTACTTTGTGGGCATTAAATTTTTATACAATACAAAAATATCTCTTTTGCGTAGCCCCAGATTGATACAAAAAATTAAATATCTATATTTTTTATCTCTTGCAGTCACATTTGTTTCATCTTGCGTTTCAATACGATGTTTGAGCGTATAGAAGTCCACATTTCTCCAAAATTATTTATTTTTCATATGAAAATGTGAAAACTTAATATTTTATTATTAAATATGTATACGGATGGACATACCACAAGTATTATAGTTGTTTTTTTATTTTTTGTCGTAGAATTTAAATTTGCATTAAAACGTACCTCTTCCCTTTTGAAAATGTCGGTTTGCTCTGTAACACCCGATATTTAGGATAAATGGAAATAAGCATGGAATTTATAGTAGGCTACAAAATTAGAGCTATAATATTTTATTTAGTCTAAAATTCTTTGCTTTTCGAAAGTCGACATTTTGTAGGAGTCATATTTTGTACAAATTGACATTTTTAGTCCATGTTGACATTTGTCAAATAGACATTTGAAGAATCGGTAAATTGTGCAAACCAATATATTTGATGTTGACATTTTCTTAATCGATATTTGTTGAATCAACATTTTAAAATCGCTTTTCTAATTTAAATTTATTATTGCTTGACTTACAGCATTTGAAGTGATAAAGTTAAAAAAAATAATAACTTATCAGTGGTATTAACACCTAGATTCTAGTATACTTGAATCATCATCATCATCATATAGCATTACAGCCCTTGGTTAGATTTTAATTTTCTTCACAATTTTCCTCCAATTATCTCTTTCTCTTGCCGTCGTTTTTCGATTTAATATTTCCAGATTTTTCGTGCCTGCTTCAATATTGTCTTCTTATCTATTTCTCAGTCTGTTTTTACCTCTTGTGCTCATGGAATTTTCCGGGAATATTCTAACCTGATATCGGCTTTATGGTATTCTTATTATATGCCCGGTTCATCTTAGTATTTGGCTTTTGAAGAATATTATTATATTATAGCCATTCGTCAGCTCATGTAGTTCGTCATTATATCTTCACTCTGTCCATTTTATGATGTAATAGCAATATAACCTTATCGTAATATTTTTCTTTCGAATATTTTTAAAATATTCTTGTCATTCCATATTAAAGTCCAAACTTCACATCCGTATATGACTACCGAGAAAATCAGTGTTTCGTATACATATTTTATATTTTATTTTCCTAGGTAGAAGTTTGGATCTCATTAATTGTTTATGTAATTAATAATTCTATACTATAATGCTTTTCATATAGCAGAAATATTCTATACTAATGCAGCAGAAAGTTCATATATATTCTTGTCGTACTCCGCTGGTTATTTCAATTTCTCGCGATAATTCAGCTTGTAGAAGAACTGCATTAGTTCTAGTAAAGCCTAAAAGGTCTAAAAGCCTAAAGGCTAAAAGCCTAAAACAGGTTTCCTACAGTAAAGCAGGAGTGTTTCATTGTCATATTAATCAGATTTATCATTTTCGTCGGCACACTTAATGATGATAGTGCTACAGAGATTTTATCTCTATTGATATTGACAAATGCTTGTTTAAAGCCAATAATCCATATTGTATTCAAAGCAGTACTTGAATACATTTTTCAATTCAATTTTGCGAAGTAAAGCAATTATCTGCAGTGGAAGAAATTTTCCGATGTCAATTTAGTAAATTAGAAGATTTAAACCTTGACTTTTGCATATCAAAGTGTCTTCTTCAGCTATTCATAATCGAATTATATGGGTCGAGATAAAAACAGAAATAAAAACCTTCCTAGACCCAATTTATTTGTTTAGGAATTTGAATATTTTAAAAACAGTATCAGCAAACCTGTTAAGACATCGTTTCCTATGTTCCAGTTGGATTATTATTTTTAATCGTTTTGTTTGCCTATAATTTAGTTTTCTGAATTGCTTAAAATCTGAAAAGCTATAGCTATTAAAAATTTAATAATCTTCAAATAATAAATTTCTAACACTATAAAATAACATTATTTAATTTTTTTTTACTGTTCTATTTCTACCCAATAAATTCAATGAATCCTTTATAATTGAAATTCTATTACAAAAAATGGATACTCAATCACAAATCAATAATTTTATTAAAAATATTTAAAAAAAAAAAAAATTTGAATTGTGATAATGAATTGTTTAATAATAGTTCACCTTGTTACTGACATATGACCTAAAATACATTGAAATTTATTAAATATTTTTATTAATTTTTTTTATATATTTCTATCTCTCTCTCTCTCTCCTTCTAACTGTTCCAATTTTTTGTGTTTTTCTGCTCTGAATTAATACCAAAAGTACTTACAAAATTTCTTCTTCACCTATATTTCATATTTTTTTACAATTTATTGATTGTAAAGGGGTGAACATCTTGGAAAAACCTATACTAATTCAACTTTATTTTAAAATTTTCATATTATTTTCTTACAATGTGAACAAAAAAATGAAATAAAAATTTCAATATCTGAAAGAAAATTATTGAAAATTTTTTTTTTTTCCATTTTCTTAGTTTAAAATGAATCGCTCTTACACGTACTCAATATACAAAAATGGTAACATAAAAAGAAAGAAAGAGATAGAAATTTTAAAAAAAAATCAAATCAAGAATATTAAGTTTTGTTCTGCAATTGAGTATTATATTATATATGTGTACATTAGAAGTGGGGAAGAACATCCTAGAAATTATATTGTACAATACAATAAATTTAATGTGTCATAATCGGTTCCTGTTAACAAACTGCCGCATTTATCATATGTTCTTTCATATATTACAAAAAAAACAAAAAAACAAAACAAACTAAAAAAAATCAACCTTCACTAACCAATGATTTTGCATTCCAGAATTCTTAGAAGAAAGTTCAATTGTGTAAGAACTTTATTTTTCAGTTTGAGTAGGTATTTCCAAAACAGTAATCTCTATACCAAATTGTTATGTACATTACGTTTTTACAGATTTTAACTTTAGTTTCAGTTCCTTTTATTTGAATTTTATATATATCATCGTCGCAGTACTCATTTGTGCTATACGCCACTTTGGTATTTTTTTTTCACGTAATAGTAGTTTCAAGGGTTTCAGAGTCAGCTGTTTCAGAATCTGTAATCATATTTCTAATATATCTTCTAGTCACTGAGATACGTTCTTATTATAGTTTGTTCCAGAACCACTTTTTATTATATCTCCTGTATACAGCCGATATTCCAATACCAATAAAACAGAATACATTATTAGCAACATTTGCAGATGATACTGTTCTACTTGCTTCACATGACTGCTTAAAAATAGCTACTAAACAGGTTTAAAAAAATTTATGAATAAAACAATGACTTGGTTCAAAGCTTGGAATATCCAAATCAATGAAGACAAAACAACTCAAGTTATATATACAACAAGAGTTCGATACGATCCCGAACCAATAATCATAAATAATAAAGAAATAAAAATCAAAAATCAAGCTAAATACGTAGTGATGCACATTGACAATAAATTGACATGGAAGAACCACATAATCCACAAATGTAATGAAATAAGCCTAAAATCCGGACAACTACAATGGCTTTTTGGGAAATAAATATAAATTGATACGGTTTAAATATAAATTGATACGGCAAATATGGACATATGGTGCAGAAATCTGCGGTACCTCAAGCAATACCAATATTAATTTAATACAAAGAGCACAATCAACAATAATTAGAACGATAGCTAGAGCCGAATGGTATATGATGATCTACACTGTGATTTAAAAATACTGGCAATAAATGAAGAAATTAAAAAGGCAAGTTTCAAATATCAACAAAAAATATCAACCCATTCCAACAATGAAATTAGCACTCTACCAGAACAAGAAATAATAAGAAATAGACGCCTGAAAAAATACAGATCACATGATTTAATAAATAGATTTACAGTTTAAAAATGATTGTATACTCTACCCAAAATGTAAGGAAAGTTACTAGGTGTCTTATATTAAGACAGATTTACATAAAAATGAGATTAAAAAAAAAAAATATCCACTTTTTTATCAATTTGTAAGTGCAAATTATGAAATACGCTACATAATTGGAGCCCAGCTTTTTCATACATTTATGAGAAATTGTTTTATTCGTGCTTGTTTGGACCGCAACATTCAGTAATTGACATGGACCGAATATTGATTATTATTGATATTAGATATGGAATATGTTATGTGCATATAAATATATAATGTTTAAAGTTGATGTCCTATGGACATGGTACACGTATTTGTGCTACCTGAATACAAAAGAATAAAAAATCAAAATATCAATGACTCATGTTAACATACATGGCACAAATTAAATAACAACTTGATCGAACAAGTTTGTTCCACGTTCATACTAAAACTGAAATTTTAATACATTACTAATGGACACAGATAGCAGACAAAAAAAATTAATAGAATTCAAAACTGCCACTTTAAAATATAATACCAATAAAACCATAAGAAAGAAGCTAACGAACCCCTAAAAATGTATATTCAAATATGATTTATCAATGTTACAACCCCAACCATATAGACAGAATATTCGAAGTAAAGTGTAACACATTCTATTCTCTCAGTGTCATTTACACAATCAATTTAGTGGCCAACCCTTAAAGATGTATATTCAAATATGATTTATCAATGTTATAACCCCGATCTATATATATAGACAGACACAGAATACTCGTAGTAAGTTGAAAAAATTTCTATTCTTTAAGGGTCATTTACACGATAAATTTTATGACATCTTATTTGTCATCATTGGAAATTTATCATATAACCGTGTTAACATTCTATAGCTGCGTAAGTTCATCGACAATACTTGAAATGATCGAAATCATCAATGGGAGATGAAAAAAACATCCCAAAAATGAAATCATCACAGGACAGAAATGATTAATATGGGTAATTTGTTTTTTTTATCATGTGTTTGTATGGCATTATCAGAATCTAAATATCGTTTGTGTCATATTAGATTTGCTTTTATCAATTTATTTCTTTTTTTTTTGTTTTATTTATATCAATTTTTAAGCCTTATGATGTTTATTAACTAATATCAAAAAACATATAATATAATATGTTCATCTTTTCATATATTTAATATTTGTATAAATTTTATTATTAATTTTATAGTTCATATTTTTATATATGATCATATTATATAATACACGTACAAAGAATATTGAACAAACAATATTTAACACTAAGCTACAAATTTAAACAAAAACAATTTTAGTAATCCAGTTTCGATTTTGCAAGTGTAATATGAAAAAACAAATCAAATCTAAATGTAAATATAAAAAATAAAACAAATAATAATTTTTTGGATGAATAAAATTAAAAAAGAAAAATTAAAACAAAAAATTTAGTGCAAATAAAAAGGAGGTGTATTGATAAAACAGTTCATAACTTCTGAAACAATGATCGGTGTATAGCCTTGTGTGGATTTTTATTTTTTTAAGTAAATTGAATTATCTTTAATTTTTTAGAAAAATATTAAATTGAATTGAATTATTTGACAAAAAAAAATCATTTTAGGACCTTTGGTATTAAATCATAAATTTAAAAAGAAATAAAAAATAATAGTAAAAAATTTCATTTAATTGTTTAAAAATTATATTGATTTGGTTGTTATTTATTTTGATGTATAAATCAGCAGAATTTATATCTAAATAATTTCATAATACATAAGTAAATATATTAACGATCGATCCTAAATTTATTTGTACATATATTTATAAAAAATATATACATGTATGAAAGAAAATTAAAAAAAATAAACAAATGTTCTGAAACAAAAAAATGTTCTGTACAAAATGATTTTTAATGTCATGTAACAATAACAATGAATTAATATTCAGGAATCAGGACTCAGGAGTCACTAACGGATATTGGAAGAGGTTAGTGGTCACGAGTTGATGTGACAAAGAATATAACAAAAAGAAAAAATAATTGTAAATTGTGGCTATTATAATATACAAATAATAAACAAATATGTACATACACATGTATTGCATATAATTTTAACTAATAATTTTTTCGTTTTATACTGTTTAGTTTTTGGTTATTATACCATATTAAACTATTGATCAAATTTTTATTGGTAATTATTATTTTAAATCAAAAAAATTGTTGTTTTATTTATATTATTTCATATTTTTTTATTTTTTATTAATATTTTAAATTATTATTTAATTATTAGTTAAATTAAAAATACATCTTAAAAGCAAAGGTATTTTTTCATATAAATTGTATAGGCATTGAAGCATTCCGTCTAATTTACAGACATATGACGGAAACTATAATATGTATTATATTTATAATTTTAAATAATCTAAATTCATTTTATTCATAAATAATTTTTTATTGTTTTATTCAACCATAATTTCAGATTAGTATTCATGTTAAATTGAGACATGTCGTACAGAAGCATAAACTAAATTTGGTGCTAATTTTTGTTCTATATCAAAATTTATTTGTTCCACGTCATACAAAGCGAGCAAATCGATGAAAAAAAGGAATAATAATTGAAATAGTAATTTTAACACAAGGACCAACTTATTTAACACTACCAATATTGATCTTAGAACTGTAAATAATATTTGTTGTTTATACAAAAAAAATCTATTGGCCCAATTTTTTAATTTTTGTTCTATATAAAAATTTATTTGTTCGATGTCATACAAAGCGAACAAATCAATAAAAACAAGTGATTAATTTTGAAATAATTTTTTATTTTTACACAAGGACCAACTTAATTAACACTACAATATTGATCTTCGAACTGTAAATAATATTTGTTGTTTATACAAAACAAATCTATTGGCTCAATTTTTTAATTTTTGTTCTATATCAAAATTCATTTGTTCGACGTCATACAAAGCGAACAACTCAATAAAACAAAAGTGATTAATTATGAAATAATTTTTGATTTTAACACAAGGACCAACTTATTTAACACTACAATATTGATCTTAAAACTGTAAATAAAATTTCTTGTTTATACAAAACAAATCTACTGGCTCAATATCTTATATATTAATACGCTTAAACGTCTGTTAAACTTTTCACAAAGCTTTTACAACACAAAGCTTTTTTCAACGAGATTAGACAACTTTATTAGAACTATTAAGAATTACGATAGTGTACAAAATTTAATTTAAAGATATAAACTACAAAACGATAATCCCAAATAAAATCAAAAACAAATTAAAATTAACCTAAAAACAATTTACCTCAATAGCAGCAATAGCATTGATTATATCTGATTATATGATATTTAATTAAAAAAAAAAAAAAACAAAGTAGCAAAGACAAAAACCGAGTTATCAAAATATAATTATTATAACGATTAAAAATAGCTTTTTTTAAAATATTACGATATTACGATATTACAGCAAAAAGACTTACCGGTAAAACAAATAGAAAATTTAGAAAATATATTTTTTACCTCACCCAGACCATGTTCACATATACCAAAAATTTAAATTTATCTATTTTATTAACAAATAATTCAAAAGTATAAATTCAAATGCGCAGTAGCATTGAGTAAATATAATATTGTACATGGAGAATCATAAACCAAAATTTACGATCTGCTAAGAACAAGAAAACAAAATATGTTATGACATTATTATCAAGTTCCAATTCAATACACGGCAAATTTATTACACATAAAAATTTAAAAAAAAACTTTAAAAAGAAAAATCATAGACTACCCTTACCTACATCAGAGACCCTAGCGGTATCGAAACGAAAAATGAAATAATTCTTATGATTCTTATGTATTCTGGCTTTACCCCTAACTATAATAGTCATAAGGCGTCATATGATGTCATGTGATATTGTACGACAACATGAAATTCCATTTAACCAACTATAATAATCATAACCATCATTCGTTGTCTCTTCAAAATCATTCGTTAAGTCATAAGCATACGAGAAGAAGCGTACAAATCATAAGCAATCATAAGCAATTTTGACAGCAATGTAAATCAATAAAAAAATTTTGTAAGCAATTTTTGTTGACGTTTTTTTTTCTTTTAACTAAGACCTAAAAATAATAAAATAAAAACATTTAAGAACTTTATTCAGTACTCAAAATAAAAAACAAAAAAATATTTATTTATAGAATTTATATTTTTATTTCCCTTCTTTTAAATTTTGGTTTTGACTTTGTGGTATGATTAGGTATGACCATTATAGTAAAGGTTATGATTGGTTATGATTTTGTTAAATCATATCGAAATCTATCGGCCATATGAATATAACATCATATGACTATTATAGTTAGGGCTATTATGATAATAAAAAATAAGCACACAAAACCTATCTATGGCTATTTTAATGTGTTTTTAATGTCGGTGTGGTATGTATTTAGTTTAAATGCATTTAATTTCATATATATACTGCCAGCGACATCTCTGTTCGCCACATTTTGTTGAAATGTACGTCACTCTTAATAGTCTCTGTTAGGGAGCGTTTAGACATCAGATTTTATTTTATGAAAGTTTTGTTTTACTTATTTCTATTACATTTACAAATTTTATTGCAATTACATCAAATCTTATTTCAAAAGTTTTAATTACATATCTCAAAGATAAACAAAAATAGTTGCAAAGTACACTATATTTCTTCATGCAAAATCCACTTTCTAAACTTGCAATAATAAATTTGTTAATAATAATAAATACTTATAAACAAATATAAATATATGTACAATGTAATTTCAGAACATTTATGAAATATAAGTATTTAAATAGTAAATAAATTATTCTAAGTATTTGTATTGATAAATAATAATAATATTTAATACACATTTTTTGTATTTTTTAATGTATATCTTTCATTATATTGGCATAATACAATTAGAAGTTTATAAATACCTTTTCTCGCAAAATTCATTCAATTATTAAAAGGTTAAACTATTAAGATATTAAATAAAGTGAATTTTAGTTTTAAGTTTTTCTATTTGTTACTTATTTATTATGTAAGAAAATAAAGAAAATAAATAAATAAAATAAATTATTTCATTAATAATACTAATGCTAGAATGAATGAAGAATGTTACGCCGGGAATAGCTAGTTGTTTTATAATCCTTCTAACTTTAATATCCATACTCAAAAACTATTTTTTTGGCGTATGTCATAAACTAACACTGAGACCACAATATGTAAGTATTTATGATTTTTTGTTTTTTTTTTATTTGAAATTTCAAATTATGATAACTACATACTTCCTTGGTATGCCTTCAATTTTCAAATTCCTATATTATATGGTATAGTTTTGTAATGTTCAAAAATCTTAAGTCATCCGCAAAATGTTCAATATTTTTATGATTTTTGCCAGAATATGAAAAAAAAAACAAAAAATATTTTCTTGAAATTTCAAATACCTAAAGTTACAACTTAAAGAAAAAAAAATATATTTGTATATGTAAATATGCATGTATGGTACTTTTCCAAGCAACCAGGCAGAAAAATAATAATTTATAGTTATTCGTGTAGAAAATAAAAAAAAAAAAATTAAAAATAAAAACGAATTCAAACTTTTTTACTAATTTTTTTTTTTTTTTTTTATACTACCCCTACCTCTATAATTCTTTCATTTTCATTTTATTTTTCAGCCTCTTTACTATTACAAACCAACATTCAAAAAAAAAAAAAAATGTTACTCTAGAACATAATATTACCTTGCAGTTATTACCAATGTAAGTTACACACACAAAAAAAAAAAATATTTTTCATCTACTTACCTCAACCTCCTACTTGTGTCGTGATCCTGATCTCATAGTCCTTTATTTATTTTATGTTTTTTTCTTTTCATGTCCGTGAATACGATGTATATGAAAATATGGAAGGTCTAAAAAATCGGAGAAGAAATAAATATTCTAATGGTGGTAATGCTATTGGCAAAGCAAAAGTTATATTGCAATCGATAACAGTAAAAAAAAAAACAACAACAACAACAACGAATTCAAAAAAAAAACGAACAATTTGAAAATGAACTGTTAGGTTAGGATATGATATAACAATATATAATATTAGTAAATAGGACCAGTGTAGAAGGACTATAGTATAGTATTTTTGTATACAGAGAAATGTGTTATGGCGTACATAGGCAAACAATCATCAATTACATTGAACATAACAGAATATTTTATTGCTAAATGCCGGCAGCAAACCAACTAATAGTATAAGGAAGGAAATGAATGAAAAATTTTTCAAGAAAAACTGTACGTATTAAAAAAGTAAGTTGAAATAACTATGGACATTCTTTAACAATGCTATAATAGGGTTTTTGCACAGTAGTTATTATTTTTTTTTTATTTTTAACTGGGATTTGAAAAAATAAACGTTTAAATCGTAGTAAAAATATGTTTTAGAATTAAATTTTAATATAAATTTGAATTTAAGTAAATTTTATCATCATCGAATTGTCCTGTAAGCCAATCCGTGGGCGAAAATCCGTGGGAGAAAATTTTATAGTTAAGACAATATTATTGTTTCGTTATTTGTATATCTGTATATTAATGTATAGGTATATAATATAACGGTATACATTTCACAAATATATTAAGATAAGCTAATTGAAGAAGGATTCTTCAGTTAACCAAACTGAATGGTAATGAATCTAGTAAAATACAATTTACACATTATACTATCTCAAATTTGAACATGTTAAACACAGGGGTTAATATATAGCATCAAATTTACCCAAATTAATTGCAGATTTTGTTTTATCAGTCCCCTAAATTCCATAATGAATCTTAGAAATTACTGATTGAATAATTCAAGCACAAAAGTGAACCTGTTGCGCAAACGGGTTATCTTTATTACTATATTATTGATTTATTGTTTGTTGATTGTAGAAGTTTATTTGTAGCAGGCTCTGTTGTTGTCAAGTTAAACAGAGTAGAATGTTGAAATTGAAATCGATACACAGGGTCTCAGAGGGTTAAGATATAACATTAAATTAATATAAATTAATTGGCGAATTTTTTTACTAGCAGACCCTGGTTGAATTTCGTAATGAATCTAATAAATTACATATTGAATGCATTAGAGTGCAAAATTGAGTTTGTTGCACAAAGGGGTTGTCATAATATGAACTAGGTAGTGTTAGTTAATTTAACAGGTATTTTTTTGGATCTATTATACAGACTAATGAATTTCACAGTATAATTTTAAGCTAATAAGTAAGTTCAGATTAGTATTAAGATATATAAAGCATTTTTTTTTTACTATTTTGCTAATAGAAATTTTTTTTGTAACTTTATTTAAGCGGCCTTTGAACACACAATAGGTTTTTTTCTGGTCAGGTCTTTGCAATAATTTTTTTTTTTTTTTCTAATTATTTATTACAAATTATGATTATATATTTTTTGAATAGTACTATCAACTTATCCAAAACATAACTCAAAATATCATAAATCAATAAAATTACTAATTTCTCGACTCAAATTTCTAATATCACAGTTTATCTTGATGTTGTTTTTGTTGTAAAATTTAATTTTTATTTTATATTTTTTTTTTGTTTTTCTTTTTATTTTTGGATTTCCTTTTGTGCTTTCTTTTTTCGTAATTAATTGTCATGCTTAAAAATTTTTTTTTTTTGTTTTCATTTCAATTTAATATTTAACCAATTTTATTGCACTATAAATTCTAATAATTTTTTTTTTTTGTTTTTTTTTTGTTTTTTTTTTTTGTTTGACAATCTACAGTGAAGAAGATTTAGTTATTCCCTGCATACAATAAGGTACTAAAAACTGTTGAATGCAGGTAATGACTGTTTTTTGTTCACTGTATTTTATACTATAGTGTATGATAATACAAAATTCTTGTTAGTGTCATTTTTATTGTGTTCTGTCATGTTCAAAATTAATTTTTGTAACATTCGTGGCTTATCAACGAATTTCCATGATGTCGAAGCTCATCTATATACTGAAAAACCAGCAATTTTAGCATTAAGTGAAACTCAAGTAAACAGTGAAAATAATAATTTCAACATTAATAAATATTCACTAGTTCCACTTTTTGTTCCCCATCGAGGGGTCGCCCTATATATACGATCTGATGTTGCTTACAATACTCTTCACAATTTCAAGAGCTCCAACCCATTGTTCCACTACATATGGGTTAAAATCCATGTTGGAAAGCACATCATCCACTTCTGTTTTCTATACAGATCACCTCAATTAAGTGGGCCCGAAACTATTGAGGAATTAGATAATCTATCTGACACAATCAACACGATTTTGGAAAACCATCCAGAATCTGAAATTGTGTTAGCCGGAGATTTTAACGTTCATAATATCAACTGGCTCAAACATTCTAGTCGCAATACTCCCGAAGGCACGCAAGTTGAACTTTTTTCTAATTTACACAACCTTTCTCAACTTGTAAAAAGTCCAACAAGAACCCCGGACCGGATTGGCGATAAAATGAATCTCTTAGACCTATTTCTGACCTCTCATCCCGAGAAATATTCCACATTTGTTAATTCTGGACTTGGAAAATCTGACCATTGTTTTGTAAATGTCAGTTTCTTTACAAGCACATTGACCAACCAAAATGTACATCCCAAAAGATTGATCTGGCATTATAATCGAGCCAACTGGGATGGTCTAAACAATTTTTTAACAAGCTTTGATTGGTCCTTGTGTTTCCAACATAAAAATGTTGACTTTGCTACAGACGTTGTTAGCAAAACGATTAAGTTAGGTATGAAAATTTTTATTCCTAACTCGTTAAAAAGTGTAAAAAAATCATCCACGTCGTGGTTCAACGACGTCTGTAGGAAAGCTATTAAAGAAAAAGAGGTGGCATTTGGAAATCTCATGGCCAATAAGTCAGAGGAATCAAGGAAGAATTACAACATCATCAGAAATAATTGTAAAAAGGTCATTAACCAGCAGAAGTTTTTACATACTCAAAGGTTGAGACAAGAAATTTTATATCTCCCTAACACTAGTAGAACCAACTAAGTAGCATATTAGGTATACACCTTAATCGAAAAATGATCTGGAATGATCATATATTTGATGTTGCAAAAAACGCAGCCAAATGTTTTTGGTTTTCTTAGCCGCTGCAAGGCTTACTTCTCCCCCTGTGACCTCTTGAAAATCTATAAAGCTTTCATACGACCCAAAATGGAGTACAATTCTCACATATGGGCTGGCGCTTCCAGTATTGCGTTAAAACATTTGGATAAAGTCCAAAAATGGGCTATTCTATCTAATCAACGACCCAAATGTGACAGCCCATCTTGCTCCTCTTGGACATCGTCGTATAGTCGGAGCTCTCTCACTTTTTTATAGATATCTCGTAGGCATCGGCACATGCTCAGTGGAAATTAAATCTATATTACCTCCACTTAAGCGTTTCCCTCGCGAAACACGAAGGGCAGCATGTGCTCATCCCTACACCATCGAAATCCCTAGATGGCAAAAGACAAGTTATGGAAATTCGTTTATAACTTCAACATCCCGAATGTGGAACCAAATTCCATCTTATGTGTTCCCAAAACATGACAAATTTTATATTTATGACCTAAACAAATTCAAGACGAACATTAACACCTTCGTTCGTAATTGTCCTCCTTCCCTTTTACCATCCTCCTTTCCAAATTTTCCTTTCCCTCCCTAGCCAAACGTACCACTCGGTATAAAAGGTTCCCACCTAGTGTTTTGGCTATGCATAAAAAAAAAAAAAAAAAAAAAAACTATTGTCATACAAATATCTTAATAATTTTTCTTCTAAATAAAATATATGATATCTAATATAAGTTTTGATAGGAGAAAGAAAAAAATCGAAGGACGTTGAACTATTTCTATATTTATATTATATCATTTATATTATATACCCCACAGCTCAAAACAGTGTGTTCAAACTGGTTTTAATATGGTTTTGTATATCATCACTTTGCTAGAAAGGGACAGTTTAGAATAACGGCCTATAACCCAGTTCTAAGTTGCTTGACCTTTTGGATAATGTGAGTTCTTCAAGTAAGTCTGTAGTCGAAATTCATTTCCAAGTACTTCACTGATTCAACTGGTGATATTAGTCCATCGTTTAATTTTTAACAATTTGCATGCCGGTGCATAGAACAAATAGTAGATTCTATTTTAGAAGAGAATTATTGTTGAGGTAAGAACGTTAACATTTATAAATTAGCTAAACAATACTAACATTTATGGTGATGATTGCATTCAAACAAATATGGTAAAAAAAAATATTAATAAATTATAATTTTAGATTAATAAGATTAAAAAGATAAAATTTAGATTAATAAGATTAAAAAAAAAAAACAAATATGTAAAAATTAATTAGTAAAACCTTCTTGTTCATTTATAAATGACTTACTTCAGCATCCTAATGCTCCTGATTTTCTAAAAATAAATAAAGTGATTACTATCTATAAGTCAGGTGACAGAACTGATATAAATAAATACAGACCAATATCCATAGCTCCTATACTCAGTATAATTTTACAAACATATTATGTTAATAGTCAAATTACAACATACTTACAACATAAGTTGAATATTCAACATGCCTTATTCAATAACATACACTCAAAATCCATATTCAATAAACAATTAAGCAACTTTAGAGTTCTTTGCCCTAACTAAAGCATTTGATTCCATTGACAAGAAAATATTATTAAAAATCTTATTTGAATTTGGAATAATGGGTTTACAATTGGTTTGCTACTTATTTTCAGGACAGAAACAGTAACAAAAATATTAACCTACAGAATAATACAAGGTAGTTTATTGGGACCAGCATTGTGTAACTGTTATGTGATTGTACTATCAAATCTCAGTCTCATTTGAAGACAGATTACGTACGCAGATGACTTAGTTGTAATATATGATGAGAATAAATTGGAACAAATTTATCGGGTTGGGTCCGAAATCCCAAAGTCGAAATCTCAAAATCAAAATCCCAAACCCAAAATCCCAAAAAAAAAATCCCAAAATTTAAAAATCCCAGTGTTAGAAAATCCCAATATCACAAAATCCCAATTTTACAAAATCCCAAATTATAAAATAAAAAGTTTTATGCATTTAAAAATTAACTTAAAATTAACCAAGCTACAATATTGTCATTTCTATTGCTGTCTATGTTACTGTTATCTAGAAGAAGCTTTTCATTTTAGGTATATTAGAAATATTAAGCAACATTAATTAAGTGTTTGTACTCATTTTATTTTAAGTTTGAATAAAATTGTTGTGATTCTGAGAATTATTAAATGACAGAACGACTGTACGAGACTCCCTAAAACCAAAAACGAACACAAAATTTGGGGATTTTGAATTTTAATATGGATAACTGCTTTTTCTAGAAATAAAAAAATAATTAAGATAAGTATTCTGGTAAGAGGGCCAACCCTGATTTTTGACTTAAACTCTAAAATGCTCCTAATTCAAAATCTCACACACACATATATATATAAATATTCTGTAAAAAGGTGTATAACTCTGATTTTGAATCGAACTAAATGTTCTTCCAACTGTAAAAGAAATATAAAAAAAAAATAATTATTTTATTTTATTTTATTTCCCTGAAAAACCATAAATTACTTAAAAATTTGTCACTGGAATGCAAACGGTATAACACGCCACAAGCTTGAATTAGAAGAATTTCTTAATATGAATCAAATAGACATAATGTTGGTGTCAGAAACACACCTTACAAATAAATATAATTTCAAAATAAATGGTTTCAAATTTTACAACACTAAGCATCCAGACAACAAAGGGCATGGAGTCTCCGGTATCCTGATAAAAGAAAAAATTCATCACTACGTTTTTCAAAATCAATGCACTCGTAGTATTCAAGCCACTTCTGTGTGTGTTCAACTTAAAGACGGCGAAATCGTTGTCTCTTCAATATACTGTCCACCAAATCATCCAACAACAACAGGTGAACTCAACGACATGTCTCATATATATTAGGCTATAAGTTTATAGTAGCTGGGGATTTTAATGCGAAACATTCATACTGGGGATTCAGACTAGCAACACCTAGAGGAAGACTGTTGATGAAACTGATCCAGGAAAAGGGTTATGATATATAATCGTATGGACACCCCACATACTGGCAAACTGATAGAAAGAAAATACCCGACTTAATTGATTTTGCAATCACCAAAAACCTCAAGCGTAATCAAATAATGGCAACAACAAGTCATGACCTCTCCTCTGACCATTCGCCAGTTATTCTGGAATATAAAACCGTAATCGAAGTTAACAAACCGAAGGCGAGTCTAACCAACAAAAATACAAATTGGCTAAAATATAAGAAATATATTAGTTCGCATATAGACCTGAAAACGCTGTTAAAAACTAAAACTGATATTGACTCTGCTCTAACTAAATTTAATGATATATTAACACAAGCCTCACAGGTACAAACTCTGAAGAGTCAAACCACCCACAAATAAAGTATCACAACTGCAACAGAGATTCAAGCAACTATAGCGGTAAAAACGTAGTCTAAGAAGAAAATGGCAAATTACGGCAATCTCCAACGGCTAAAAAGCTCTTTGAATTAGCACAAAAAAAGTTGAATCGACTTCTGAAACAAAAGACATGAGACAATTTCAAAAACTAACTTGTCAACTTAACTCCAACTAGCGAAACAAATTACTCACTGTGGAAAGCTGCAAAAAATCTAAAAAGACCACAAAAACCAATGCCACCAATCAGATTGCACAATCCACGTAACATTTTATTGTTATGAATTTTTTTAAATAAACAAAAACTGGAAAGTTTTATGTTGCATTCTGTAATCATTTTTACTTGAAAACATAATTTTTTAAATATCAAAAATTTATGTTATGCATTAATTAACATACATTATTAAATATTTTAAATATATTTTCTTTTATTTATTTAAAAATTGGTTATTTTTGTAGGGCAATGTGTTTTTTCGAATTATTTTTATAATAAATGTCAAAGAAATTTTAATCCCAACCAAATTTTGCATTTCGGTCACAATATGATTTTTAGATTTTTAATTCATTTATTCATATTATAGTAAAATACAATACTTAAAAATATACATTTACTAAATAAAAATAATAAGAATAAATATAGGATCATTCGGATATTCATTAGAATATGTGAAGAATGAAACTGCAAGCAAAAATATAGGCATACAAATATAAAATATTGTTGGGTACATACATAGTAAAGTAGAAAATTAAAGCTAAATATGAAAAAACTAAAATATCTTAAAATTAAAATTATATAATGAAAAAAATAAAATTTAAAATAAAATTTCATAAAATTTAAAGCAAAATTTAAATAATAAACGAGAGTAAGCAGAATTAAATACAAAATTATAACAAGAATAAAAAGTAAATTAATAACTAGAAGACTGAAAGAAAATTAAAAAAATTATAGTTAGAAAAAAAAACTAAATTAAAGTTAAAACTAAATAGTATTAAAAACAGATTCAATTTGAAGGTGATCCAGTTCAAAAAGCCAAAATCGAAGATTTTTGCAAAATGAAACAGGTGATCTGTCCGATCTTAAAGAATAAGGTAACATATTAAAAAATTTTGGAGCTATATAATCATAAAAGTGGCAAAAATGAGAGGTACGGGCTCTTGGAACATTTAAAAGGTATAAATTATTAATTCTAAGATGATATCTAGTAACAAATCGGTGAGCGAGATAGCCCGACCTATTGAAAAAAATTTTCAATGTTTTAAACAGATATAAATGTCTAAGTGGTAGAATATCCAACTTTTTAAATAAATGAGAAGAGGTTGAATTTTATTAAAATAAGAACCACCCCAGCAACTAATTCCATATTGCAGTTTAGAGCTGAATAGAGCAAAATACACCATTAGCATAACTTTTAAAGAACAATACAGATTTAAGTGGTAAATGTTTCGCAAAACATTCTTAAAATAATTATTTAAATAGGAAGTATGTGCAGACCAATTCAGTTTATTATCAAGTAAAACACCCAAGTACCTAAACGTATATACACTTTCAATGTTAAAACAAGAAATACTACAAGGCGAAGAGAAGACAAAAGAGTTTAGAGACTGTATAGGAAATAAAGGAAATTTAGGAAAATCAGGAGAATGATACCAAATACTAAGATTCTCGAGGAGACAATTATTAAGCCTAAATTGCATAATTTTAGTTTTATTACTTATAACTAATTTATGAACATAAAACCATTTTCGAATTAGGTCCAAGTCAAAATTTAAATCGCAAAATAAGTCAAGTAGATTATTATTGTTGTATGAAAAAGCAGTGTCATCCGCAAAAGCTGTAGGTATACCCTTGAACTGTTGTTGCAATAATGAATTAATAAAAATAAGAAACAGAACAGGACCTAATACTGAACCTTGGGGTACACCAACCTTGATACTAAGAAGGTCACTGAACTATTTATAAATATTAATACAATTATTTTTGTCCGAAAAATATTATTTATTAGTAAGACATTCTTTATATTATTAACTAGTATCTATCTCCCTTTCTCAGAAAATAAACTCCATAACATTATTATTTGTAAATAAAAACTAATACCTTTCTCACTCTCGCATAACATAAATTATTTCAAATGAATGTCATTTCAAAATAAAAACATATACACTAATACATGTATACTAATCCTAGAACAATATTACAGCACTTGCTCCGGTGCCTTATAGGATTCTCCATTTTAGTGCCATAACGTATTTATAATATTTCGCAGCAATTGCGGAGCACTCAAATTAACACTAATACTGCTATAAGAGTGTTTATAATAGTGTTATAAGAGTGCGCAAGAGTCTTATAGCAATAAAATTGTTACGTGGGTAGTATATAGTTTCAAATATCATTGAAAATTCTTGCGAATCAATAGAAATTTCAATTTTGAAAAATTAAAGCAATTGAGATGCCTAGTCGGCTGTACGAAGCTATAGAAGCGAAAGGAGGAAATCTTTCCTATTAGGTATCATAAAATAGATCCTATATAATTTCAAATATTGAATATTTTTCAAAAAAGCATTGTTTTCAGTTATTGTTTATGCATAATAAATACGTGCACAAATAATTTATGAGATTTTGTTTTTGCCTTTTTTGCATTTTCCCTGACCGAATCATTTTTTTTTTTTGTAAAATTTTAAGGTTTATTCAAACTTAAAAAAATCATAAAAAAAAAAACGTTAATTATTTTTATTATTTAGTGAGTTACAGCCAGCTTTGTTTGTTTTTAATCTCAAATATTTTTTGAGACAACTGTGCATAAAAATACATAAATAAAAACTTAAACATCAGTATCTAAACGCTTTTAGAACATTATAATACCCTATACAAAAATAAATAAACATAAATATACCTTCTAAACACAAATTCATAACATAGAGTAAAAAAAAAACAAAACAAACTAAAAATGAAATAAAAAAATAAAAACAAACAATCTTTACTTTCAGGTTAAAACACTTGCACATACCCAAAGCATAATTTACTCTAGTCAGCTACTTTTTTTTTTTTTTCCTAATACGTTAAGACAAAGAAAAAAGTTTAATTTGTTTTTTGTTGTTGTCGTTTGTTTGTTTTTTTTTTCTGTTTTTATGTGTTTACCCCAGAAACCAAATAAATCAAGTAACTTTTTAATGACTATCAAGGATTCAGCTATAAAAATCGAGGATAAAAGAAATAAAACAATAAAAAAAAAAACCAAAAACCCTTCAAAATTATTTTCTGTAAATTTCCCTCAAAACAATTGCTTTCTATCACTTTAAGAATTTTTCTATTTTTTTTTTTTGTTTTTTTTTTTTCAAAACAAACAAAAAAAAAAAATAATTTCTAAAGAGCGATATATATGTACCATATAAAAGTGCTGAAAATCTCGTGAATTTATATTTAATATTAAATATTCCATTTCCTAAATACCATTATCCTTTATTATCCTTTGTCTGTCAATTGAAATTTATTCTCTCTAAATACTCTAATTTCATTTTGTACATATCTCTATCACTAAAAATTTACAAAAATATCCTTTCTAATATGTGATTTCTTAAAATTGATAATGAATACAGTTAGCGTTGTTGCATATGTGTTAGATAAAAAAAAAAAAATATTAAAATGAAAATTCTCTTGCGAGAAATGAAAATTTTTGAATTATTTTTTTTTATTTTTGTTAAATATTTTTATTGTTTTTATTTTTGTTATTTTTTGCAAATATGATGCAAATAAATTTGTACACCATATTATATAGAGAAAATGTTTTGTGGAATTTTAATCAGCGTGAAATTTATTTGCCAAAATACATCTGAATAACCAAAAATGAAAAAAAAAAAGAAAAACAATAACAATAAAAAAAAATTGATACAAACTGCAAATGGAAAATTTAAACCAA
The DNA here is from genome assembly GCA_963942445.1 of Argyra leucocephala. Classification (NCBI taxonomy): domain Eukaryota; kingdom Metazoa; phylum Arthropoda; class Insecta; order Diptera; family Dolichopodidae; genus Argyra; species Argyra leucocephala. Next base: position 120,225,396 of record OZ012681.1, on the reverse strand, counting down.
AATAAACTTAAAACCTAAACTTAAATTTCAAATTCTAATAGGGTTCTCATTTTCTTGTGATATGTTTCTAACCAAATTCACACTATAAAATATTTTACTTTTGAAATGAAAGAAAAAAAAAAAAAAAAAAAAAACAAATGTGTAAAAAATTTCATCGTTAATTGAATAACAGTAATTAAATTTATATGTGTAAATAAACTTAAATGTAAACCTAAATGGAAACAACCACTCTCAGTTCGGATAATATCAACGTTCCAGAAGTATGTAGTATTATCAGGGTTTAAAAAACTTCGCAGTAATTTCAAGCTTTTACTATTTTTTTACTCTTGCTTTCTAACATCGATTCAGCAAAGGCATAGCAAAAGCTTTTTTTCCGTAATTGTTTTGCTTTCGCTTTTTGCTGGGCATTTTTATTTCAAAAAGTAATATGCAGGAAAAGCTTTTTCATTATTTTTTTTAAATAGCTACAGCAAAATGAGTTGAATACAGCTAAACAGCATTTGCTGTTGCTTTGAATTACTATTCAGCATTTATAGCACTTTACAATGCACTTTTGTTTTACTATCAGTACCTGTGCCTTTTTGTTCCTTGTTCGTTATCTTGTTGTGTTGTGATTTGATTTTATAAAATATGTAATAAATATTAATTTTGTTAACAATAAAAAGTAAAAATGTCACGAAGAAAAACTAATTGTATTTGGAGATATTTTGATGAGAATGTTGATCTTGGTAATGCGCGTCCTGTAAAATATGTAAAGCTATCCTAAAAAACAATAGAAATTTTAATTTAAAACAGCATATGATAAACATCCACAATTATAATACAGTATAGCTTTAATAGTTTACTCAGCACAGCAAATAGCTTTTTTTTTACTTTGACTTAAAAAATTTAAAAGCATTCAGCAAAATTCTACTGTTACTATTATGTTTTGAAAAGCAAAAGCACATGCGTAGTATTTGTATGTGTAAAAAGCATAAAACTATTACTTTACTTCGGTTAAGTTGAAACAGCAAAGCGCAATAATAGTTTTTTTTTTTAATTTGAAATGCTGTGATAGTCAGCAACAGCAATAATTTAAGTGCTTTTACTATTTCTGCTGTAGTTTTTTAAACCCTTATTTTTAGATGGTTACGACACCAAATTTAAGGACAAATTTCCACCATGGTTACTTAAAAGACCGACAATTGGTATATATATATATGTTTTATTTTTATATAAATTTTTACTTTATACTTTCCCACTATTCTTACATTCTTATACTAGTCTAGCCTACAAAAATTTACAAAAATATCTAATAGTTCCAATTTTATTAACATCTAAGCAATTTTTTCGTTTTTCTGTTAATTATTAGCACAATTTTAGGAAATTTTTATATTATGAACAAACTTTAAAAAGTTTTTTTGTCTTTGAATTATGTTATTGGACAAGTAGGAAGTAAAAATCAATAGTTATTTATTAAAAACCTAGCCTAACTTAATCTATTTTAATCTAACTAAAACTGCTTAACCTAATTAAAAAAAATAATGTATATTATACTTTGTGCCAATAATAATTAGAGTTTTCCAACCACCAATAGTTTGCTTTAATTAATTTGTCCTTATTTGGTTCGTATCTTCGTTAATATTGCCCGAATTATAAACAATAGCTTTACATGTAGCCCGTCTATTATAATGGTATAATAGAAGGACATGATTACGGTTTTGAATATAACTATTTTTATCTAAATAGATAAAATGCTCAAGAGCTATGAAGCCCCTTAGCAAGGTCTTTTTGACGTACTGTAGAATATATGCGATATTAAACCTATTTTCCGGAGTATTTTGTGCTTTGTCATAATATCTTCGAATTAATTTTATAATAAAACTATCAATTCTAATTATGTTTGCCCTGTATGTTGTACAAGTATTTATTAGAGTAGTAATGCTTGTATTCGGAATTGGGCTTTCTATATATTATATTAGTACAAACTCTTATGCACTTACTTTAAAATTTTCAGAGAGTTTCTATTAAGCTCGCATTGATGTTGTACCATATTGGTGCACCATATACAAGCGTTGGTCTTATTAGTGTTTGGTAACATGTAATTTTAACTCTTTTACTAATAATGACAATTGGTATACAGTTCGTTTCTAATCACAATAACGAAACATGATCGATCAAATACAAACAATTGGTACTGAATCATATTAACATTAAATATAAAAACTACACACAGGTATATACAGACAAATCAAAAATACTAATTTCAAGTAATAACTACAAGGGTGATTTTGTGTCTTTAAACGTAGACAATTCGAATCCTAGACTAAGCAACAAAACTAGTATTTTCTCTGCAAAATTGTACGCATATATGAAAGTAATTGTCTAAATGTCATACCAATAATTAATATCGTCTCCTAATCCTATCAATACATCTATACAATAATCTTTATTTTATTAAAAGCTAACTCACGAGTCACAAAGCTCAATATTATTCTTTTCTGTCTACCAAGTTAAACTGACATTAGGGGAAATGAGCAAGTCGATATGCTTGCAAAATTTACCACGAAATTCACATCTGATCCGCAGCAGTTGTTGGTAAATGAAGATTTTAGAGGGTTGATAAACATGTATGAAGCCATATAGAAAAGCAAAACAAATCAAACCGTCAAGCGCAAAGTCGAAAACTATTGATTTTATAAGCCGGAGATATAATTTCAAACGTGAGGATAGGACATTCACGATTTACGCATAAGATTTGGCGCATCCATCAGAAGTGTACCTATATGTTCCTGCGATGGTTAGAAACCAAACATTAGTGTTCAGCATATTTTTGGGACTTGCCCACGATTCAGGAATATGAGAGTAATATGTGGCATCGGTGATTCGAACCAACATCAAAATATAAATATTCTATTTCCTATTATTTTCTAATCCCTGATGGCCACATGTGCCCCAAAATCATATTCAAACGTTAATACCATAAAACTATCTGTCAAATGTAACCAATTTAATGGATATTAAAAACATTCTTATGTGTTTTTTGTTTCAATTTGAAGTTCTCTGTATCTGCAAGTGCACCATTTAGAATATCCGCTTTATTGGAGTTCTCTAAGCAGGAACGGATTCGTATTAGCGTATTATTATTTTTGCATTTCAAAATTTGAGAATATAGAAAAACTATATTTTTGCATCTTAGGATTTGGGACTCTATATTGCAAAAGTAGGATCTTCTGGGTATTCTTATCTCCGCATCTTAAAATTTGGAACTATAGACAAACATGTTTATGTCTTCTGATTTGGGACTCCGTGTTACGAAAGTAGTATTGCTGCGACATGAAAATTATTTGACAGTTATATTGATATAGTTTTGGTACCGTGCATTGCTACTTTCGGGTTATTTGTTTTTTACATATTTTGCTCATTTTTACATACTTTGCTCTAACAAGTTTTATTACCGACTTTCCTTCTTCATATTCAATTTTGACTATTTTGACAATTTAAACTATTTCTGATTTTTTTTTTTATAATATAAAAAATTCCTGTTTTTAAGATTTTGTAACTTGTCTATTGGTGGGTGATAGTAATCAGTACGAATCATTGACTTATAATCAAATTAGGAATTTCTTTTGATTATCACTGCTGATGCGGTAGAATTAATTTTACAGTAAGATATCAAGTACATTTTCTACGCATGTCCAGTCCGATGACAAACTGGTCTCAGATGGTTGGATATATGTTTGAAAACCTCACAAATAACTGAAATGACCCTTTCCAGAATTTTTGATGCTCGCTTAATATTTAATGACCCAATTTTCACGTTATTCATGTGTTGTAAAGAACAGCTGTTAAACCGCGTGTGGCCTAATACCGTGGCGATAATAGATTGATTTATCAACCACCCCCTCATAAATTAAACTAAATTAAGCCAATTAAAAATATATAAATCGTAAGTTTATTTAGATCTAATTTTTATTCTTAACTGTACAAATTAACTCTAGAAAAATTGTCCTATATAAATGAATCTGCCAAGTAAAGCCAACGAAGAATCACAGCCTAGTTCCATTCGTCTTTACAGATATAGTTTGTATAAATAGCTAGAATAGCCATTTTCACCTACCAACCTACATATCTACTCAATCAGTTATGCTCTGTGACTGTTCCTTATCAAATAATAACAGTTTCTTCATCGCCTCCAACCTGAAAAATGCTTTCTTTGTTCAAATTTCATAATTTATTTAGTTGCACAAGTAAGTTAGGAAACAATATCGTTTGAAAATTGATTTTTCTATTCATTTTGAATGTTAATCTATTTTTTTTACAAGGGATTGAGATAAGAAGTCAGAACTGAACAATTTTAATATTAATATATTTTAAATTGGAATTGACATTGGTAGTAGGTATACTGTACATCCGGTAGCATCTATATTTAAGGCCAATTCATCTATTTAAGTTCATATTGTTACTGTATTTGTTTATTTTTTTTTTTATTTGATAAATCTGTTCCAATCCATTTGGTTGTCTGACATATTTCTGACATTCTGACTTTGCTTAAGAATTCTCTTACCTTGATAGACTCCCCATCCATATACCGAAGACTATTATAATTTACTGTATTTGTTTATTTTTTTTATTAATAAATCGGTTCCAATCTGTTTTATTGTCTGACAAATTTCTGAAATTCAGACTTTGTCTAATAATTTTTTTACCCTGAGAGACTCCACATCCATATACCGAAGACTATTATAATTTTATTGTAACTGTATTTGTTTATTTTTTTTATTAATAAATCGGTTCAAATCTGTTTTATTGTCTGACAAATTTCTGAAATTCAGACTTTGTCTAATAATTTTTTTACCCTGAGAGACTCCACATCCATATACCGAAGACTATTATAATTTTATTGTTACTGTATTTGTTTATTTTTTTTATTAATAAATCGGTTCCAATCTGTTTTATTGTCTGACAAATTTCTGACATTCAGACTTTGTCCAATAATTTTTTTACCCTGAGAGACTCCCCATCCATATACCAAAGACGATTATAATTTTATTGTTACTGTATTTGTTCATTTTTTTTATTAATAAATCGGTTCCAATCTGTTTTATTGTCTGACAAATTTCTGAAATTCAGACTTTGTCTAATAATTTTTTTACCCTGAGAGACTCCCAATCCATATACCGAAGACTATTATAATTTTATTGTTACTGTATTTGTTTATTTTTTTTTATTAATAAATCGGTTTCAATCTGTTTTATTGCCTGACAAATTTCTGACATTCAGACTTTCTCTAATAATTTTTTTACCCTGAGAGACTCCCCATCCATATACCAAAGACTATTATAATTTTATTGTAACTGTATTTGTTTATTTTTTTTATTAATAAATCGGTTCAAATCTGTTTTATTGCCTGACAAATTTCTGACATTCAGACTTTGTCTAATAATTTTTTTACCCTGAGAGACTCCCCATCCATATACCAAAGACTATTATCATTTTCTTGTTACTGTATTTGTTCATTTTTTTTTATTAATAAATCGGTTCAAATCTGTTTTATTGCCTGACAAATTTCTGACATTCAGACTTTGTCTAATAATTCTGATACCCTAACAGTCTCTTCTACCAAAGACTATTAAAACTTTATTAAACAGCCAGACAGACAGACAGCTAACAACTTATAAATAAAAATAATTATTATTAAAAACAAATCCAGAAATGAATATATATATATATATATATATTTTGTTCTAGAAAAATATTGCACCATTGCATTTTCTATTTTCTTAAGTTTACTGCTATTTCCATAAAATTTGCATATTCTGTGGCCTGGAAAAAGTTAAACATTCTGCTGAAACACTATTAAAAAAAAAAAAAAGTAGAGTAACAGTAAGAGAGCAGTAGCAGCAGCAGCAGCAGGAGCATTAGCAGTATTGTACCTACATCAGAAGCATATCATCACACATTATTATTACAATTGAGTGAAAGAGAAAAATATATATATTTTAGTGTTGGAAATGAATTAAAGAATTTTAGTTTAGGGAATTTAGTTTTGCTCTGTTTAGTTGCATTGAATACAATTGCACTTACTGGGTATTGCTGCTGATGCTGTTGCTTTTTTTTTTGTTGTTTTTTTTTTTTTTTTTTTAATAATACAAAACTGTTCTTCTTATTCTACTAGATAGAATGTTGCACATATCCATTTGTTACCTGTATACAAAAAATATAATACACATTGTTCATTGCTGTTTTAGTGTTTTTCTATTTTGATGATTTTCTTATTTTTTTGCTGTTTTTTTTTTTTGTTTTTTTAATTTTAATAAAACAGTAAAAAACACATTCCTTCTTTTACCATTGTGGATTCTACCATTATATTGTCTGTTTTCTTTTCTATGCTTTACAATTTTTTGTTTTATTATTTTCATTTTGGTTTTATTTTTTGTTTTTGTTGTTATTATTATTGTTATCTATTTTTTTGCTTTCAAATTCAAATGCGGATTAAAAAACCTGAACATTTTTAAGCTGAAGGAAAATAAAAAGAAAATGAAAAGAAAAAAACAAGATGAAAGGATGTTTTATTCTGGGTTAGTAAATTGAACAAAACATGCTGGAATAAAAATGTTAAATTTCATTAACAAAATAGGATTTACAGGGACGGTGCATATTTTTTTGTACTTTATTTTATAGGATAATTTTATTCAGGTTTTAAAAATAATTTCCGGCATATGCAACTATCTTGCAGGCACCGCATTCGATCAAACCAATTTTGAACTACTTTTTCGAGTAACTCAGGCCTTATATCATCGATAACATGGGTTATGTTGGCTTCCAAAGAGTCTATTTATTATTTCTGACTTATCAGCAACATGCACCAATGACTTAACTATCAATTAATCAATTAATTGAACCGTTACTCGAAATAATGTTATCACCAAATCTTTATTTGAATAAATCAATTGTTGTGGCAGCATTATCAGATGTAGCATAATCTTGTTAGAAGCTAAATACTTTCTGGTCGAAATCATTCACATTTTGAAAAAAATAAAACGATTGATCACCGAACTGTAACGAGCACCACTCACTATAACATTAGCTCCATCATTATTGTTAAAGAAATATGGATAGATGATGCCTCCAGCGTACAAACCAGGCTCTTCTGAACGAGATGTTGAATCGACGTAGGACCTAATGACCATATCCCAAAGATAGTTGGAATTGCTAGCCTTCCAAAAATTTATGTCTTTAGTGGCGCATTTTATCCTTTAAGGACGAAAAGGACATTTGAAAGTATCCTTGTTGTTTTGATGTTTTTGTATAAAACCCGTTATATCTGTTGGTCTATTAGATATATACATATGCAGTTATATATTCTGGAAAGACAACGGTGTGGCGCTTATTTTAACATTTATTTGATGATGAATGGTCTTGCCGTTATGAAGATATTGCAGCTCAAATTAGAAAATTTTGGAAATAAAATACAATCTTTATTTTCTTCCTTGAAAAACCAAATACCTCAACATTTTACCATAAAACATTCACAATAAGTGCATACTGTTGGAAAGGTCTCTTTTTGTTCTATAACTCATACATACATACTTTATGCCTACGTCAAATAGTTTAGAAAATTTAAGATATTTATTAAAAAAAATTGTTTTTTTAATTACAACTATCTTTGGGATATGGTCATTAGGTCCTACGTCGATACAACATCTCCCTCAGAATCATCGCAAACCATACGGTGTATTTTTCAGAATGCAATGAATTTCTTGAGGATTGTTTTCGCTTCATACATAGAAATTTTGCTTGTTCATGTAGCCGTTCAACCAAAAATTAGCCTCATCACTAAACAAAATTTTTCGATAAAAAAGTGGATCAACTTCAACCTGTTCTAGGGCGCATCACACAGCAAATAAACGGCTCTTATTTTGATGGAGTGGCTTTAATTCTTCAACCACTTGAATCTTGACAGTAACTTAGGTAGAATCACCTTTTCGTGCTTAATTAAGTACGGTATTGTACTTTTTACGGTTTTATTAATTACGGTGTCAACTCATTAAATGTGGAAAACTACTACTATTGTCAGAAACTAAGCGTTCTTAAATAGAATAGCTTTATTTTATTTAATTTGTTACCACATTATACTCTCAATTATTTTTTGTCATTTTATTTTATCCCCAATGACAAAGGGTACTGGACCAGGTCGAAGAACCTATAAAGCATATGTATGAGTGTAGACCAAGCTTTTTACGCAAAATTTTCCATGTGGTGGTTGCACACATTCCAAAATTGTTGTGAACATCAACGAATAGATGAATTGGAATCTGCATCAACACTAGCTGTTACAGCACCCTTCTGTACGTGCAGTTATTTTTTGTTGTAGTTGTTGTTGTTCTTGCATCGAGCAGAGAAAATTATGTTCAAAATCTGTCGATCGTTCGACGAATAATCTGCTCTGATGGACGGTGACCATAAATTTCAGGAAGTACTCTATAAGTTTGGCGAATAAATATTGATAAATTTCAACAATTTGTAAACGCTCTTGTGGCAAGAAACACTAATAAATTCATCAATAAAACAAAGTCGAAGGATGGTCGAATATGTAGACGAAATGATTTTAGCGGTATATTTTCTTTCTTTTTTATCTCAATATCTTTATTTTACATTTTTTCATTTTGTAAAAACTTTATAAAAAATTTGCATTCTATTTTTCTTTCTAATTTACTTTCTATTGAATCTACCTCCATTTTACAGATAGATAACAGTTTGTTGAAATCCTTGGTCGCTATTTATTCTCTAATCCAATTCGAATAAAGGCAAAAATTGTTTAAATTTTCTATTCGTCCCGTTTTGTTTGCATTGGACATTGTAGGCCCACAAATCTGTGAAAACAAATTTTTGTTTTGAGGAAAGCATACTTCGTTTCAAATATGGTTTGAAATAAGGCTAACTAATTATCTTCTTATATATAGCTTGTACTTGAATAGTGTGTATGAAGGGCATTCTGATGTTTAGAAACATTCACATTGAAATGGATTGACTCATTGATGCTTCTAGTCTTTTAACAAAATATATTGTTTGTTGATTTGGATTGAATTACGTCAAGTCGAATTAGTTTCTTTATTATTTCGGGGTTTTTACAAGACAACATATATTTCCATATACCTTTCTCTTTCTACATCATTATTATCAATTCCAATGTTTTAGGTAGGTAGGTGCGTAGTAGTGGCTGTCAACAGTACGCCAACACACTTAGACCGGGTAGGTCCATTTTGATACCACGGGAACTTTCCTCGCGTAAGACTCCACTCGTTGAACGAATTTGAGTTTTTAACGAAGTGGCGGAGATTTTTGGTACTAGTGTTTTCAAGATCATCCAGCGAGTCCAGAAAGAAGGCTTCTAAATAGGTTTTCTTTTATGGTAGAGACCAAGGTAGGAACAGAATAGGTGTTGGACAGTTTCATCCTCCTCCTCTTCTCTACACGTTCTGCAGCAGTCGTTTGAGGGGAGTCCCAGTCTTCTGGCATATTTACCAATCAGACAATGACCTCTACCATAGTGCTAATGTCACACCTTTTCATAGTTAGTAGGTTAAGAGATCGCTTCAGGTTCAACATAGGCCAGATTTGCTTGGTGATGTTGCAGTCTGGTCTAACTGACCATCTGAAGTTTGAAGTTTTTATTGCATCATTGCGAAGCAATAAATTAGCTAGAGATACGCACAGATTACACCATTCCAGAAGGATTTCTAATATAGTATCCTCTCTAGCAAGTTGATCTGCCATGCAATTACCAGGAATATCACTGTGTCCTATGCACCCATCGTAACAATATGTTGAACCTATCCGCTAATTCGGCTGTTTTAGATTAAACTATACTAATTTCAATATCGATCAAAGTGGTCTTCTACAGTAGGCCAATCCCCTACTTAGACAGTACAAACAGATTAAAAATGACATTGCCTCGGAAATTACTTCGGAAAGTGAAATTAGCAGCTAGAAATCGAGTACGATGGAAATGTCAAGTGAAAGCCCATGCTCCCAAGAGGAGTAAGGAAGGAAAAAAATAAAAATTTCAATATCGATCTCTGCATTTATTCTATGACTATTACAATGAGTTTCCACAGTATTTCATTATCATCAACTGACTTTTTGAAAATAATTCATCAATTGTGTATCTTCATATCTGCACATCATTATGTGCCTCGAAGTGATTGATTTTGCACCCACACGAAATTTTTTGATTGACTTAGCTACCCTCATGTATATTGATAGTATTTTACCAAGTATTACGTTGTCTACATAGCTATCCCTAGCATCTTAAGGGTTCTACGGTGTGTTGAATGGCTTTTAGCAGTGTGCAGTCTATTCCAGCCTTTCCAAATAATTTTATTTGATTCGGTGAAAAGTTTTACTTAGGTAGACTGCCGACAGTACGCCGACACACTTAAACCGGTGAGGTCCATTATGACACCACGAAAGATTTTCTTAAAAATAAGCCTACAAGTTTTTAAATATTCTGAGATCATCTCTGTTTATCGCTTAATTTTTTTCCTCAATACTAGTGACCACAAAAAAAAAATCAAGGATAATTTTTAAAGAAAGTAAAAAAAACAGAAAAAAAAAGCTTTCGATTATGATTTAAAAAAAAAAATAAAAAAACACAAAATATTTGAATAGAAAAAAAAATATTTAGAACCTGAAACAATTTTTGAAACTAGGTTTTTTGTTTTTATAATGGCTACTGAATGAGTTTGAATTCATTTTAGTTTTTTTTTTTGTTTTGGTAAGTGCCCCACTGCAATTTTAATATTTTTATTATTATTTGTTTTTTTTTTAATAATAATTTTTTTTTTAAAAGCAGCAAGGTTTGCTCTTGTTTTCTGAATACGTTAAAGGATGTCAAAATTTTTAACAATTAATTTAAAAAAATATTTAAGAAAAAAAAAAAACGAAATTAAAACATTGAAAAAATTTAGGATATATCATTTTTAAGGATATACACTTTAATATCGATTGTGATTTGATTTGATAAAATTTTATAATTTTAGAAATTTAGAGATTTAAATTTCACATTTGAATTTGATTAAAAGATAACTATAAATATTTCACATCGCCTAATTCAGAAATTGACATTAACGCAATAAGAGCGTTCACAGGGGGTTGGACAGGCAATTTTAAACCACCAAACGGATAAAATAGATCTGAAAGGATTGGGCCTACATATAGAATATCCCACACATACAAAAAAAAACTTCTAACTAACAAAAATATTTGAATAAAAAACCATTGGTTTTGCATTCGTCTGTTGTTATTGGATTTAAGAATAAGTAAACTGGTTGGATGTTCGAATATAATAAATTTAAATAGTGAAAATATTAATCACAGTTGTAAATACTTATATTTTTTTATATTTTATTTGCCTTACAAATTGTACAATCTGTCTCTAATGAAGACATTCAGTAGTTTGCATGGCTTTTATATATGTAAACAGCATATAATGACTTGCGGATGACAACCTCAATGGTAATTTATCCATGACAATCTAGTTATATCAATCAATTTAGTATCTGTTCGGTAGTTACAGAATGTAGTGACACTTAAGTCGACTAACGAGACCAACAAGTTGTTTGCTAGGGTACATGGATGATAATCTAATCTTGTTTGGTATTTGCAGCTTGCACTTCTGATTTCCTTCTTTATGGCTTTCATCTGTAGGTCTTGATGTAAAATACCGTTACGTAAGAACCATGGTGCACGTGCTATTTAGTCTTAATGCTTTTGATTGGAATTGCTGAAATATTTCAATACTAGAATTGCTGACTATTCCCCTCAGATGGATTCCGTAAGGCTGTATCGGCCTTAAAATAGCTTTATAAATCAAAAGCTTGTTTTCCAGCGAAATTGGTAAGTTGCGACTAATGATCCAATACATTTTATTTAATATTGTTTTTTACTTTGAATATGAATTTTCGATGTAAGAAGTCTCCTATCCAAATGCATGTTTCCAGGTACTATTTAGCACCACCGTTTAGCACCACGTTATTATGGGTAAATGCGAGATGTCTTGATTTTGCTCCATTCGCTCTGATTTTCCACTGCTTTAGCCATTGCTAAATATTTTATTTATGCTGTGTTGCAGAATCTCTGTAGCATGTGCTGGACTGTTATGCGATGCCAATATGGTTGTATAATCATCGAAGGTGGCGGTGGTTGTCTCATTTGTTGTTTATAAGTCCGCAGTATAAATGAGGTATAAAACAGGACAAATGACGCATTCCTGTGGTGTGCTTGACATATTTTCATTAGTTTGTGTATAGGCATATTGATGCTTCACTGAAAAACTGCCTTTCGATGAGGTATGACCGCAGTAATAAATAATAGTTCTGTGCAAAAAAATGTTTGAGTTTGTATACCATATCTTTATGCCATACCTTATCAAATGACTGACTATTATTAAAAGAAAAAATACGCTGAACAATATTTGTTTTGCTCTCGGCTTGACTTGATTACATCTATCTACTATTTTGTGAATTTACTCAATACTTGCATGTTAATTTCTGAAGCCGAATTGATGCTATGGAACTATTTGGTTTTTTTTTCCAAAATTGGGTTTATTTGTTCAATAGTTACATGTTCATTTCTGAATCCGCAGTGATGCTGTGGAACTATTTTGGTTTTCTTCCAAAATCGGCTTTATTTGCTCAATAGTTACATGTTCATTTCTGAAGCCGAATTGATGCTATGAAACTATTTTGTTTTTTTTTCCAAAATCGGCTTTATTTGCTCAATAGTTGCATGTTCATTTCTGAAGCCAATTTGATGCTGTGGAACTATTTTGTTTTTTTTTCCAAAATCGGCTTTATTTGCTCAATAGTTGCGTGTTCATTTCTGAAGCCGAATTGATGCTATGGAACTATTTTGTTTTTTTTTCCAAAATCGGCTTTATTTGCTCAATAGTTGCATGTTCATTTCTGAAGCCAATTTGATGCTGTGGAACTATTTTGTTTTTTTTCCAAAATCGGCTTTATTTGCTCAATAGTTGCGTGTTCATTTCTGAAGCCGAATTGATGCTATGGAACTATTTTGTTTTTTTTTCCAAAATCGGCTTTATTTCCTCAATAGTTGTATCTTCATTTGTGAAGCCGAATTGATGGTATGGAACTACTTTGTTTTTTTCTAAAACCGGTTTTAGTTTTTCCAAGAATACTGTTTTAAATAGTTTAGATAGGCAAGGCAGAGGGTAATCGGTCTGTAGGATGTAATTTGTTCATTCAGCTAGCCTGTTCTTGGTACCAGGGTTATTTTAGCAACTTTTTATTGGACTGGAAAATAACCAGATCTTAGAATAGCATTAATAATGTACATTAGTATTTTGTAACAAATTAGATCATAACCAGGGGCTGTTTTTTGTTTTGGTTCTAATCATTTTGGTTATTACTGCCATTGTAAAATTCCTAATCGGTAGGTCCATTTAAAGTGGAGTTTATGTAAATGCTTGTACTTTTCGAACGAAATGGTTTAAATACTTCTTTAAGGTATGCTGCGAATGCTTCTACTTTTCTTTGGTTACTACGTGCTCAAGAATGCTTATTATTTGTTGATAAATTTAACTGTTGTGGCTGTTTTAGTTTTTTGGTAGTTTTCCATAACGAAAAATTACATAAAATAGATTTATAATCCAATATAATAAGTATTCACAATATTAGTATCTCACAATGAGAAGGATCAACTGTAATTAAGAACAAAAATCACGAAAACGAATTATGTTAAAAAATTATATTCTATTTCTATAAATTTTTTATTTTCTAATTTTTTGTTGTAAACATCCTGTTATGTAACGAATCGTTAAAAAAAAAATGTCTTAGGATCAGATTCATTAGAAAATTAAAATTAAAATTAATATTTTAATTTTTTCTGTACTGGCTATATTTCATAACTACAATACAAGTAACAAAATATTTACCCACTTAACTTCTGTATCTATTTTTTTTTTTTAAACCTATAAAGTTCTTAGAATGTTATAATCTTAAAATATATAACTTTTAACATTTTACTGCTATAATTTTGCATAACAACATAGGATGGGATATAATTTTTTTTTTCTTATAACAACAAGTATAACTTTTCTTTAAATAAAAACAAAATTAGTACTAACAAAATTATGGATAGGAAGTAGTGAGACAAAAAACAAAACAAAAATATTATTAAAAATAAAATCTTGCACAACTAGAAAATATGAATAGCATCTACAGTTGTTATTTTTTTGATTTTTCTATATTTATAAAAACGTTTCATTTCCAGTGTAAGCCTTAGAAGAAAACATAATTTAACAATACTAGTAAGCTTCTCTGACACACGTAGAAAAAAAAACAGAACTAAAAAAAAAACAAATGATATATATCTATAGATACAAATTTATATTATAATATATATATGTATATATATTGTTATAACTAAAAAGTAAATAAAGTTTGTAATAAATCAATGTGAAAAAATCCAGCAGGTGTCATAATGTCACACATATAATCCGCGCAACTTTAATAACTTTTCTCATTAATTTTTTTTCCGCGTTTTCGTATAACGACAACGATTTTTTATTTGTGTTTGTTTTTTTTTTCTATTTTCCTGCACCTTTAACAGAAAAAGCCTTTAAGAATAATTTCCGCTAGTTTTTATTAACATTTATTTTACCTATAATTCTAACAGTTTTGTATTTTTGAAAACTGTTTACAAATTGATGAGATTTGAAGTGGTGGATGTATAATAGTTCTTTTAACGTTTCTAATGTATTGTTACGAACATGTTGTACATATTATAAGAAAACATTTGTAATTTTTTACTGTTATGTAAATATTATTTTATCTTATGGTATTATCAACTGGTATTATGATAATGTTATGTCCCTTGTCATGTCACCTGTAAATAATGTTATGTCACCTGTTATGTTAACCGTTATAGTGAAACTGTAAATAATGTTATGTCACCTGTTATGTTAACCGTTATAGTGAAACTGTAAATAATGTTATGACACCTGTTATGTTAACTGTTATAGTGAAACTGTAAATAATGTTATGTCACCTGTTATGTCACCTGTAAATAATGTTATGTCTCCTGTTATGTTAACTGTTTTAGTGAAAAGTTATATCGTATTTAAATGTTTCATTAGCTGCATTATACGTAATAATGTTATTTCGGCTGTTATGTTAATTGTTATTACAAAAATTTATATCTTTTTCATATTATGTTAACTGTTATGACAAGCATTTATTTGTAAATAATTTTTGACCAAAAATTTATATAATACTTGCGTGTTTTATCAGCAGTGTAATAATAATGTTATGTCAACTATTATGTTAACTGTTATATCGAAAAATTAAATATTATTAGAGTGTTTTATCAGCTGCATTATACGTAATAATCTTATTTCGGCTGTTATATGTTAACTCTTATTACAAACATTTATATCTTTTTCATTTTATGTTAACTGTTATGACAAGCATTTATTTGTAAATATTTGTTGACCAATATTTGAATAATAGTTGATTTATTTATCAACTGTACTATAATAATGTTATGCCGCACTGTTATGTTGACTGTTATAACAAAAATGTATATTTTATTTGAGTGTCTTATTGGCTTAATTGTACATAATAATATTATGTGAGCTGTTATGTTAACTGTTAGTGTAGTGGAAAGTTATATATTATTTGAATATTTCATCAGCTGTATTATACGTAATAATGTTATTTCGCCTGTTATGTTAACTGTTATTACGAAAATTTATATCTTTATCATATTAAGTTAACTGTTATGACAAACATTTATTTGTAAAAATTTTTGACCAAAATTTATATAATAGTTGCCTGTTTTGTCGACAGTATTATAATAATGTTATGTCAATTATTATGTTAACTATTATAACGAAAAATTAAATCTTATTTGAGTGTTTTATTGCCTTAATTATACATAATAATATTATGTCACCTGTTATGTTAACTGTTGTTACCAAAATTAATATCTTTTTCAGTGTTTTATCAACTCTATCATAATGATGTTATGTTAAATATTATGCTAACTTTTATGACAAATATTTATTTATTTATTTGTAAGAATTTATGACCAAAATTTCTATTTTATTTAAGCGTTTTATTTATAACAGTTCAATAAACTGTTATGATCAAAATATGTATCTCATTGAAGAGTTATACCTTATTTAAGTTTTTTATCAACTGCATCATAATAATGTTAACTGTATCGTAATACTGTTATGTTACCTGTTATAATAAAAAATTATATATCATTTGAGTATTTTATTAACTTCATTGTATGTAATTATTCAACTGTTATATTAATTGTTTTGAGCAGAATTTATTTATTAATTTATAACAGACAAATTTGCACTGTAATTGGTCAATACATTTGACTAATATTGTTTTTATGTCAACTGTTATGTTAACTATTTAACAATATACTTATATATTCATAAGAATGCCCAAAAGAGAAATACTCATAATTCTTGACTATCTTGCAAAAATTATTTGAGTGTTTTATCAACTGTATTATATACATAATAATATTATGTTAGATATTATGTTAACTGTTATAACCAAAATTTATTTATATATTTATTTGTAAGAAAAAAATTTCCACTTAAAGTTGATAATGGAATTTGCTTATCACAAATATTATGGTTTTTTTATGTCAACTGTTATGTTATCTGTTACAACATACTTATGTTTTATACGAATGTTAAAAAGAGAATATTCGCATTTTTTAACTGTTGTTTCAAATGTTATCTTATTTGAATACCTTTACTGTATTTTAATTATAATAGATCAAATGTTAACTCTTATAATCCAAATTTATTTATTTATTTGTAAAAGACAGATTTACGAATAAATTTGTTAATTAAAGTTGCTTATAAAAAATATTCTGTTAGTATTTATGCCCACTGTTATGTTAACTGTTATGACATATTTATAAGAATGCTTAAAAGACAATAAATTTATAAGAATGTTTAAAAGACAAATAGTTCACTGTTATGTTAAATTTTAATAACCAAAATTTATTTATTTATTTTTAAGAAATAGATTTACACATAAAGTTAACAAATACTCTATTACATTATTCATAAAATATTCTGTTACATTATACATAAAATATTGTGTTACTTATAACAAAATATTCTGTTACATTTTATGTCAACACTGTTATGTTAACTGTTTAAAAACATATTTATATATTCATACGAAAAAACATATAAAACATAAAAGCATAGATATTTACATATTCATTCGAATGCTTTAAAGATAACACTCTTTATTTTTTAACTGTTGTTTCAAATTATCAACTGTATTATACACAATAATGTTATTATTAAATGTACTGTTAATTTATACTATTTGAGTGTTTTATCAACTTTATCATTATGTTATTATATAAAGTGTAATATTAATTTATAAGAAACAGATATTCACAGTTAACGAAATTAAAGCCAACAAAGTTGTTTGTGGAAAATATTCTGTTACATTTTATATCAACTGTTATTTTAACTGTTTAGAGATATATTTGTATATTCATATGATAAATAATGAATGCTTAAAATATAGCACTCGTATTTTGTAACTTTTGTTTCAATAATGTTACCTTATTTGAGTGTGTTATCAACTGTATTATACAGAATAATGTTATTATTAAATGTACTGTTAATTTATAATATTTGAGTGTCTTATCAACTTTATCATTATGTTATTATATAAAGTGTAATGTTATAAGAAACAGATATTCATAGTTAACGAAGTTAAAGTTAGCAAAGCTGGTTGTGACAAATATTCTGTTACATTTTATATCAACTGTTATTTTAACTTTTTTCCTGTTACTGTTATGTTAACTGTTATCAACTGTTATGTTAACTGTTATACTTTTTTAGATATTTATTTATTTAAAGGAAAAAATATTTAATTAAAGGAAATAGAAAATACGGGAGAAATTATTTATTGTTAAATAAACTGTTATTTTTAGTTACAGCTGTTATGTAAGCTGTTATTACAAATAGGTATTTAATTATTTATAAAAAGCACCGTTTCAACAAATATTATGTTTATTTTGTTATTTATATATTTATAAGTAACAAATTTTACTTTAAATTTCAACTTCAATGCTAACTGTTGACCTCTGCCATGTGTTAACAACGTCAAAGATAGTGTGTGGGTCTGTCTAATCGACTAAAAAAAGTAATTTTAAAAATAAAATATCAAAATTGTATACTCATTATTGTCATCCTAGAGTTCATTATTTTAACTGTGTTAAATGTTATAATTATATTTTTTCTAGATATCACTTTTTTTTATAAGAAAATCGATACTTACCTATATCGAATAAAAAAAACAAAAAATTACCTAGATATCAAATAAAACCTTTTAACTAAAATTCTACAAGGTTATTTTATTACCTATAATGTTTTGATTTTTTTTTATTTTCTATTTTTTTGTTTTGTCTTGTATATTAATAAAACCTAACAAGGTAAACGATTTAACTTTTTCTTTTTCTTCACAAAAAAAAAAAAAAAAAAAAAAAAGGTGACAAAATTACATGTCAAATTTACATCAAATACAGTATTGACATATTCTCTAAATATGGAAGGTAAATATAATTATTAAAATATACACTCTTAACTTACCTATCTATCTATAAATTTCAAAATCAATCAGGTTAATCATAGAAGGAAAATAATATAAGAAAAAAACAACAACAACAAAAAAAAACAAATATTCTTGACATAAATTACCTCATTAATAAAAAAGGTGTATAATATATATATAAATATATATATATATAATGTAGAAAAAGTAATTTTATTATGAGTTTTCGGAATCAAAAATAACAAAAATCATTAAACAGAACAATTTGAACTGAAGAGGTTAAGGTGAGTCCTTTAATGTTTAGGTGTGTGTTTAATTTAAGAAAAAATTAATTTCAGTATATTTTTTTTTTTTTAATAATATTAAATTACACTATAGATACATTTATAGATTAAGAATTAAGTATCTAGAATAAAATTAAAATAAATATACTAAATATATAATAACATGTTTGGTATACAATATTTTAACAATAATTACAATTTGTCAATTCTAATCATTTTGGATTTGATTAAAAAAATTATTAAAATACAAATATTGCGATCAAGGTTGAACAATTAACGATTTGATATCTGCACAGTATAAAAAAGTGTATTCCATAAAACTTATACTTCTGTGTAAGCATAGAACTATAGACAAAATTTGGTCATCGGTCATTAGTAAAGAACGAACCATATATGTACAATATTTAACAAGTATCTAATTAATAGAATTTATTTGTAGTAATATTTGTTTTTATCAGTAAATTTAACAATATAGTTTGTTTATGTGACATGGTGTGGTCACCACAATACTTTATTAGAATTTTAAATTATACTAATAGAAAATATGACAAGAAAATTAATTAAATTAGTTGTAAGAACTACTGATGACACAATGATTATGGTTATACATAAAAATACACTTGTAAATATCAATATATAAAATTGACTCAATTACTTAAAATAGAAGTGGAAAAATCTATATTCAGAAGTCTTAGTTACTTATAAAGAATGATTTTTACAATAATTTTAGACAATATGTCAGTATAGTTCCTTGTTAATGTTTGCAGTTCATCTTCGACCATAGGTATGTTCAGATTATTGTGTATGTTTAAATTTTGTACGTTATGAAGGAGCTTTTATAATGATTCTAAATATTTTTTTGTACCTTTTAGAGGTACTTTTGTTTAATAATTAACAGCCACTGACCAGATTGGTTGTAAGATTGAATTGTATAAAAGTCCTTTATAGTCAGATTTTTTGCCAATTAACCAGTACATACTATTTATTTTTATTTTCATTTGTTCTCGTTTCGTTTCTATATGCTTTTTCCAAATAAGCGTTCTAAAGAGATGATCCAGATACTTTACTTCTTTTGTCTGTTGAATCACCATCCCCATTTATCTTTACTACGTCCCACAATATTGTTATTTAGAATGAAGGTGATGTCGGCACTTTAAATATGGTCCTGGAACTTTATAGAAGCAAAAGGAGCGTTTATGTGTGAGCTCAAGATAGCTGTGTTATCTGTAAATGTGGATGCTAATATTTGGCTACTATGAGATAGATTGGCGATATAGATTAAATATAAAGCGATTAATTACCTTGTCATACCAGTTCCGATAACATGCTCTTCAGTTAAATAATCTCTATATTTTACTTTAAGTCGCCTATCAGTTAGGTACGATTCAATAATTGGATGAAATTCGAACGATATAGTTTAGTTTGAATTTTAATGTTTAAACCATTATGCCAGAATTTTTCAAAGGCCTCGAAATAAATATACTGGATGTAATATTCGACATAGTATATCTATCTATTCTCCTTAAATTAGTATAGTTTGACCAAGAAAGTTCATTGTAATACCACAGAATGTCGATTATCGATTCGATACTCGTTAAAACGAATTTAAGAGCTTTTTTATAGAACAAAGCACTTAATATTCGCACCTGCAACACCCACTAGGGATTCTAGAAAGTATATGATTCTAGATGAGGGTATCTTTTGTGAGCTGATGCGGAGCAGCTACAATGATGGTATATTATTGTTTAATATAATTTTCATTCTGGAAAGATCGTCCAGGGACTCTAGAAAGTATGCTTCTATATGGGTTTATCCTTTCAGACCTATTCCGGCTTAGGTGCAAAGATATAGAACTATTCTTCATCTTGGCAATATTTGCAAAACTGAGTTCAGTGTACTCCAAGCCTTCTTGTATGTTTGATTATAAAATAAGGTATTTTATTTTTTTTTATTTAATAAAATAATCTCAGAAGGATTTCTTAGTCTTTTTCTGCATCTTTGCACGCTTTGCAATAGTCATTTGAGTGAATCCTAAGCCTTCTAACATGTTTTTTTAAGTCAGAGCTGTGTGGAAACCATCGTACTGATATCTAATCTTCTTACGAAAAAAAGTTGCGGAGCCGTTAATAGTCGTATTGGATAAGATAAGTTTGGCTATGCATTATAGGCAGATCTATTGGACCATTTTGTAGTAATATATTAAATGTATTGTAACTTACTTGATTTAAGCTCGGAAGAAGTAAAAATAAAATATATTTTTACCAGTAAAATCAGTTTGAAACTTTGAATGCTTTTTTGTGAAGTATAGTAGATTATAGGTAGTTAGAGATAGCCCCAGATTGCTCCGTTCTAGAAGAATCTCGAAACTGTCAAATTGTAAGAAGATTTTTTTACCTACAGTTACTGACAATGAATGAAAATGAAAATCTAATCACCACAATGGTTCAATCCAATTACTATAAAAACTAAGTGATTTTAAACTACTTGAATATTAATATGTATGTATATATATATATATATATGTATTTTTTTTACGATGAAGTATTCCATGTAAAGACGATCTTTTCATATATATTGTCATTCCCCTTTCGAGTATTTAAAATTGTATTCTTGTATTCCTGGCTAATGCAATTATTACAGCAATATCAATTTCAGAATTAGACGACGTGTGTATTTTTATCTATTACGATCTATGACATCGCGTTAGAGTTTTTAGAAGCGAATTATACCTTTTTAGCTTTTAAGAAGAGAAGGAGCCGTTATTTTAAAATTTTAAAAAAAGCTGGTTAACTAAATCGATGAAGCATTAAAAAGTACCCCTTCCCATTTGAAAATCTCGATTTCGGCCAGTTTCGGCTATTTTTGGCCTTAAAAACCCCTTTCCGATCTTTCCCGGAAGTTGAACATATCCAATCCAATCGATAGAGCACCCTTTATTCACTTAATAAAATTTTTTTATTTAATTTGAAAATAACGGCTCCTTCCCCTCATAAAAAGCTGATACGCATGCTGCGGAACACCCGGTATAATAAATAAAGGACATATGGTTTTTGTTCTTAGACTGAAAAACTCGGTTATTCAATTTTTTTTTTTATAAACCGTCACGCACTGAATGTATGCTAGCACTTTTGATACCGCTTGGCTAATACAGTAAAGCGCATTGAAGAAGAAATGTATTATATAAATTAAATGGAAGTTGACGCATAAATTAATGATAAAATATAAATCTTGTTTATGGTCGAAATATCTAATACGAGCCATATTTATAGCTTGTTTAGTTCCTGCTTCATCTTCCAAACTAACCTAGTTCAATTAGTTGTAACTTTTCCTTGTAAATCCTAAAAATTTGGCAAATTTGGTTAAAAAAATAGTTTTCAGTTAAAACTAAAATTTCGTCCCAGCAAAAATATGTTCAGCTAAGTAAAAAATCTACAATACTACTTTTTTTTGCAAAAACAAGTTGACCAACATCTTATTTGCATTTTAAATTCATTTCCCGGTACGGCATAATGATTTCCATATTTTTTTGGTGTCATTTTATCGTCTCAGTAGATAATTGATAAAATTACAGCTTTTATAAATAGTAAGAGACTACGTTTTTATTGTAATAAGAAGTTTAAAGGTAGGGCTACTTTATTGCAAATAGAACTAGTAGTATTTATCAATTTAACAATTAAAGCAGCTAGGTAGGTAGGTAGTAGTGACTGCCGATAGTACACCGACCCACATAGACCGGTGAGATTCATTGTGATACAATAATTAAAATAGCTAATACAATTATATAATATAATACAAATATCAGCTAAATTCAATGTTTTTATAAACAAAATCATAAAGTTAAATAAATTTTTTAATAATTCTAGTACCCTTTAATAAACTAGGATCCCCTATTTATGCTTATCAAATCCACATGATTATATTTATTTGATTTTTACTATCAATTACAATTCATATGTATATTAATTAGCAATTAATTAAAACTATTTAGCTACAAAAAGGACAATTCGGTTTTTAACATTTGATCGTAATTCAATTGAAAAGGTAAAATTAAATTAAATACAAATTATAACTATCTTCATATGAGTACCATAAACATAATTTTCAATTAAACGAAAACAAATAAACATTATTTTTCTGTAGGTACCGCTTTTCTTCTGCATTAAAACTGTATTTGCCATTTTCATTATTAACAGTATTATTAATGTTTATCTATACTAACATTGCATAATAATTATTTATATTGATTTTTCACATTTAAACAAACCTTCATATTTTGCATAATTTGAAATATTCTGTTTTTTTATGAGCTTTCAAATTATCACTAAACTTTAATCAATCCTATTTTCATAAAAAATAATACGTAA